>OX359250.1:27429008-27663129 GCA_947179485.1 Allacma fusca
ATTTATACTTTTATATACTTTAACTGCAACTGAATTATTGGACGTTTAAAATTCTGCCATAAAGACATTCAGATGCATTGAGTGATGATTCTTCAATTATATCCAACCATGACGAAATAATGATTGCATTGAAGGAATCTGTGATTAATTTAAAAAAGTATTTATATGTCAATGATCGTTGTGCAACATTTTATTTCCTCTTTATAAAATGTGCTGTGATTCAATCCCATTCCAACAGATGAACACGATGGATGTTGAAACGACGAGAAGGGCGAATAGAACCATCACGACTACGACTACAACTACTACAAGATCCAATGATGAGTTTTTCAGGTATTTACAGAAAATATCCTTCTAATATTCCTTCACATGTAGATATAATATTCCTTTGTATAAAAAACATCTGTTCAGGATTTAGTTTAACTCCAGCGCTACCAAACTTCATGTAGTGTAACACCTAATTTCCAGTCTTAGAATAATCTCTGATTTTTCCAGCATGGAGGATGAGATTGGGCAAATCAGTGCTTTACTCGACAATTCAGCTGCCAAGCACAAGATCAGTGTCCGGCCAGCTCGAAGTAAACGAAGTCCGTCCGTTCCAGAGACTAAAGCTAAACAAGAGAAAGAGTAAGATTTATTTAAATTTATCTAACTTTAAATTTATCACTGTGGAAACGTTCCGTTGTAATAAGGACGTAGGCATCAAGAGGGCCTGATTAGCGTAAAGACTGCTCATGACATGACACATAACATCAGGTCAAGGGATTTTCAATCCCGGACAACCTAGATGTGTACAGTAGTGTCCTCTAACTACAAGAGACCTTACAACTGCATTTTCTCCTTAAGGACAAAAATAAAAAACATTGCCATTCACCCCAATGTTAATCTTCCTCCACATAAGAGCCAAATTTTCCTGGTTTGAGGGGTGCTCTGATAAAGAGATTGAACTTTATAAAGTCCTTCATCATAAAGAGAAGTCCATGAAAGAATGATTCAGATGATCTTTAGACAACTGCAAATGTAGTGTACGCTGCCTTGACGTTAATTACGTGTTAATCATGGATTGCCAGGAAGGATTTATTTATTTATTTAATTAGAACCCATTACCCGGCGTCTCCGCCCTGAAAGATTGTTTATCAGGAACAGTTTCTAGAGAGCAATTTACAGAAGAATGATTGAGGCCATGCATGACACAACAGATAGCACAACTCCTGCTGACCTGCTAGGAGTTTGGCAAGAGTGCAAAAGAGAGTGAATGAGGTTCGATGTTCGATTGGAATGAGACCGAAGGATGTAATGTTTTTTTTTTTCAGAGCAACGATACGAGAACTGATCGAAACCGAGGAAGAATTTGTCCGAGACTTGAAGTTCCTGATCACCAACTATATTCGTTGGATTGAAGATAGCAAAACTGTAGATGGGAAAATCCTAGCTCCTCATGCACACTATTTGTTCGGTGGAATCCAAGAGATATTCGAATTCCACAAAACGTATGTTTTTTTTTTCGTATCAATGACACTTGGCCCATCTTAAATTTATTGGCGTTTCTAGTTTTCATTTGGATACGATTTTTTAAAAATATCGCGTACTGTGAAAAATCGATAGGCGTTAAATATTACGAATGATGTAAATTGTAGAGGAAGTAGGGATGATGTAATGTTTTATTATTAGATCATTTTTTATTCTATTTATGACCCCGAGTTTATTCCATATTTCACTGCCAAGTTTTAATCCAATTTGAGACGCTTCTACCATAAATTTGGAATTTTTTATTAATTTGGCATAATCCTCCGTAAAAATCGAAATACTTTTGGGAACGTTCGAGAAAAAGTTGTAGGCACCGTCACTGAGTCTTCCCTATGACGGCAATTTAGTACATATTATTGCACTGATGTATAACATTGCACAGATACAAACGAAAGTGCCAGTGGTGAACAGTTTTTCATTCCTTCAAGTTATTTTTACTAAATCTTTTCTTACGGTTTGTTTTTTAAAAAACCACTTCGTTATGCTTTACAGCGTCCTACTCGAAGGTATGAAGTACTATGCGGGTCAACCCAACCAGATCGGGCGGAGTTTCATAAGACTAGTGAGATTTTGCAGAAGCATTCTGAATTTGGAATATTATTGATTCCTATGACACAAAATTTCTTTGATAATCCTCCTTTAATCTTTAAATCATGTCATGTGGCCTAATTCAGTTGGGAAATTTGACATAATGAACGTATTTCACATTCTTATACAATGCAATGCAAACTAATGGGAATGTTTCAGGAGCGTGACTTCGACAAGCATGCAAACTACATCGACCGAATGGAAGGCATCAGTGAGTTTCTAAATGAAAATCCAAACATTAATGAAGCATTCTACGTAAGTTGATGTTCTTGTGTAATTCTTTTCCTCGTTCCTTTCTCTCTGTTTGTTTTCTTTTGCATTTCCACCCACACACACGCTGCTCTAGATCAACCTGCTCAATGAGCGCAACCTGTAAATCAGGCGGGGGAAAAAACCTTAAAAGCATTTTGGTTCTAAATCATGAATGAGTTCAAATCTTGGGGTTAGTTGCACACACACAAACTCCTTCCCTATATCCTAGACCCAGCTCCTTGCCAAGGAGGGTAGATGCGGAAATCTATGGAGATTAATTGATGTAAATTTTGAAGAGGTAAAAGTACTGAATGACAGAAAGGGCTCAAAGTCATTTTGTTTCCGTGGTGGAAAAAAAAAATGGGAAGGCTGATGGAAGGTAGCACGAGGTTTTTCCAGTGGGGAGTATATACATACATATAATAGGGAAGCTAAATAATTTATTTAAATTTGAAATGTCCCTCTAGTTGCATGGGAACAAGCTAAAAAATATTGAAACTCGATCTTGACTTGAGCGGAGCATTGGGTTAGTTTACCCCATTTGGCCCCTTGCCCAAAAAGTTGTTGGGAGAGATAGACGACGAAAAAGTTGGTTCCTTGTTCACAAATGCCAACCACATGTTCATGACCCAGTTTGAGTTGTATATATTTTTTATTGTATGCGCATGATCTTGAATCTTTTTCACATCTTTCCCCTTAAAATTTCTAAAAATATATTATGAATGTCTAATTTTGGGCTTGGGATTTTTTTTTAAATATATGATTATCCCCTATAGAATAGAAGTATAGAGTTGAATGATACTGGACGGACGCTGATTGACTATATTCGCTTACCATCTCAACGCTTGAACGACTATTCCCTTCTATTATCGGACCTGATAAAAATTTCCAAACAACTCGGAGAGGCTACTAACGATCTTGAAAAAGGGCTTGAACTTGTCAATTGGATTCCGAGCAAAAGTAGGGATATCAAATTCATTCAGAGCATCGAGGGTTTTGGTGACACCCGGGTTGGAAGGATACTCCGTCATGTACGTCCTTACCTACTTTTCACCCATCTGCATTTTTTGTCCTCTCTTTTTTTTCTGCACTGGTAATAAACATTTCTAGGTGTTGAGTGCTTCTAGTGTGCTGTTTTGTTGCAACCTCGAGAGTGCACTTGTGTACAGACTACATTATTATTAGTGTAGCTCTCCGGAATTGCACTCAGCAAAAAAAACAGGAGACCATTTAAATTCGGTGATTCCAAATAATTTAGAAGAAAAATTTACTAAATAACAACAAGTTGATTTTCTTGTTATTCATGTTAAGTGAACATTGGAACGGGTCTTGATTGCAGCTCAAATTTACACCAGCTGCTACTTTACATAACTGTGGAGCATATCATTGCATATTATTACAAAGATCATTACAGTTTACAGTGCAGGTATTCATTCCAGTGTTATTTTTAATCAAAGGATTGGTTCCGACTGAATTTGGGAGGCCGTGAGAAAGAACGCTACTGTTTCCTTTTCAAGAATAAATTACTCGTCACTAAAGTCCGTCGAATTTCTCCTGATCGGTCGGTCTTTATTTTGAAAAATATTTTACAGGTCAATAAAATATTTACTCAAAATTCGAATATATTCTCAAATGTGCAGATGCTCTAAATTTTAAAGATGCTAGAATCAAATAGCACTTGAGGTTTTATAAAAAGATTTTTTACACAGCTTCCTGAATTACAACTGGTTGAAATTGAAAATTCTACGACTGAGGGAGACACCAAAGAACAAGGGCATTTTGGTCTACTTGATAAAGAAGGGAATCTTTACGTTTTCCAAAGCGAAGCGAGTATCGCCAACGCCTGGGCAAAGGACGTGCAAGAGTTTACGGCTACAAGACCTTCTTGTACGTTGTAAACAATCGTAATTTAATGCCTTCAACATTTAATGAGAGCCATAGAGGTTCCTTAAGTTTTTTGTTATTGCCCTTACAGCTGATGAGCCTGTGGTGAAGAAGGGAAGGATCATTAGCGAAGTTGCGGAGTCCGTAACAATAAATGGAGTGGAAATCACGGATGTTACGTCAGTCCAAGATGAGCGTTCTATCTCTATTGAAAAACAAGTGGATACGAATGTGAGCCGAACCCGACGTGTCATCGATATTCCCATTCAAGTTGAGAGTAGTGATGATACCTCTTTGAGTGAAAGAATTGCTCAAGAAAATCGAAAAAATAAGAACCTAGTTGATGTGATAGAAATTGAGCATATTAATGCTAGTGTGAAAGAAGAAATCCGAGAGGAGTCTCCAGCAGACAAAACCCAAAGTTTAGAGGAAAGTGATGAAAACAATGAAACAGTAGAAGAGCAGAAGGAACTTGTGAGTGAGCAACACGATATAATTATTCAAGTTGACAGTGAGAGTAGTTCCAGAGCTCCACAGGTTGTGCCTTCAGAGTCCCCACTGATTATTGAGGATTCTGCAGTTCCCCCTAAAGCTTCTCAAACTCAACCTGTTCCACAGGAATCTTCTGCTTCTCCCGAATCTCCAGAAGATTCTCCCGCCTCAGCCAAAAAGTCTCGGATCGTTTCCGAAGACTCACAAGCTAGTCCTGAAGAATCTTCAACCCGCCCCAACCAGTCTTCAGCGTCACGCCAAAACTCCCGTATTGTTACTGAAGATTCTCAAGTTGTCCTCATAGAATCCTCAGCTCCTACTGATATAACTGGTACTCTTACTCAAGTAATTGCATCTAGTACTGAAATAACTTCAGGTCTCATAGAGGTATCTTCAGGTCGTACAGAAGTAAATACTTCTCGAACCGAAGTAACCTCAGGCCGTACTGAAGTAACCTCCGGCCGTACTGAAGTAACCTCCGGCCGTACTGAAGTAACCTCAGGTCATACTGAAGTAACCCCAGGCCGTACTGAAGTAACCTCAGGTCGTACTGAAGTAACCTCAGCTGTTACCGAAACTCCTTCAACTCGTACGGGAGCATCCTCAACTCGTACCGAAGCAACTTCAACTCGCACCGAAGCAACTTCAACTCGCACAGAAGTATCCTCAACCCGCACCGAAGCTTCTTCAGTTAGCAGGGAAGAATCTGCACTTTCGCGGAAAAACTCCCGAACTGTTCTAGAAGACTTACAAGTGGTTCTTGAGGAGACTACTGCCTGTATTGAAGTAACTTCTCCTCCAGGAGCATCCTCATTTACAAGCAAGTACACTAGAATAGTTTCTGAAGATTTGCAAGTACTCCCTGAAGAAACCTCAGCTCGCCTTGAAGAATCTTCCATTTCACGTAGATACTCCAGAACTGCATCCCAAGAGTCGCAAATTGTTGACCAGTCACAAGCATCTAAAAAGTCTCGGCTTGAGTCCGAAAAACTTGAAACAACATCAGAAAAGCCGAAAATACAGCGTGAGCAGTCAGAAGTTGAAACTAAAAGTTCTAAAGTCACAAGAGAAAAATCAATTGCATCTGAGGGAACCGAAGTTCAAGTTCAGTCCCGGCAATCTGCTCAAGAGTCGGTTGAAGTCAAGCGAGGTGTCAAACCTAGCAAGTCAAGTTCTAGTGCCAATTTAATCAGGATGGATTCTACCTCTAATGAAGGCGACAAACCTTCATTTTCCTTGAACGTGAAATCTATTGAAGTTGAACGTAAATTTTTAAATACAAACGATAGAAACAATTATATTATAGAGAATAACCAGTTATTGATACAAGCGATATTTTTGGATTTTTTCTATAGCTGGTGAAAATGCAGTACTGATTGTTGAAACTAATTCCTCCTCCCCTGCCATTGTGACATGGCTCAAGGAAAATAAACCCCTAGACGATAGGTTGGCTGATCGAGTGAAAATCGTTTCCAAGGAAAATGCCCATACCCTTACGCTTCTTAACGTCAGAGACGACGATTCCGGATTGTATACTGCCAGGTGTTCAAACCAGTTTGGAACAACTTGTTCCTCAGGGTTCATCAATGTTCATGAATGTAAGTGCAATTTGCAATACTATCAATATGGAACTTGATTGTTTAATTTTTTTGTAGTCATTAATTGGATGAGAATCTTGACGTCATTTCAACCAAATCTATTTTTTCCTTAGTCACTCCCGAAGAAAGGCAAAAGAAAAGTCTGGAACGTATGCCTACATTCATTGTGACGATGAAAAGCACGGAACTGCTGCGTGATACAACTGTGTGCTTTATTGTGAAACCGACAGGAGATCCCGAGCCGAAGCTAACTTTGTAGGTTTCTCTACTTTCACAAATTTTCTAACTTGTACACGGGGGAGTCTCAATGGTTTATTTATGAATTGACAGCTTCAAAGATGACTCTCCTTTGCAAGAGGATGACAGGGTTTTAGTTGGCAGACATGGAGACCTTGTTGAGCTAACTATACATAACGTAACGGACTCTGACGTCGGTACTTACCGTTGCGTTGCCAAAAACAAATACGGTGAAGCGACCACGAGTGGGCATTTGAGTGTTACTGGTATGTAAATTTCAGTTCACTTCCGTCTTTATCTTCTTTCCATCAGATTAGTTTCATCTCCCCCCGACTCCAACCTAATCTCATGCAAATTAGGCGTCGAGTGTATCTACTCAATTAAAATTAGTACAGCTGACTAAATAATATCTTACATTTAATTCTATTTCAAGATGAAAAGGCTAACTTCCCTGGTTTGGGAAGTAATTTACTTGAGCCAGGTGAAGAACCAGAATTCACATGGTACCGGGACGGAGTCAAATTCGCCCCCGAAGACAAATTCAAAGTCCTATTTAAAGTAAGTAAATATTAATGGTTGCATTAAAATCGCATAACTCACGGAAGTGGTTTTGAATTTATTTTTCACTCTTTAATTATTCTAATCTCTTTCCACATCTTACCTTCCAAGGATGATGAAGATTCCCTGGCACTTGTCTTTCAACATGTCCGACCAGAAGATGCTGGGCTGTACACATGTGTGGCTTCCACATCGTCTGGAAGAATATCTTGCTCTGCTGAGCTCACCGTTCAAGGTTAATTTAGTGTTTAAAGATTGAGTAACGCAAATATTGTAATCATTTTTGGATAAATTGCCAAATATTTAATTTCCGTCCACGCAGGGGCCATTCATCAATTGCTGCGAGAGCCTGAGGCACCGGAGATAACGGCTCATTTGACTGACACTGAAGTCTCTGCTGGAGGTTCTGCCATGCTTGAGCTCAAAGTAACAGGATTCCCGAAACCAGATGTCGCGTGGTAAGCTACAAAATGGCAAATGAAATTCCTGCATATTACGATGAAATATGATAGTAGATTAATACTCACTAAAAATGAAAAACTGACTCAGGTTCAAAGATGGAGTTGAAATTCAAGCTGGTGGAAAGTACCGTTTCCTGTACGAAGATGACGAAAGCATTGCATTGATTATTAAAGGGGTGAGCGCAGAAGATGCTGGTGAGTATAATGTAATCGCTAAGAACGATTTAGGAGAAGCAACAACAACTGGGCGTCTTGATGTGAACTCACCACCGAAGTTCAAGGCTAAAATGACCGACACTGCATGCATGACTGAGGAACCGTTCACTATGAGCGTCACTGTTCATGGTAGCCCTGAACCGCAAGTTAAATGGTAAGTGCTGAAATCACAATAGTGTAATTTATTTTAAGACAATAAATTTCACGTGCAGATAAATTTTACGAAGAACCTATTTCCGCAGGTACAAAGACGGTCAACTAATTATAGAATCCGAGAGAATCCAAATGACACAAGGAGAAAATGGCGTGTTTACCATAACATTCGAAAAAATAAAGTTGGAAGACGGTGGTGCGTACAGTGTCGTAGCATCCAATGCAATTGGCCAAATGTCAGAATTCTGGAATTTAGTAGCTCACTCTCGAGCTAAATTCACCAAAACAATCGAGAAAGTTATTCAAATCAAGGAGACGGAAACAATTGACTTGAGTGTCGAGGTTGCAGGAAATCCCGAACCACAAATTAAATGGTCTGTTGGAGATACGGGCGTGGTTGGCAAAGGCAGTAATTTCAGCTACACGTGCAACAGCAGAATTGATGAGAAGATAACAGTCCAATGTACAAATGCTTTCGGGACGGACGAGTGCTCAGCAGATGTCAAAGTTCTCAGGGGATCTAAAATCACAGAAGGGCTCAAGGATACCAAAGTTAAGTTCGAGTCCGACGCAGAATTTTCTGTTAAAGTTGATGAATTCCCTAAAGGAAAAGTCAGATGGTATGTTTTCAAGATTCCTCATACCATGCATAATGTCACTCCTATCTTTATGTCTTTGATGATCAAATTGGTTCCGGAATTTTATTTTTGAAATAAAACTTCTAGGTTCATTGATGGCATTGAAATTGACGGGAAAAAGTATGAGAAAAAAGATGACGGAGACAAACACACTCTAAAAATCAAGGGAGTTACGGAATCCGCCACCGTCAAAGTTCGTGCAGAAAATGACTATGGCTATGACGAGCAGGAAGCTCGACTTGACGTTATCAGTAATAAAATTCCTATTAGCATATTATGAATCCTCTTCTTTACCTACATAAGAAATTTATAAATAATGTTTTTTCAAGGGTAATAAGGTAGCGTAATTGTAATTGCAGGAAAGCCCGTAATCACTCGACCTCTGGAGGAATCTTACACTGAAGTTGAAAACCGTCTGTTGAAACTCAGCGTAGATATTTCCGCTAATCCCGAGCCTGAAGTTGTTTGGTTTCACAATGGCGAACAAGTGGATGCCGATGCTAGAATCAAAATACATCGTGAGGGTACGGAAACTTGGAGTTTAACATTCAACGTTTTGTTGCCCAGCGACTCTGGAGACTGGGCTGTAAAATCAAAGAATGAAGCTGGGGAGGCTGAGTCGAAAACGGTGGTTATTGTTGAAGGTGATCATTTAAACATTATAATATTAATTTGGATGAAATGAAAAAATAGTGAAAAAGTTACTTATTACTAAATAGGGAAACCTGAGTTCGAGAAGAAATTGGTTGAAAGAGTGGAATGCGTTGAGTCGGATAGTGTTGCCTTTGAAGTTAAAGTGAGAGGAGCTCCGGCCCCAGTTATTCAATGGTAAATAAATGAATTTAGTTCAAGTAGTAACAAACTAGTCATTTTCACGTCGAAAAAATGTGTGGTTGCTATGAAACTGTTTATTGCCCAGGTCGTTGAACAAAGAGGAACTAACGTTGACCACTCGAACCAGTATAGAAACGAATAATAGCACACGCTCAACAACAGTATCCAAGTTAATCATTAACAATACATTGCTAGAGGATTCAGGTGTGATTACATGCGTGGCTCGAAATGAGCATGGAGAATGTGAAACAACTTCTCAACTGATAGTCCAACAATCCGGCCCCAAACTAAAACTTGACACCAGCCCACGCATTGTTGAAGCAGGTCAAGAAGTCAAATTGACAGCAAATGCATCGGATGGAGCTGATATTCAATGGGGAGTTCAAGGGGCGAAGGACAAGGGGAAAGGAGGAGAGTTTAAGCTCAAACCAGCAAAGGATTGTGTCGTTACGGTTGTTGCGAGTGATGGCAAGACTTCTGAAACTGCGGAGGTAATGCATAAAATACATCTTTCTGTTTCCGTGGTATGAACCATTTTGATACAAAGGTCTAAATTATGCAGATTCCTATTCGTGTTATGAGCCGACCTAAAATCACCGGTTTAAAGGATGTTAATGCAGGCCCAGGAGAGACGGTTACGCTTTCACCTAAAGTTGAGTCCGAACCTGATGGTCTTGAAGTTGCTTGGTATGTTCACTGGATTTTATTTACATTTAATTTGTGTAGTTGGGACCAGTTCCAAAATGTCAGACCATCTGGATTCAACAATTCAGACAATTTACACCAGATTTCATATGAGACATTCCCAAATGAATTGTATTTGTCTGTGCGTACTATGTGTAGGTACCGAGGTGATGAGAAAGTCAAAGATTGTAAAGACGGTGATTATACTCTCACCCTACCCAACGTGAGTCAAGCAGATGCCGGCAAGTACACACTCGTTGCAAAGAATGCGGTCGGAGAAACAAGTGAATCAGCCAAGCTAAACATCCTGGGTATGTTTGGAGATTACGTCCGAAATCATTTCAGTTATTTTTACTTACACAATCGTATACTGTAAGCTATATTTTACTTCTAAATTGGCCAATTACAGTCGAACCACCCTCCTTCACTCGAGGATTAGCTGACACTAAATTACGGGAGGGTGATGCCTTAACTCTTCGCGTCCGCGTCATCGGAGTGCCTGAACCTAAAGTAACATGGGAGCTCGACGGAACAGTCATTGTTGTCGAAGGAAAAGACGGACAGTATGAGATTGCTACTGAATCTATTCAGGCAAATCAATTTGGAACTGTAAGCTCAAACAATTATATGATATTCTTATATCCATTAGTTATATTAGAATATGGAGTAACATTTGTACATGCCAACTAAGTATGTAGCGATACCCTCTAAATAATGTTTTTCTCTGTAACAGTATACAGTCAAAGCAGAAAACGTCGCTGGTTCTGTATCGACTACTGGTAAGGTTACCCTTATTGAGGAGAAACCAATCATTACCAAAGGTCCCGAACGTTCAAAGACTGTGGACGAGAGCGAGCCATTTACTTTATCAGCAATTGTAACAGGATCTCCAAAACCAGCGGTTCAATGGTAAAACTGCACTAAAAACTTGAAAAATACTCTAGTAAAACGAAGTTGGAAACACACATACATGATTAATACATTTACAGGTTGAAAGACGGCGAACCTATCAAATTAGAGCCAGGAAGGGTTGAAGTCGTATCTGGACCTGGTGATGCTCAAAAACTGGTCATTGCAAAGTCAGAAAAACTTGATGACGGTGTGTACACTATTGAAGCAAAGAATCCAATTTCTGTTGCAAAGTCCGCACCAAGTCAAGTTAAAGTTGTCCGTAAGTACCAATATAAACAACAACAAATATTTAAACTGGTGAAACTATAAATTAACGTCATCCATAATCATAAATACCACAGCATGTATTTAATGCATGTGCTTTCACGCTTTACAGCTGTCCCAATCCTTCCCACGGTTAAGATCACAGCTCCTGAAGAAACTCAGCATGAGTCAGAGGTACCACTTCAAATAGAAGTTGGAGGCGAGCCGTCACCTAAATTAACATTGTACGAAAATGACAAACAAATTGAGCCTATCCGAGTGGTGAAAGGAGACAGTACCAAACCTTCAACTTACATAGTGAAAGCTCCACCAAGAGGAACTACTGTTAACTATGCTGCAGTGGTTGCCAATGAAGTTGGAAAAGGCAACGACCAAGTTGACATCAAACTTGTTGGTAAGTCTTTACACACCCACTATAATTTGTAAGCTGATTGACTTCATATAGCAAAATGTATAAATTTCAATTTAATATTACCAGCTCCTCCATCAGCTCCAGTCGTCATTGAATCTTTGCCAGCAGAAAAATCTGCGGTCGATGGCACTACTCTTAAACTTCAATCTGTAATCTCCGGTAGTCCCCTACCCAGCGTACAATGGCTCCGTGATAATGTTCCTGTTCCATGTGAAACAAAAGAAGTGAATGGCAAACTTCTGACTGCCGTGGTATTGGATGGTGTTGGAGCAGCGGACTCTGGAGTTTACACTTTAGTTGCGGAAAATCCAAGTGGACTTGAAAAGCAAAAGTGTGACGTGAGCGTTCTTGGGGCTGTTGATGAGAGTAAACCCCAGGAGGCTCCTGCATTCACCACAGGACTTCCAACTGATGTTGTTATTAACGAAGGCGAAGATCTGGTTCTAACGGTTGGTGTTTCCGGAAATCCATTGCCGGAGATTCAGTGGGGACGTGTAGCGGATCTCGGAGATAAGGATGCAGGCAAAGACTCTGGTAAAGGCAAACCCGAAGCTGCCAGTCCAGACCAAGGTTCCAAGCCTAGTTTGGCTGATGGGGCAGGTGTAAAAACTCCTCTTGCTGCAGATGCTGGGCAAGCAGAAGCAGGATCCATTCCTCAGGATGGTACCAAAGCTGCTTTGTCAGACCAGAGTGGTCAAGGTGCAGCTCAAACACCCCAACTTGGCGAGAGTGTCGATGATTCTAACAAAGCTGGACTGGGTGATGGCAATCAGGCTGGTGTTGGAGACAGCGCTATTCCAGGTGACGGTGATGGCAGTGGTATCAAAGATGGTGCAGGTCCAAATAAGGCTGGCCTGGCACAACCTGGAGATGCTCAAGACGGAAAAGCTGGAGATGTACAAACTGGAACAATTGGAGACGCTCAATCTCCAAAATCTGGAGATGCTCAAGTTGGAAACGTTGGAGATGCTCAACCTGGAAAACCTGGAGAGGGAGCAAAGAAACCTGGCGTCGGAGATGACGCTGGTAAGGGCAAACAAAAAGGTGCTATCGGTGATGAAGCTGTGAAAGGAAAAACTGCACCCTCACAAGCCGCAGATAGCAAACCTCGGCTTGAGCCTTTAAGTTCAGTACTTGGACCTGGCGTTAAAGTTGAGGAGTCCTTCGACGGCAAAACTGTTAGTGACGTTTTCTTTAGATTCTTTTTTACTGCAATGCATAACCACGCGACAAACCATAATTTATTATTTTATTACGACAATTTATATTACTGTAAAAATGTACCTGGAAATTTCAGGCGACAATCCGCATTCCTGGAGTGCGTCAATCGATGGAAGGCCCCATCAGTGTACAGCTCAGCAATCCACTTGGATCCAAAACTGAAACAGTGAATGTTGGAGTGAGAAAAGTTTATTCACCAGCTAAGATTGTTGATAAATTTAACGACGTTCACCAGGTTCGCGGTGGTGACGCTCGATTTACAGCTAAGGTAACAGGTGAACCGAAGCCCGAGCTGGAATGGAAATTCGAAGGCAAGCCTCTTCCTGCAGACCGAACCAAGTACAACACCAAATGGGACGGCAAAACTGGTAGTCTTACTGTCTACAATGTTGGTGACAAGGATCTCGGCAAGTATACATTAAGTGCAAGGAACATCGAAGGCTCTGATGAATGTTCTGGAGTCCTAAAGGAACTTTCAGGGTACGCATTTTGATGGATATTGGACTCCTACTCACCTTTTTAAATTAAATGTTGACAAACTAAAAATGGCTACGTTACTTTACAGAACTGCTGGTCCTAGAAAATCCTCGATAGAAAAAGGAGAAAAACCATACTTCTTGAAGAAGATTGCCGACACTGAATTCTACGAAGGCATGTCCGTTAAATTTACGGCTTGTGTGGGTGGCTTCCCAGAACCAGAATTCCATTGGTTCAAGGATGATATGCGTATTTTCCCAAGCGGAAGAATTACTCAAGAAAATAACGACAATGGACTTTTGCGACTGATCATTAACAAAGCTGGTCCACAAGATCTCGGTGTCTACAAACTAAAAATCTTCAATAAGCACGGCGAAGATGAGTGTACAGGCACCTGTTCTATCGAAGGTTGTTCAGCATTAGCCATAACAGCACAAGATTAGATTATTAGATTGGTATTGACGCAATATAATATTTTAATTGCGTGCTTACAGATTTCCAAATTGGATCTGGAAGTCACCCTGACGCCAAACATGGCATACAAAAACCCACCGGCCCACCAAATCCACTTCCAGATAAACCCATAATTAGTAGCATGACCGACCGTCACCTGACTTTGTCTTGGAAACCCGCATTAAGGACACATGTTGACTATCCTGTGACATACACGGTTGAAATGTGTTTAGCGAATACAAACGATTGGTTCAAACTTCGATCCGGTATTTTGAATTGCCACTTCCACTTGTTTCAATACTTAAGGACCGCTTAATATAAGCACATAAGATATCTAAATGCAGCTAAAATTTAAAATACATTCAATTTAAACTCTCATTTGAAATTTCAGGAATCAAGGGTTGCAGTACGGAAGTACGAAATTTAGAACCTGGTCAAGATTACAAATTCAGAGTTAGAGTGGAAAACAGAATCGGCATCAGTGAGCCCAGTCCATATGCTCAAACTCTTAGGTATGTTTATTTTTGTAACCACAATTTTGTTGTCGGTACATTTTTAGCTAGTTGGTAAAGGTATCTATAACGAATGGAAGATGAACTGAGAATGTCTTCACAGGTACAAATTCGACTGGAAACCAACCCCATGGACTCCACCTGGTGGTGATTATGACTTGAACCGACCACCTCATCCTGGTTTCACCCATGCTCCGAAGTTCCTCAATAAAAATACAGAGCAATATGGAGTGCCTGGTTGTGGAATCGGCGTAGAATGGTGGCTCTATGGATATCCCAAACCCTCAGTTTCATTCTTCTTCAACGGAACCGAACTTTCCAGCACTGATCACGTTTTTGATAACAATGGTCGCGTTGTACTATATATTGACAAGTAATGTTTTTCCAGTCATACTCAAGGCATGGTAAACAAGAATACAAAAACATATACTAGCATCGTTGTTCGGGTAATTTTTTATGGAAAAAAATATGTAAACCAAGTGTAATACCTCATTGGAACTATTATCCTGACCCTAAACAAGTTTTGATTTGGTTAAACATGTTTTACAAATTCTGACCTCGGTTTTTTTAAACTGAAAATTTTGATAAATTCTTTGACATAAGTACACTTTGTCGGGCTAGGAATGACCGATCTTTTTTGAAACCAGGCAATTAACACGAGAACCCATGAAGAACGTATCCTCAAAATAAGCCGACCAAATGAGTGGGTTCTAAAATTTGGAAAAATGAGCGGGTTCTAATATTTCAAAAAATGAATGGGTTCTAAAATTTGAAAAATGAATGGGTTCTAAAATTTGAAAAATAGGGTGGGTTCTAAAATTTGAAAAATAGGGTGGGTTCTAAAATTTGAAAAATAGGGTGGGTTCTAAAATTTGAAAAATAGGGTGGGTTCTAAAATTTGAAAAATAGGGTGGGTTCTAAAATTTGAAAAATAGGGTGGGTTCTAAAATTTGAAGAAATGAGTGAGTTCTAAAATTTGACAAATAGGGTGGGTTCTAAAATTTGAAAAATAGGGTGGGTTCTAAAATTTGAAAAATAGGGTGGGTTCTAAAATTTGAAAAATAGGGTGGGTTCTAAAATTTGAAAAATAGGGTGGGTTCTAAAGTTTGAAAAATAGGGTGGGTTCTAAAATTTGTAAAATAGGGTGGGTTCTAAAATTTGAAAAATAGGGTGGGTTGTAAAATTTGAAAAATAGGGTGGGTTCTAAAATTTGAAGAAATGAGTGAGTTCTAAAATTCGAAAGAATGAGTGAGTTCTAAAATTCGAAAAAATGAGTGGGTTCTGAAATTTGAAAAAATGATTTTCCGTCGTCAATTTGAATTGATGAATCATTTGAGGCATAGACTCCACTCTGGACTATTGGTCCTTTGATGAAGACTCAAAATTTCAATAGTCTGAACATGGAGGGGCAACCACAGGCTTGTTTTTGCATTACTGATTACTGTGCCCTCATCATACATACAATAATTTATAAACACAAATTTATACAGCGGTACGTCTGTAAAAAATGTTATATTTAACAACGTTCTACTTCAATTTAGATTATCTGAGAGCCGGGAAGGTTGGTACGAGTGCATTGGTGTCAATGAACACGGAGAAGATCGTTACCGCATCCATGTTCTTCAAGGAGAACATCCCAGGTAAGATAACAACAATCATCTTTCCTCTGTGACCAGTTAAGAATTATTATTAAAATTACATTTGCTTTATGGTACTGTCCAGATGGATTGTCAGACTTCAAGAAACCCATATTCTCGAACGAAGAGATGGTAAACTAAGTGGCGTCGTCACTGGTAGACCACAGCCAGAGCTCAAATGGTACGATCGTTTTTAATTATTACACGTTTCCTCTTTTACGGATATATATAAAGGAATTTTTAATCCCAAATAATTTCTGATAATATGTCTCTGTAGGTACAAAGACTGGAACACTCTCGGAGAATCCTCGAGGATTAAATTTAGTGTTCTAGAGGCAGAGACCGGAACATACCGTGTGACCTGTAGCCTTTCCGATTCAATTATGAAAGATCATGGCTTGTACAGTTGTGCGGCATCTAATGTTGTTGGTAAGGATAATTATTATATTAATATTACTACCGTAATTCTCATACTGAGGATCGTAAAGTTTTTCCTCCTGTGAGGAATTCGAGTTTATGCATGTATTATTACTATTTTTCCTGAAAATACATTCTGTGCTTGCAGGTACTGCTAGCTCCAGTGCAAATATCAACATTGAAGAAGCGGAGGAAGAATGGAGATTCAAAAGCTATAATAAGAGATTATCACCATTATCTCTTAGGAGCAAGCCCATTCGTGATTTCTACATTTTTGGTGATGAGCTGGGTCGTGGCACACAGGGTATCACTCGCCATGCTACTAGCATCCAAAATGGTTGGTTGATTCATTTCTTCTGATATTCTTATCCTTAGACTTATCAGTTTTAAAAATTTGCAACGTTGGCAGTAATCGGAAAAAATGCAAAAATACCGATCCAAATATTTAAATCATTTTCAAAATGTAGGAATATCTGTGGCGGTGAAATCCATGGAATCTGGAGAGGCTCATAAGCGTGACTGGATGAGAAACGAATTCAGTATTCATAGTGAACTATTTCATCCTGGTATATCACGAGTTTCTGATGGTTACCAGGACGACAGATTTACTCATATCGTGACAGACTTGTAAGTTTCGGATATTTTTGGGGATGTAACTATGTAAGAAATGTCTGGATCCATTTGATCATCGCAGTTATAATATTTTACATTAAATATAATTATATGTAGATGCACCGGAGGTGATCTCATTTCTAACTGCATTTCTCGCGGCGGATTCAGCGAACGACTAGTAGCTGATTATATGTGAGTTCTTGAGATGTTTTAGCTAACTGAGCTAATGTATGTGTACTTTTGTACTGCCGGCAGGACATGATCTAAAATATTTATTACTGCTTTGCAGACGACAATTGCTTCTTTCTCTTGATTACTTACACAACGTGAAATCTATTGCTCACCTCGGTATCAATGTACGTGGATAATAATATTGATGTTTTACATATAATCAAACATGGAAAAAATAAAAGTGGATAATTAAATTATCTATATTTGGTTCAACAGCCTTTCGATCTATTGTTCTCACATGAGGACAGTGAAGTCTTGAAATTGGTGGATTTCGGACTTGCTCGTCGTATTGGATCCCGTTTAGACAGACTTGACTATGGTCAGCCTGAATTCGCTAGTCCAGAAATTCTGAACGGCGAAGGTGCTGGCTACTCTTCTGATCTTTGGAGTCTTGGTATCGTTACCTATTTGCTACTTAACGGCAGTACCCCATTTCTTGGAGACAATGACGTTGAAACGATGAATAATGTTAAGGTAAACCCTTGATACTAAAGTAATGGACTTAGCACTTGTATACAAGTACAAAAGTAAATTATTTAAAAGTAGCTTACATTTTCATGACTTTTATTCTTGTTCTAGAAAGGAGACTGGGAACTGTTCAACACACATTTAAGTGATAACTGCCAAGACTTTATCCGTAAACTTCTTGTTTACGATCCCAGAGGTCGGCTCGATGTCCGACGTGCTCTGGAACATCCTTGGATAGCAAGATATTTTGGAAATTGCGACAAGAAAGTCACCAGCAGTCTTACAACATACAAGAGCAGATTGACGTAACAAATTTCACTATTACCCATATTATCATATTTTGAAAGAATATTATTTACCTTACCTAGGTATAGTGTACTAGTATTGTTGTTTACACAGAAAATGGTATGAAAATGCTTCATGCCGAACAATTTATCGAAGAAACCCTTGGTCCGGTGCTTACACACACCCGTCCAAGATGATTTACCCACCTAACGAAATTGACTTTGAAATGGGAGATGCATCAAGAGATGCCAGAACTTACGCTTTTGGGGTACCCAATTACCCAAGACCAGATCTCAATGTTGAAGTTGGCATCATCAAATCTGAGTCCCAGTAATGATTTCATTTTATTCTTCCTCACATATTTCTTTATGATGAAACTCAACCGCCGCATTATGTTCATCCGAAATGTTTAATACAATACTAATAAATGTGTAATTTAGTTACCAAAATGGACCGGATACATACTTGCTACAACTTCGTGATTCAGGATTCCCTGCGCGTTTGCGTCAATACATGAAAGTTGCAGCCAGCCGAAGTCCCTCTTTTGCTCTGCAGCTGAAATCCCAAGCTTATGATAGAAATGTAACTGTCAATTATTGTTAAAACAAAACTAGTGTGGCGTTTATTATTATCTAGGTTTAATGTCCAATGTAACTTGAACTACTTACAGAATCCCATTATTCGAGAAAGACGAAGATTCCAGGAAGTTATGGACGAGGAGGTCAAAGAAGAAGGTCAACTCACACAAGGTTCGTGTTTTCTAAACAATTAACACTAATTTGGAGAATAATTTGACTGAAAGGGGTCACGTTGTTGTAGCTATGGGTACGAGCTTAAAACCGTTCTGTAAGAGCAACGATTCCGACATACGCCATGCAAGACCTAAAAAGTAAACTGTGACTTATAGGGTATGGTATAGAGTAGGAAGTGAAAGGGACGCTTGACGCTTAACCGGATGTGGAAAAAGTTCCCTATCCTGCGAACCCAGTTAGTTGGGCACATGCTTAAAGTGGTTGGCCTGGTAGAAACGGCGGGGTAGTTGGGCAAAAAAATTTGGGCTGCCCAGGTAGTTAGGTAAAAAGATTTCGGATACCCAGGTAGTTGGGCAAAGAAAATTTGGGCTACCCAGGTAGTTGGGCAAAGAAAATTTGGGCTACCCAGGTAGTTGGGCAAAAAGATTTCGGCTACCCAGGTAGTTGGGCAAAAAAAAAAGGGCTACAGAGGTAGTTGGAAAAAAAAAAATTGGGCTACCCAGGCATGGCCGATTGCAAGAGTACTCTTGATATCGTACTTTCCTTTATCAAACCCAATGTGTTTGAACTGAAGAAGTGCCATTGTGACTACCATTTAAGTATTGTTATTGTTAAAAATATTTTAACTTATTATTGTTATTCTTGTACATTCCAGGCAAAGAATGGCGAGGAGAGCCTAGACGACTTAGACATGAAGTTGGTATTCACCTTGATACGACTGCCCAGGCGGATGCCATCGTAGCACTGCATAAGGATGGAACTCCAGCATTTATTCGTGAAGGGCCCAGCCCCGTAGTACGAGCCAACATTGGAGATAATGTCATCCTCAAGTGTCTAGTTGATGGACTGCCAGAACCTACCGTACAGTGGTTCAAGTAAGTCTTAGTTAGCAAATGCTCCTACTTATACACTTCTGAGACGACAACACATTTAAAGTGGAATCCTTTTATAATGACTTGTAGAAGCGACCTTGTCTTGGGGAAGACTCCTCGCATCGACCCCAGCAATACGCATTTGATAATTGAGAACTTCAATGAAACTGATTACGGAATATATAAATTAACTGCCCGAAACACTGCTGGCTCCTCTACAATCAAGTTCAGGATTGTTCAAGGACATTACGCCAAGCAGCAAGCATCAAATATGGACTACTCGATTGAAACTAATAAATTGTCAGTTACACAGGAGTCACTTTCATACACGGAAACAATACGTGATGGAAATTTCGGCGCCTGGTCACTTGGAAGTACTTCATCTGGGAATCTTGCCCAGCGAATTTCTGGTTCAGTGGATGACCTGAACTTAAGAACTAGCTTGGCACATAGCGGACTCCTCCGATTGAGGTCTATAGTAAATGATAACGACTCCCATTACCTTGTGTATAACGAATCCTCAGACGATGGCTACATGAAATTGACCGATAAATATATTAACGACGGCGTCTACAACGAAGCTGACATTTCAAGCGCCGTCCAACAGGTTACTACTCGGCGTACTAAACGCACGGGCTTACGAAGCAAATACTTTGATTATTAAAAATTTAACACACACTAACTACGTAATCATTAATGCTATGAATAATGCTTGTATTGCAGATTCTGTCAGTAATGAGTTATATCCAGTGGCGTGGACTTCAGCTTTTAAATTTGAATTTGGATAATATACTTACTGATAGCCACGGGAATATAAAATTATTCGATACAAGTTCGATAGTTCGGGTAGTCAAAATTGGATCAATTCTACCCATTCCAGCCACTGTTACACAATATACACGTAAGGACCAATATCGGAAGTTCTACTTTGAGCAACTACCGTACATACACTGACCTTGATGCTTTTTTTAACGTCCACAGAACCAGAGCTACTGTCAGGTGACAATGTTCACATGACTACTGACGTCTGGTCAATTGGCTGTCTTGTGTATACCCTTCTTAGCGGATGCTGGCCATTTGCCGGAGACGATGGTAAGCAAACAAAGGGTAATATTCAGTATGTGCGATACAGATTCGAACCTTTGTATACATCGTCAACTCCTGAAGCAACTCGATTTCTTATGATGATCTTCAAGAAATGTCCATTGTAAGTTACTTTTGAATCGCAACAAATTTGTTACGTCGTAAATATAAACCATCCTGCTAGGGTTAGAATAGTAATTATTCCATTGCAATTCTAGAAAACGGCCAACAATTGAAGAGGTACAAGACAGCCGTTGGCTTTCCACACAAGACTCCTTGGTGCGGAGAAGAACAGCAGCATCATTCAAAAGTCTTGGACTGGAAAAACTACTTAGTAGCTCTTCATTCATTATTAATAATTAAATTTATTAACATTAATTTTAATCTGTTTTATTCTATTAAAATATAACACAGTAATTATGTAATACAAACGATAATATTGGAACTAATTTGAATTATTCAACGAATTACCGAATTACGAATTGAATTTAAAATTGTTGTTCTATTTTACAAAATAAAACCAAAAACCAAACACATTTCAGCCTGGAAATCATATAATTTCACAATATACCGTAAACACCAGAACAGTTAGGATGCTACACTTCACGGAATTCTGCTTCATACTTTCAAACTGGGATTCCCTTTATTAGTGAAATACAACAATGTGACTAATAACTAATTCATCAATACTGATTGGTAACTTTGGATATGAATTAACTCAAGACAAAGGAAAGTACAATATCAATGCATTAACGTTAAGCAACCAACAAAACTGTTTCACTGCAAAAACTGTACTTAATACATTTATATACTTTTAAAAAATTGCCTTTACGTCACTCATGTCATATCTACATCATCGGAAAACTTAGATTCTTACTTATTTAATACTTTGCGGCAACGTTGCTCAGATTTCTGGAGAATTCATAGCCTCCGATCCTCCGCGCTAGGTCAAGGTCTCGTGTCGTTATAGTAACTCGACTAGCGTGAATAGCTGCCAGATTTACCTTCTCAAACAATTCCACTATGAAAGCTTCCGAAGCTTCCTAAAATCCAACATGGGTAACTTTAAACACATCAAAAATTATTGCAAACAGAACAACGAATAGTAACTAAAATTCAAAAACCTGAAGAGCTGAAAGGGCTGCTACGTTTATGCAGTAATCAGATTTGTATTTCTGCATGACCTCGCGTACTACCCGCTGGAAGTTTCGTTTCGGAATCAAAAGATTTGATATCCTCTGATAATATTTAATTTCCTTAAGAGCCAAGAATCCAGGACGGTATTGCCTAATTATTGCACAATTAAAGCCCACAGTTGATTATTAATCAGCCCCTGATAATGAGCACAATTTAGCCTATGTATAAGTAAGCATTTTATTTTTACTTAAAATTTATTTTCTCTGGCGGAGCTTCAATTGACTTTTTAATCATCTCCTTTCCATTCAACCGTCGAGGACTCTTCCCATTCGTGTATCTCTGGGCTGAAGCACTGGTGGAAGGTGTTGGCATTCGAACACTTGTTTCTGACTCAGACAAGCTCAAGCTCTCCACTCGATGTGATTTCCCAAATACTCTTTGACCCGCTACTGGTCGCCGAAGACTTCGCGTTGGCACCTCGCTTTCACAATCTGAAGCCGCGCTTTCAGATTCAGACATGCTCTGCTCTAAAGGTTGCATCCGAATCATCTGTTTCCCATTAAATTTCGAAGTACACATTTCCTGATGAGCGCGTTCTATCCGGATATTGTCCTGGGTTTTGCGTCTATACGGATATTTACCTCCCTGACGCCTTGGTGTAGCAGGCCTGCGAAATGTTGGCCTTTGAGCCAATATCGATGAAAAGACTGAATTGTGCACAGGGTTAAATTCCGATGCGACACTTTCTGACTCCGACATACTTAATTCCAACTGGACTTCCTCATTCTCATTTTTCCGCTTGTAAGCCCATTGCAATGCCAAATTCCTAGCAGGTTTTGCAGTCGATTTCCTCGCGACCTGCCGTGTCGGAGGCTCATCGTCTGTTACACTACTCAACATTTTCTATAAAAAAAATACACACGTCAAAATAATCACACAATTTAATTATCCCCTATATCCCCTTCCTCTCCAACCCTTGACCACCACCGGATCCACCTAATTACGCCCAAATTCAGTACAAGGAAATAAACGAGCAATGCGCTGATCTGCACTAATTAATTTTTACCATCATAAATCCTCATATACATTTTCAGAATTATTAGCCCTAACTCTTCTACAAAACTATTGCCAACTTTATTTGATTCTTCAATTCAGGGATTATTCTCATGAATTAAAGATTACCTTAACTGATGTAGACGATGATGATGAGGTTCCTATAATGAGTTCAAGATCACTATCACTTCAACGTCTTAATGTATTCAATAATTTTAACTTTATTAACATTAAAATATAAAAGTTACTTTGTAATTGGAACTCCTCGACATGACATCCGATTACTACATGCACATTTTGCCTCCGCTTGCGTTTTGGTAGAACGCACTAATAATGACATGAGATATTTGACGGTTAACGAATCGGAACGGAGAGGGAACCTGTAAACCAAAATACGCTACGCAACGGGGCGAGCGTTGGAGCGTAGCAGTCATTTGTGTAATAAAGCATGTATTCAACAAGGAGTGTTCTTCTGATGGAGATCCACGAGGTTCAACCGCTCCTTCCTGGAGCTCGTGCTGGCTCATCTGGATTGGACCGCAAGAGGTCACTAAATTTCAAAATCCCAACATTAAAACAGTCACTACTAATTTTTAGGGCCCCCTTTCTTATTGTGAATAAAAATGGTAAATGTTAATTCCACAAAAATTTAATTATTCCAATTTCGACGACGAAACCAAATATGCACCTGTAACTGAGCGTCAACGACTTCGGCAGCATCTAAATTAAACCCGAACTATACCTGAAGTGAATGCCCACCTTACCATTAATTAAAAATAGAAATCAAAAACTTGAAAGATAATTGCTTGATTCCGGACTATTTAAATTTAATAAAGCTTAACTTTAATTTGATATTATCCCCATGGTAATTATGGCCAGGACTAGGGTTTGTCGATTTTAAAATGCCTTAGGTAGTTTGCCTGCCCGGTATTTTTTGCCAGCAGCAAGGCAAAAAAAGGAATTTATGCCTTCACATTGCCCTTAAAAATAAATGCCGGGCAAAAAGGCAAAAACTGATTGGCAAAAACGGCAAAAATTACGGGAAAAAAATTTACTTTTACAGGTCATGTTGAGTGTCAGTATTAACCTATTAAGCAGATTCAACCAGAGATGTTCACCCGTCGACGGGTACCCTTCAAAGAAGCCTTCCTTCAGGGAAGGATGCGCTTCTTTCGAAAGAAATGAAGGGAAGGAAGGGTAAAAAAAATTACGAAGGAACAAGTAAGGCTTCAGCGCATTAATGAAAAAATTGAAGTTGACTGAAGGGTGCTTCCCAATCACCCGAATGTACCTTTCATGACAACTATCTCTAATTCTGACAATACGCGCTTTCAATCACATGTAACTTACCAGGATACATATAATACGAAGGAAAGACGGTTTCTGGCGTTTTCGTTTCTTGACTTTGTTGTCTCATATATGAAAAAAAATATCACGGAAGACGGAATTTGGTGAGGGAAGATTGCTACTGAAGGCTTAGGGAAGGATCTCAATAAAACAACTTCGAAGGAAGGGAGAAGGAAGGAATTTTGTTTCCAAGCCTTCAATCTGAAGGGGTCTGAAGGAAGGAAATGAATCTATTTTTTTGCATTCGAAGGATTGAAGGAAGGGAAAATCATTTGAACATCTCTGGATTCAACAACAATGAATACGATTTCGTCGGTTACATTTTCATCGCTGAATTGTACAAACGCTTCCCAATCTTGTAGTTTTGAATTGCCGAAATCTTTACGGAATTGCTTTTAATATCCACTGATGAAGTGGATGATAATAACCACTTACTTGCACGTGGATGTCCGCATTGTGCATTTAACTGTATGCTTTCTTTGAACGCTACTACAAAAATTACATTTTACATTACACGTTCCAGAACTGGAACCCGAAATTACGGTCCAGCGTAACCAGATTTTATTTTCCAGTCGTCCCCTCGTTTTGGGTGCCATATAACTGGCAGGAAGATAAGATGGCGACATTCCACAGAAAAATAAAATAATACAAACAAGTGCATGCTCACACAAAGTTCAATATGCAATGAGATGCGCTTTGACGTGCATTAAGAAACCGGTACTTTGCAAGTTTTTCATATTTTAAAATTATCTACGGTCGGAACAAGCATCAATGATGGCGGAAATAGAGCGTTACATGAGCATCGCTAATTTATGCCAATTTTGCCAACGCAAAATATTGTTACTGGCGCAGAATAATAGTATTTAATATAAATTAGATAAGTATTATAATTGCATATATAGGAGCATGATTTCGGACAGTTTTGTGTAGAATTAAATGCTCTTTAAAATAAGCCATTGCACTGTATTGTCGGAGCAATGGTACGTTAGTATCCTTTGGGTTTATGGGGTAATATTGTAAGTAATTCAGATTAATAGAATTTATTACTAATGAAGATAATTATTATAATTGTAATTATAATAATATAATTTCGGACAGTTTTGTTTAGAATTAAATGCTCTTTAAAATAAGCCATTGCACTGTATTGTCGGAGCAATGGTACTTTAGTATCCTTTGATTTAAGTAGACATTTAATGTAAATTAGTCTGGATTGTTAAAATTTAGCAAAATGTACTATTATTGATATGAAATGAAAGTGATTATCAAACCAAATGTAATAATTTAAAGTAATGCAATAATATGATTGGTAATTTACTAATTCACAATGTAATCAAATGGATGCAATGATATTATGATTGATAGTATAAATGAAATAAAGATCAGATTGCTTTTAGAGTTTATCAAAGACGGATATGCTTCTGATTTCTCTTACTTTTTCATTTTGTAGTAAAAGTGATTGCAAGTGAAAATAATCGTAATCTCACGAAGCTAAAGATAGCTGTAGTTAAAGCTTACAACTTTAACTTGTATTTAAATTGAAGTCCACAGCTTACTCTGTGGTGGTCCTTCGTAATCCTATATATTTGAGTTTCATAGACACGTTAACCGACCCGATTGACTATAATGACTGCTGCGTCAAATAACACAAAATATATTAAATGACAATTCTGCCCGCACGGCATAAAAAATCATTTTATGCCCATGCGAATAAATTCCCTAATTGCCTGCCAACTATGCCTGCCTAATTTGCCATTTACGCCTTGGCATTTCAAAATCGACAAACCCTAGCCAGGACGACCCGGTCTCTTAAACAACGGTGTTCTTTAACGCTCCCTGAAAATAAAATGATTATTTTTACATAAACCCTTATAAATTGAACTAAGTATCAGGAAAAACATGAGGAATCTTACGCTTATTTATGGCAACCCCAGCACAATGCACGTCCAAAGTTCAGTTAAAATTCCTGTACAAACGCATATTCATTAGTTTATTTACTTACATTTCGCTGAGTCTGTCCAAGATGTGTTCAGGTTATTTTGAGTGTGCACATCAATGTCCAAATCCTGCAAGCTTCAAATTGTTTTTCTCTTGTGGAACCTTCTCTGGGTGACAGCGTTAGGACGGGAAGCAAAATATTTTGCGGGATCAGATTTCATTTACAATAATATCAACAAATATCATTCTGTTCATGATCAATTATATATATTAGGTAAGTATATTGTCTTTAAAATAATTCTACCCGAAAGTCTTTGCTACCTCATTTTATTTTTTCAATAAAACTTATATGAAGGGGTTTGTTTAACCAAGACAAGTTGGAGTTTGATGTAGCCTACATGAGTAAGGATTTTTCCAAGATTATATCATATCCTGAAATTGAAAGAAGAAAGCATACGCATTCTAATTCTAATATACGGACAGGACTTACTGATAGACAACGCCCAAGAGTCAACGAGACCAATTCACACATGTTTCCCTATATGATCAACACAATTGCAGCCTCGACTTGCTGCACAACGGACAAGATGTGTCACTTGTATAAACCGATTGTGGCCATATATTCATCCTACGCTGCGTACATCTCTTACCCAGATTCTGGTACAGACAGGTGAGATCGTTTCTGCAGACGCGAAATTTGTTTCTATACGTCAACATTTTCGGAACGGGGCATTCAATACTGTTACTGGGAGTAAATCTTAAATTTCATTAACATGATCACAGCATATTCGAAACTATGCCGAAATTCATTTACATCTCAACTGACAATGGTGACACCTTCGATCGTCGCGTAGTAGCATCTCCGAGGGCCGAGCTTAATTTGATGTATTGGATGTATGCGAAGATCCCGAAATGGCAAATTAAAGATGCCCGACCGCCGGATTGGATCAAAGAACATGTTATCAAAACTGATTTGGATGGAGATAATGAGGAGCCAGTTGACCCCATAACAAGCTATCTCTTACAAAATTCCATACCAAAAGTCAAAGATGATGATGATGATGATTTACGAAATTGTCTCCATGGTAGTGGTGAGTGAAGAAAGCCTACTATTGATCCTTTGCAGATATAAGGGACCTCGCTTCGAAGAGAGCAACGTTCCTAAAGACGACCCGTATACTTACGGTATCTTTAGTATCAAAATACGCGGAACTTTACCTCTCATTTCAGCAGAGAGGCGATGAAACGGAAATTCCAATGCACACCGGTGTCTTCTCTAATTTCAGAGCTGCTTGCAGGTATCAGGTAGTACCTGAAAAATACCCGTCGGGTCGGGTTCGGGTCGGGTTCGGGTCAGCTACAAAAAAAAGTACCTTAGGTTCGGGTCAAGTGCGGGTACATCCAGGATCCGCACCTGATATTACAGGTCGGGTTACGATCAAGTTTGGGTTTAAAAAATATACCTGACCTCAATGTCAGGTACAGGTTCGGTACGACGAATTCAAAATACCTGAACCCGAACTTGCAATTTCAGGTATTTTGCAAGTATTTTTTTACCTTAATAATTTAACTTTAAGTTCAAGTGAATGAAACTTTCAGGCTGATCTGAACGTTAATGTAGCTTCACATGGCTGAAAGACACGTTGTATTTAGTGATGAGTGAGAGCCGCCATATTCATTAAATTAACAAACAGTCAAACTTTGCTAATTAATTTCATGATATAGTCTTAGCGTTGTAGCAGACATAGACATCATCGATTTGGAATCTATTTCGTGTACACTTGTGCCTTAACTTCGTTAAAATTGAAAAGCATGACGGTTATCTGCGGTCTCTTTCTAATGCTATCACTCAGAGAATGCTTGGGGAAGCGTCAATAGCTGTTCCCATTCTTTTTGTGCTACATGTCACTTAAAATTAGTACAAATTTTTGCATTTTCAACTTAACGTCATTTGTAAATCATATTTACTTTAATAAAGTCTTAGGATAGAACTTATGTTTATAAGTTTCCTCTGACAAAATAATTGAAAGTCGGGTTCGGGTTCAAGTTCGGGTCGGGTTTGTTTTGAGATCCGCACCTCAGGTATTTTTTCAGGTGCGGGTAGCCAAGCAATACCTGATCCAAAAATACCTGACAGGTGCGGATATTAACTCGGATCCGGAGGGCCAAGTTCGGGTCGACGAAAAAAATTAACCTGATATTTCAGGTGCGGGTCGGGTTCAGGTGCGGATCTTGATTTTTTACTACCTGAAAGCAGCTCTGTCTCTAATACCCAACACGGACAGCACGAAATCTGTGCTGACTTGCATATGTTTGACACAGAAATGCTGTGCGTTCGTACGTACACTGACATAAGTGGGAGGTGGCTTGCACAAGTTCTCACATAGATATGTGAGCCTTGTGTCAGCAAAAGTCGTGACGTATGCAAGTTACTAAATGTTGTGCGGGAAAAACTTGACAAAGTAATTATGTATATTATGTGCTGGAACCTACTTCATTCAAACTCCAGGCGTCCAGGCCCGCTAAAAATAACCATGTTTTTACCCACATATTGTAAGGTATGAATACGTAGTTGTAAGCAGTGTAGTTTTAAGAAGTGTTACTTAAGTAATAAAATTGTTATTAGTGTTAAAGGTCAGCTCTAGCTGCGTCTAGAGTGAGAGGAGAGAATCCCTGACGAGGGACTTCTCACGCTCCACTTATGGAAGCGTCAATCATGTATGCTTATGCCAATCTTATGTAATGATGTACTTATGTATGAATCACACACGGCTGTGTCCAAGTGTGTGCAAAACTTACTTTTGAGTTCTCAGTCTTGAACTGAGAGTTATTCCTTTCCTACAGTTTTGAGAATCCTCCGAGATTCATCTTTGTAATAATTGTTTTAGTTTCTGAGTTTTTATTGATAAAGTTATCTTTTCCGTTTTCATTTCTGAGAGAATAAATAACTAGCCTTCGGGTTATTTTATTCCTAGTTGCGTGGCTTGTGAAACAAAGTTCATTTATTGATTTCATCTCAATAATTTAATAATCAGCACGATCAAATAGTCAATTAAGTTAGGAATGTTGCTCAGGTAGAGTAACTCTAACCATGAATCTAATAATATTTCTTCCTCATTTCATTGGCTGCACTATTTATATGTCAATGCTGTGCATTTATGTTTGCATATGCATGTCACCACATTTATGTCAACACAGAAGTTGCTGTCCGTGTTGGGTATAAGATTGTGGGGAGGAGTTGGGTCAACATATCGCATTGAGCCAACCCTTATCCGAGTGCCAAATTCATACTCAATATTTGTAATGGGCTGTAGAAGAATACTATACTACAGCAGTAATGGGGGTAAAACCTTCAATGTTACAGGATTATGAACGTATCAAGTTAAATTAGTTGTATCAGTATTATCATTTCCACTAATTAATAAAATAATCAACAGGTAGAACAATGTTCATAAGTTCATTTTTCGTCAGTAAAATAGACGAACCGAAAGTTAAGTACGAACGCACGTATGCGAATGAAGACCTCAAAAAAGTGCCACTGATTGCACTGGACTCCCAGGGACAGAGTGTTATGATAACATACGGTGCGAACTTTGCCTACGGAGTCATCTCCACTCCACTAATACTGAAATCGCTTTTGTCACGGGTCCAGTTTTCGATGCTAATATCGTGATGGAGTAAGATCCAGTGCTTATTCCATTTTTAAATGATGCAGGAAAGGTTGGTAAGGAATAATTTTTTTTACAGATGAATCAGTGTTTTAACAACTATTAGAATACAATCTTAGATATAGGTAATTATATTTTTTAATTCACAGGAGAATATATTCTAGTTTTTATTTAAATGTAATCAAGTTTCTTGTCGATCATTTTTTCTGAAACTTATACAGGTGCTGCGGTAATTTACATAAACTTACTTAAGCAATATAACGGAGAGCTTTATGCAGAACGGCATGTGATTCGTTTACTGGACTGTTCAATCTCAATCCATAAATTTTCATTACCATACTACAGTGAAAGAAACAAAGACAAAGACAGCCGTGAAACGATTACACCCTGCACGGTAAAATTTTATTTTTCAAAGTTTCACTATTCAATTAGGTGATGCAGTACTTATCACATACATGAACATGAATGGGGCACAATCCTCGCAGTGGTGACTGAGTGGTCAGAGCGTCCCGTTCGTTGCGGCTGGGGTCGATTTTCGATTCCAGTAAAGCTCTGATACTTTAATAATTACCACTGCTCTTTCTATCTTTTACTATAGCTTTGGGTGATGCGAGGAGTAAGGCGTGAAAGGGGCTTGCACTCTGAAGACTGGAACCATGGCCTGGATGCACAAGGGGAACTAGAAGTGGACATCCTTTAGACGGAGAGGAACTAGGAGAAGCTGCCCATCTGCATTGCTCGCTAGACATTCCAGTCTAATGAGCGTCCGTTAATCTCCTTCACAAAAAACCTCCTCTCCTCCCCAATTATCTCCTACCCTACATTTTATCGGCTGGAGCAAAGACTTGTGATATACTCCCGCAATGGGAGGAATGGACTGAGGGGTGTTTGTCCCACTCGTCTAGCTGTGCCTACATAAATTAAGGGGGAGAAATATGTACGACACCCTGTACATATGATTCCCAACACTCTATAACCGACGAGAGCCGGTATAAGCTTCTCAGTTGTAACTTCACAAAGTTAGAAAACATTGTGGCATGATGACTAAGGGTCAAGTGCAAGAATAAAATTCGCCCATGGGGGCACCATTATTATTATAACATGAATGGGGCACATAAATGTGTTATAAAATATATTAAACTTTTTGCTACGATAATTCCGCGGAAAGTGTTTCTGGAAATGATGACCGGAATTTAGTTATTATGAAATGTCTCTTTTTCTTTGAGTAGGACCCTCCTGTAATTTTCAAAACACTATAAAAACGTTCGTGACAACATATTTACAATTAGTAAAATTCAAACAGGATTTAACATAAATATTTTGAGAAACCCTTTCAAACAATGAACTTCATTGTTATCTGCCATTATTGAATACGTAATACGTATATACATGCATGTATTGGTGTTGACACTTTTGAAAAATGTGGACTTTTTGTTTCTTTGCTCTTCATATTTTGATTTAAGTAATTCAATAAGTTCGATTACTGGAAACATCATAAGAAATAAAATACAATATTACAATGAAATTCCAAGACCTAGTTTCCAATCGGAAAATTAAAATAATCACTAATAGCAATGAGACTGGCAGGAAAAACCGCCACTAATTAACTTCTGGAAGGTAAATGGGAAATTTGCAGAACGTATAACACTAAAAATTACAGAGTAAAATCAGTTCTATTAGGGCAGTTTGTTATTCCCTAGCAAGAAGAGAATGCTGTCATATCATGAATAATACTAAATTTACTCCGTAATGCGGATTACTGAAAATTTAATCCAGCCTTTCCAGATTTAGTACTGTGACAATTCTTCATGGATGGATTAAATAAATTCATCCCGCAAACGGCTTAAAAATAGTTCACTGCACATCGTTATACTGAATCTGCATGAGAGATGATTTTAACCCGGTCAAGTAAATTTTGAATATGCTTACCGCATTATATTAATTATGCTTGGGATTCTACAATTCTTAAAATTGCTTTCAAAAATACTTTTCAAATAACATTAACATGTAAAATCATAGTTTTTATTCAATGCAATAATACTTTAAAAGTACAAATTCGCCGACGTTAATTATAGTTTTTTGTGACACAAAAGCAGAAAGCTCTGAAACCGCTGGGGGAATTATGCTAAATCCAAGGCTGCTAGCAGTTTCCACTGTAATGGCACGATTCTCGAACACCACGTAGAACTTCTGTAGATTCAGATTGACCAAATTACCCTTGCAACTATTTTCGCTGTAGAAACATCACCGGTTGTTGCAAAAATATCGATAACGACCGTGGTCTGTAATGAAATTAAAGTACAAATAATTAGTTTGGAACCAAATATTACAGAACTAGCAAGGATTTTTTCTCGCATGTAAAAAACTATTTTCTCGGCCGTCTCATTCCATTTGGAAGATACAATAAGTTCATTTTACCTTGGAAGTAGTCTTCCTTTTGAATTCATCCACAGTGCTAACCACTACTACTCTAAGTTTATCCTTAAGTTGGTCATCTTCCAAAATCTGGGATAAAACACCGTCGTCCAGATGTTCACCTGTTTAATTATTTAAAAGTACAAATCATACCAACTGCCAAACAAATTTCAGTAATATATTTTCATTATATAAATAATTTGTTTTTACATGGACATAATACTATTACTATAGTCGACGAGTTACTTTTAAAACGGCATATCATTCCATATATTTACGTACACATTTAATTGTATATCTATGAACATAAAAATTACTTACCATGAAATGTCTTTTCCACCAGATTTAACTTCTCTGGAACTGAATCAATAATTTCAAAACTCATTTTTACAAGCTTTTGATCTAAAACTAGTAAGGAGCCAGTGTTCTCCTGAAAGAGTCAATGTGAATAACTATGCTGAAGCAAATGTCCGTCGAAGAGCATGCATGCAATGTAAGTATGTAGGAGAAAATGTAACGGTCAATATGATTCACTCCTGCTTGAACGCTAAATTTAACCTCTATCGGGATTAATTTAGTACTTGTTACATGTAAAAATTGTGAGTTGCCCATACAAGATGAAAAATCTCTGACATGAAAATCGTCTCGCACAGCAAGAATAATTTCTTCCTGCATTTTTTGTGAGTCGGTGCAAATATTGTCTTAAATCGGATTAATTTTTATTTATTCTGCATGCAGGACAAACCCAGTTTTTAGAGTGTAGCAAGCGACTGGTCATACACGAAGATGAGTACGTGGAGGATGGAACTTTATGTACCATCATTGAATACTTGTTATTGCAATAATCTGAACGTGTTATAGTAAACCAATAGATTGTTTTAATTATGTATTATTACATTAAATATTGTAGGCGCCGTCCTCACTGTCAAACTTTCGAGAAAAATTTTAAGTACGAAATTCCACAGAGACATTACGACGAAGAAATGGCCAACTACTGGATACTGGAGGTTTTTAGCAACAATTCACCTACCTGAATTTGCAGAATATTCAATGTTTGACAAAATATAGCATTAATTTGGGGTATTTTTTCTCAGAGACCAAAGTTCTACGAAATTGTGAATGGAACGCTGAAGATTACTTATGACTATGAGATGTTGGTTGTCCTGTTCAACCTTACGACCTAGACCCTTACTTTCCGGATTTAAGAACGTATTATAAAAAAACTCTCAATGTTTGAAATTATAAGATGTATTAATAAGCATCTTAAAATCGGGGGGGGGGCCTTTTGTCAGACTACCAATTGAGGGCAACTCGAATACAACTGAAGGTGAGTTGTTCAACGGAAGCTTCGTGTTAATTGAAATATTTGGAGCCAGTGGCTATTCCTTCAATAGGAAAGTAAAGGACCAGGGTAGGTAAAAAAAATTTGTTCACAAACAGCTAAACAAATGTTATTGTGATTCGTCAAAAATGTTTTCTTCTCATTTCCAAACTATGTCAATAGGTTGCAAGCAAGCTCCACAAACACTGGAAAGAATGATGGAGGAATGGAAAGTGAGAGTGGAGGCAATTAAATCCTTGTGGTACGACTACCCCCACTTTGATTTCGAGTCAGTGTATCATCCACTCAATATATGGAATCGTGTCGTAAGATATTTCCAAGTATTTTAAATTGATAGACTTTATTGAAGGTTGATTGTAATATAACAATTATTACTTGGTTTATTGTCTTGAGCTTACGCAATTACAGCACCTTGTCGTATATTTATTTGAAGTAGACACATCTTCGGTAATAATCTAGTTAATAGAGTAAGAAATAGCTCAAGATTGCAGACTTTTAGCATACTTATCATCTAATATTGAATATGCAAATATCCGTTAGTTGATTTAACTACTTTTTCGTTAACAGAACTACTATTCTTGTATCGGAAATCAGTTCATTAATGAAGAGGGATCTAATTCCGAAGAGGTCACACAGGACGAGGAAAGTACAAATCAGGAATCTGAAGAACTGGAGTTGGATGTTCGTGAAAGTCCCTACGAAATATTAAAGCGAGAGAACGGTGATGACAAACAAAACAAGTTAATATGGGATCCCACTATAGACAGGAACTGTAAGTGTAAAAATTCATCATAAAGTATAATTTAATAATCCAACTCTGCTATCAGTCAGGGGTGGATTTAGGGGGTGGCCCACCCTGGCCCGGCCAGGGGAAAAAATTTTAGCGCCAAGATAAAAACCATTAACGAAGGCCCTTGGAATGCATGCGGAAAGGCTAATCCATCAATTTTGAGGCTGAGGGCCAGGGTAAAAAAGATTTTATTAATCCACCCCTGGCTATCAGCATCTCGTTTCTAGCGAAGGGACTACAAATGAAACATGGATCTAGGATAAGTATCATTTGAAGCAAAATATTTTGTGTGCAGGGGAAAAATGTTTCTCAGTTTTAGTGCATCGCATGGGTTCAGGTCGCACCCGGGTATTTGGGTTCAGGTCCAGGTTCAGGTTCAGTATGGGTTCATGTAGTTTGGACCCAATAATTTTGGGTCCTTTCTGGGTACAATATTGTATACCCGTTAAATTGGGTACAGGTTCAGGTTCAGGACCAGGTACAGAGAAAAACCCGTTTTGATTTTACCTGTCAGGACCAGGTGCAACACATAAAAGACCTGAACCTGATCGCAAAAGACCTGAAATGTTTGGGTTCATTGATTGAAAGTTAAAGTCCGGAGAATTCAAGCTTCCAAAATGATTTCCATCGCAAAAGCAATGGCAGGGTGTCCCAGGAACCAGTGAACTTTCATTCTTATCCATTTTAAATATATTTTGTACTACAAATACCCAATTGTACTTTTAATACAAGATAAAATTTAAAAAAGTTCGGATTCTCAAGTACCCAAACATATTCAGGTCCGGTCCAAAAATACCCGGGTTCAGGTCGTCTTTTGGGTACTTTTTCGGGTTCAGGTACTAATCAGGTGCGGGTACCACAAAAACGCAATTGGGCCAGGTTCAGGATCGAAAAATTTGAACCTGTGAAATGGGTACATTTTCAGGTACAGGTTCACGCTTTTGAGGTACCCAAAGTTTGGGTCCAGGTTCAGGTACAGGTTCGACTGTTTTGAACCCATGCGATGCACTACTCAGTTTGAAAATAGTTCATTTCAATGCTTGGTAGGTGTAGGTTCAGATTTCATTGTAAGCATTAAGTTTGTTGTGATCGCTGGTTTCGCCATTTGGAGGCAGTGCTCGGACTGGGTACGGGTAATACTCGGGTAAATGGGTATGGGTACAGGAACGGGTACTACCCGGATACAGAAGTTATGTACTCGCAAATACGCGGGTACTACCCGGATACTCTGGGTTTTAGACACTAAAGTGGGTACATTTACGGGTACGGGTATGGGTACTCACTTAATGACAATTGGGTAGTACCCAATAGATACGGGTATTACAATGTAAAATATCCGTACCCGTACATGCGGTACCCGAGTATTTATGGGTACCTCAACGATTCCTACGGAAATGGATTACTGTGACTGAGACTTGCAAAGCGCAAAGTTGGAGGGAAATCTACTTTGATCCTTTGTGCCATTGAAAGAGCCAGAGGCTTGGTTTCGTTTCTGATTACGTAGCTGTTGCATTCTAACGCTGTATACGTTTTCGATTACTACCCAAATTATCTTAATTAACATTTCATGTACTGTTGAGAATTATTGCACCAAATTATATGTATATTATAATTTAATTGGCAACAATTATAATTTTTATTCTAGGGAGTTTATCAAACAGGGATCAAAGTCGACAGGAAATCTGTGGAAACACATGGGCCGAATGCATAAAGCAATTTCTATGTCCAATCAACCAAATTCACCAAACACGCTGAGAATCAAAAAGTACTTGCAACCGAAGGTATTAAACCCATGTCTCTTCAGTTTCCCTATAATTTTTGATAATAATTTAATGCAACATTGAAAAATATTTATATGTAAATACAGTAGTATTGTTCACTCTTAATTCACAGGGGTTTGAAAAAGACGACTTCGAGAAGAAACTTTTGGACTTCATAATTTTGACCGATCAGCCTTTTACTATTACTGAATCTGAGTCTTTTCAGGGCTTTGCGCTGTACAATCGCCCTTCCGAAATAAAATCGCTTCCTTGTGCAAAAACTGTTAAAACTAAGTTGCTACAACTTTATGATTTGGAGAAGGTGTAATAGATGTAATCGAAGTAATCATTCGCAAGTAATTACATATATACAAAGTCCTGTAATATTTTATAATGGGAATTTTGTGGTAATCATGTATTTAAGAGTTATAACCCAATTAAACTAATTTGACATGTCTTGTGATTGTAAATTCTATAAATAACTATTCTTGATGAATTGAAAAGGATGCTCCAGGAAAAATATCGATAATAATGGATTGCTGTACTTTGCGTAACGGCATTTTATTCAATGGAATAATCGCCACCTGGATTAATACAAATTGGGAATATGAAGAAATTTTGCTTGACTTGGCTATTCTGAAAGGAAGACATTCAGGAAAAATCTTGGCGGAATCCCTGGTTAAGGTTTTTGAAGACTATCAGATTCTAGGGAAAATTTCAACCATAACTACTGACAACGCCAGCAATAACATTACGATGATGAAGGAATTGGAAAGCATAATGTCGGAAAAGGTTCGTGAAATTACACTTAAGCTTACTCAAATATGTGTACATTCTGGTCGAGTTATGAGCTTCCACGCAAAATATCACTCACTTTCACCAAACTGATTAAACTATACTCAGTCCATTTTATCTTAAGAATGTTATCTTTCGCTTTTTTCAAATGTATTTTAACAAAAATATATTTCAGGGTGTCAACTTTAAATCTAGTAATCAACATATCCGATGCCTTGCTCACATCGTCAACCTCGCATGCAAAGATGCTATGTCTATCTTGAAGAAGATATCAGAAGTGGATATTGTACGTGACGATTCATGTGAATAGTTCTGGAGAAGAGAAAGACAGCTCTAGCAATACGTTGTCGATTTATGAACGGGTATGTTTCAATTTTCAAACAACGGTACTACAAGTTGTCCAAGCTAGACTAAATGCAACTAGTACATCTATTAGTAGTTTTAAATAGAAGGGAAACATTTTTTTGGAATACTTGAGTTAAATTTGCGGACGTAAAATGCTCACCTTGGAATATAGAATCTTGTTTTAATGAAACTATATCATATATAGCCCTACAATAAAATTTCTATTCGTGACAGCTGGCAAATGTTTCAAATGCGCCACTGTATTATAAGCGTCGAATTTAAATTTTCCACTGTGAATTCATTTAAGATGCTTAGAGATTATATGGATATTTTTCTTCTTTAGACACTTTCAAATGCTGGAGGAAGTATATGCAGACAGGATGTAATTATTCAAATTAAATTATGTATGTAAAAACTAAGGAGGGAAATTAAAATAGTTTAAAATGACGGTTCACGAAGTCAGTCGCTAGTCATTTTTTTCTGTTTGTGCTGTACTGACGAGTCCCAAATAGGACAAAACACCGGTGTCTGCAGCTAACAAGGTTTCTGGTCTTAAGTATCAACTGTTAGTGGTCGCGCAGAATTAAGCCTTTTGTGGAAACAGTTTGTTTCTACCATGGTATCACGTAATCCAGTTTTAAATTATTAAAATTAAAATAGTTAAATTTTCCATCTAGGGGTCGAATTTAAAGACTCGAATTAACTGAGATTTAACATGTGAAATAAGCATAATAAGGTCAATCTGCCATTGTTTCAAAAATATTGAACTTCAAGACCCTTTGTGAATAACATCACAACTGGTTCTCGAGTTAACTGTTGAACTCTCATACTTTTGGAATCCGGTTCAGGACAATATATTATTGCATTTTCGATTAGTTAGATTTTTAGGAGTGAAATGATATTTCCTTATGTCCTACATAAATTGTACGGCAGGTATTTTATTCCGGAAATATTAAGTATTTGCATTAAATTGTTTTCAAAAACAGTTTTAGGTCCGAAAGTCGATCTCCATGATACGACGATCAAGTTACTTCCGACAGTTTCTATGAAGCCTGTGAAATTAAAAAGGTTAAACATAAGCAGCTGGTCCTGGGCAATCAAGTGCGATGGAACACTGGGTATTTCATGCTCACCAGGTTAATGGAAATGCGCGAGGTTAGAATTGCTCGCCGAATTCCAATGATTAGGCAATACGATTTCAATCATTAGTTGGTGTTATTATACAACCACCTTAAATAGCCACCCAATGAAAATTTCAGCCATACAAAAGCTTCCTCCGAAGTGAAAAGCAGCTATCTAGCTTCCAGCTTGAAGAACATGAATGGGATCTTATTTCTGAAATGATTACGTTCTTAAAGGTATTTGCAATTTTGATCTATTCAGATTATTAAACTAAATATATTATTACTACATGTCGGCTTCCGGTTTGAATTCAAGTGATATAATTAACTAGCACTTACACTTATTACAGTTAACAGTGTTAAGTTTTACTAACAACGTATAGTTCGTAAAATGTTTTTGGTTGTATATCGGCATCAACCTATTATTAAGCAAAATGCTAGTACGCGATACCAAGCAGTTGTAGATTTTGATAACTTTTTCGTATTTTACTATAAGTTTAGCCGTAGTGTGAGCTGATTTTGTTACCACACGGGGTATTAAAAAAATATTACGCCCTTCATGATATAAAATATGATTACATAAAATTGTGATTCCTTTAATTTTACTTTTATTAACCAGAATTTACCACTTGTACGAAAACAAGTTTTGTAAACTTTCGGGCCGATTTCAACCATATAAGTAACAATCATTGTGGTTTGCATAAACAGTATTCACGAAAATTTTCATTGAAATCGTTTCAGTAGTTTTGGAGATAACACTCATTTAACTTGATGCGGAACATTTCAAGAATTTGTTACTCAAAAACTATCTTGCCGATTCCAACCAAATATGAACTCAGCCCTACCTTTGGCACAAGTAATGTCTGTAAATGATTTCATTGAAATCGGTTCAGTAGTTTTTGAGATATCGTGCGTAAGGACACACGGGAAAGGCTTTTTAGGAAAAGCTGACGCCACCTTAAAAAGGTGGAACTGGTAACATTTTTGGAGTTCCCTAATTTATGGAATATCATGTTCTTCAAAAAGGGTAGATTTAAAAAGTCTCTGGACTTAAGTTTCGCTCTCGAGCCGGAATTTTATAAACCTCACTCTATTTGGATAATGTTTTTGTCGACGCATTTCTAAGACCTTCCTCGAAAGCCCATACACAACACGGGCTAGATACCGATTTAAACCGTTCAGATCAATTGGTAATATCATCTTCTTGGTTGCATAGTCGAGTTTGAAATTACAGCAAACTTTTCGCTATTTATTTTACATTTTGATTTTAGACTAGGGTTGCTTTAAAAATAAATCTAAATGATTCACTATAGCATATGTGCATTATATAACCTGTTAATGTCACAGGATTTGTTTATTCATTTTTCGTTTAGCGGTTTTACGAGATGACTCTTCACTTATCCAAAGCCAAACAACCTAGCATGGCGCTGTCAGCAGCTATTTATATTGAGCTTTACTATCATTTCGAATCCTACAACGTAAGACATTATTTATTAATATTACTTTCAATTGTGTCCTTAAACAGCTACGTGCTGACGAACTCGTAAAAATGCTGCATTGCCTATTAAGTTTAACTGATTGACTTTCAGTCTAGAAGCAAGTTATAGCCAAAGAAATGATGGATGCTGCTAAAGCTACATGCGAAAAACTGAGAAAAACAAATATTATCCAGAATCTGACGGCCTGGTTTACATTCTTGGTTTACGTAAGCGTTTATACTGTACTTTGTATTTATTTATTTATAGTATAAAACGTACCCCTCAACTAAATTGAAGTTTACAAAAATGTAGTTCTCGACCCAAGGTGCAAGCATGAGTGGTACGAGTCCGTTGGGATTGATGCTCAAACCATCAGGAAAAACAAAAGGTTAATTTTATTTTCAGCACATGTAATTAATACTAGACTTGTAGGCCGATATTTTAGTTAAGATTTCAATGTTTTGACAGCACTTAAAGTTCAAATAATATTTTTAGAACTGCTCTGGAATTTTGGGACGAGTTTTATAAGCCCAGCCATGAGTCAGTCAACAATGCTGAGGATAAACTCGTAGATGATGGAGATATTCTTTCGTCTCAAATGAAACGAAAGCGGATGAGCAAGCAGGATGAGTTTCGAACATTTCGTTTATCCATGCCCCCCGTTGAGAAAGTTGTCAACAATGTCATTCTTCAATGGTGGAAGGTTTGTATCTTAATGTATACTTTTATTGAGAAATAGTTGAGTCTTCAAAGGTTTAATGTTTGTTTCTAGGATCACGAGCAAAGTTTTCCTGTGCTTGCGCCTATGTAAGGTTCCTCACGGATAGGATAAATGACTTATCCTATCCGTATCCTATCCTATCCGGAAATTCTCGGATAAATTAAAAGCTAATCCTATCCTATCCGCTAATTTCGGATGTAAATTTCTTGTTATCCGAATCCTATCCGAAAATTTCGGATCGGATATAATTTGTATCCATATCCGACGGATTATTGCGACACCATATCCTATCCTATCCGCAGATATCCGAAGTCATCCGCGGATACACAGTTCTTATTCTGAAGTGATTCTTGCATACTAAAATTCATAAAAAATATTTTTTAAAATACAAACTCGTAAAAATACTCCAGTTTATATGGAGAGCCAATAAAGGATTACATAGAAAACTTAGCTACCACTTATTCGACTAAAATATTCATTCTTCTCTTAGTAACATGAAATGTACAATGATCTATTTACAATGGAACACCAACTGCGAATACTAATTCTTATCCTAATTCAGAGGATTTGTTGGTCGATATTGTAACACTCAAGTTTGGATTTGATAATATTGTATTGACAGTTAATTTCCTTAGTTGAGCTTACTGGAAATGATTTAGATGGGTAACTTTAAGTAGCAATACATTGCACTCTTTTGTACTTGTTTAAATAGAAAAACGTATTTTCATCGTTTTCTCCTCATTAACTTCATTCTAATTGTAAGTTTACAATCAAAATTGTTTGGGCCGTTAAGCAACAGATGGCAGATAGAACTATCCGCGGATAACCGCAGTTATCCGACGGATTATCCGAAACTTAAGATTCTGTTATCGTATCCGTGCGGATAATTTTGCATATGTGTCCTATCCTATCCGCATTACTTGAACGGATAGAATGTGCCTATCCGATCCGAGCGGATAAATGCGGATATGATAAAATCATTAATTATCCTATCCGAAATTTATCCTATCAGCGAATATGCGGATATATCCAATCCGTTGAGGAACCTTACGTCTATGGCAAGAGATTTTTTAGCAGCTTCTGGAACAGGCGTTCCCGAGATTGAATGTAATTTCCTACACGTGGACCGTAATTTCTATAACAATATAACATGTGTTATGACAGCATTTTTAAATAAATATTTTATTAGCTTCAAGTAAGATTTACCTTTTTTCTCCGAAGTACCCGAGTAATACCCAGGTACAAACAATATTTACTCGGGTATGGGTACAGGTTTTGGGTACATTACGGGTATGGGTAAATTGCGGGTACAGGTACTACATTTTAGATTTAAGTATGGGTACAGGTACTGAAAAAATGTACCCGGGTACTCGGGTATGGGTACGGGTATAGGTACAGCATCTCGAAGTATCCGATTTTCGGGTATGGGTACGGGTACACAGTTTCTGTACCCAGTTCGAGCACTGTTTGGAGGAGAGGAACTATATGGGCTAACTGAACAGAGTTTTACGAAATACAGGGTAGTGCAAATAGTTTTATTCATATCCTCGGAGCCAGTTAAGGCAATAAACAATAATTATGCATGTTCCCACAGGTACATCTTCTTAGCAGTAGCAGTTGATCCATACGGCACTTTCTGCAATCATCACACTTTCTTTGGTTTGTCCATCACTTTGCCTAAGGAAGGAGAAGACTGGATTGCGATCGTGGTCTTTTTTGTCTCTCTACTCATCCGTAATTCAATAATCTAAAGTTAATTTTAATTATAATTTTTATCAGCCTTGAAGTTTATACGAGTTTTAGCGTGATACATGGGTACGCTGCGCTAGATTGTGTATGTATTCATGCTGTATATTACAATTGAGTATATCTTGCATTATAATTCCTCACAGTGAATATCACCTGACAAAATGACAATACTAATATTTTGCATGACCGAGTTTCTCGCATGGCATCAGGTTAAAATCATGCAACAATTTTTGCAGTCGGTCACAGCCATGGCATCTGCGAAAATGAATAATTAATCATGTTATATAATTACTTAAAGGCGGTAAATATAATAATGGTGTATACTGTTATTGTTACATTCTTTTCTTGGACGATGTCGTAGCATTATTTTATGTCAACTATGTCGCAGGCTTCATTGTTGTTTAGAGTTTCTCAAACCATCTTTAATATTTCTGGAAAGGTAGTCTTTATTAAAATTTAAAATTAATCTAAACACCCTCAGAATCGGAACAATCCTGCACCATAACGGGCCTTTGCTAGGCAATGTTTTTTTGTGTAGTAACTCCGAACATTTGTTTTGCGCAGTGAAACGTACCACACGTTGAAATTAAGTCTGTAAAAAGATGTGTTTGATTCACGTAGTTGATAGTAAAAAGAAATATGGGTATGTTTCTCAATTCCAGGCTGTAATTATTTAAGTTCATATTAACCACTTTCAACACAGAATGATATTTTCACGATGATTCATATTTACATGTATGTAATTTTATTTGTCTGTAGTTTGCCTTTGCGACATTTAAACTCATGTCTCATGTGAAATCTCTGGTTCTTTATTTGTAGCATTGATGGTTACCTCCAATTGATAATGTAATTTTTGGTCATCAAATGGTATAAACGTTGTTTGTATGATGAAATTCAGCCGTAAATCTTGTTTTATTCTTAATTATATTTTCAGTTATTCTACTGGTAATAGCGGGCTACTACTTCCGCCGTTATCAAGTGTACCACCATTTTTACAAGAAAGCCATGTTCAATCACTTGCTCACTGCCGCTTGGAATTTGTCCTTCCGGTATGAGAAGATGCTCTACGATGCTAAAATAACTGATCCGGAGGTGAGGAAAGAAATGGAGGAGACAAGACAAATGAAGAATAGTCATTCTGGAGTGGAATCTCATGCCAAGGAAAATCAGACGAAAAAAATAGACAAATCCGGCATCGTTTAAGACAATAACATTGTCGTCTAACACTAGGTTAACCAGTTGCTTTCAATATTTTAGGCTGTAGTTATTTATTGCACTTACATATAAAATGTTCTTGCATGTAGACAGACTGTTAAATCAGTTTGTTGCTTTTTTTCCTTACAATAAAAAGGGATTCTAGCGTTCTAGAGTGAAATGCAGGGTTAATCTTATTATTGTTAGATAATTGTCAACCTATTGGCACTCCCAGAGTAATTTTACGAAAATCACTATACCATAATTTGAAGATGATGAAAGGATTTTAAATCTTCGCTCTCTTTGCTGAGCGCGCTTTATAGGTTCGCGAGTACAAATTACCATAAAGGCTAATGTACCGTTCACATTGCCACTTCTGCAAGCAAAAAGTCGCCTCTGCAAGCATTTACTTGCAGCGCTGCAAGTGCTGTTCACATTGGTCGCCTCTGCAAGCAATATACTTGCAGAAGCAACTTGCAGAAGGTCCGATTTGCTTGCAGAATCCAAGTAGAACTCAATTCTACTTTTATCTGCAAGCTGAAGTAATTCTATGACTTTGCCATCATTCAATGGTACAAAATCTTTGAGAATCCTGGCGCGCTTTAAAATTATAATAATTCACTACTATTATCAAAGAATGAAACAAAAAAAACAAAGAGTTTATTAAATAATATCGCCTATAGTTTATATTATTGTCTGTTTTGTGTATTTCTACTTTTGTTAGGAACTATATTCCCGCTGTTCTATTTACAATTGCGTCAGAAGCAATTGCGCTGCTTTGTGTGAGTTTTTTAGCACAATTTTCCGTTTACCAGGTTTTGTACTAAACCCTAAAATTGATTTTCCTCAAACCTAAAGACGGCTAATTTCATAAAAATTCTGCAAAAAAATATGCCCCGGTCAAATAGGTCCACCCAGTCAATCAAGGTAGTTACAGAAGAGTTAGAGCATTTTTTAAGCTTAATTTAATGCAGGCAATTTTTGTACAATCCTTCGGATAAGTCTTACTACAACAGGGACGTTAAAAGAGCGGCCTGGGAAGAAATTTCAAACTTAACAATTATGTCAGGTAAATCATGAAAATAATCACAAAATAAAATGTCACTAATCGTTTATCTTCACGTTATTGCTATTGATGCTCAATGATGTTCCCAATAATAATACGGATTTATTTTAGCAAAATCAGCCAAGGACAAGTATATGAGTTTGAGGGGAGCTTATTCAAAATGTAAAAAGGGCCTACCAAGTAGTTCAGGTAGAACCAAGAAATCTCCAGAAGCTATTGAGGATGAGGCCGAATTCATAAGGCGGATGTCGTTTTTAGATAATTTTATGCAAAAAAGGCAGTAAGCATTTTCATTTTGCACAATTCAATACAGTGCAATGTTTGAAACGATAATTTAATAAATTCCCGATTTTCAAATATTTACATTATAGAACATTATTCCGACAGTGACGATAGTTTTGAATCGCCAAAAACTTCCACAGCACCCAAACTATTGTCCCAAGATGTAGTTGCGTTACTATCTTCAGACGAGGACGCAGAAGAGGCGGCCAATACACCACCCAAGTAACAATATTTGCTGGATACGGGCTGGCCCGACGTTGGTTTATGGGAGTCGGGACGACGGAAGTTTTGTCCACTTCTCCTACACATTTCCAGCACCATTCTTCCAGTAACATTCCGACACACTTCCATTATAAACTAACGGATGGTGGTTGTTGGTAGAGCAGCGGAAAGTAGTCGTGCCGATGCATTGTCCTACATAAATCCGCAAGGACTTCTGCACATTTACAGCCGTTTACCACTAGATATGTACGTAATTCTGAATATGCGTTTAATAACAATAGCGCATTCACACACGTGGTACATAGTTAATTAAGACATCGTTTATTGGTGGTTAACAGCAGTCAACAATCAGCAGTACGGTCAATTAGTATTATAACTACATGGTTAAAAATGAACAAAACAATTTTACTTGCTACAGAAGGAATGCCCACCTATTATGACAAGTATTTAAATTTAAATAAGTAAATTAAAAATAAACTAATTAATATATCGATTGAAATAATGGAAAGTACATCTCTAGTTTCGTTAAACGGCGGAAGAATAAATTTTTGTCCAAATAAATTTTAATTTAATTCAAAGTTCACGAAACTGTATCTTAGTAGGTTTTTAATCTTTACACATTATCTTTATCAATACATTTTTTCGAGTCCTACTTTGGAAATACGGCCAGTTAAAGTTTTGCGTACTTTAATTATTTTCCCATCAATCGTAAGGAAAATGTTATCTCCATGTAAGGAGCTTACAATGTGATATTTTAAAACAGTTCTTAGGTCACCTTTCCCCAACTAAACCTTAAAATTATCAGAAATATCTGTCAATGTTTTAGTAAATTGAAGAATTCCGGAGACATTCATCTCCAGAATTCTTCCTACAATTTGTGCCAGAGGATCCTGCTTACCACGTAGAAGCTTTTTGAAGATTTGCATTCAATTTTCGAAAGGCCAGACACTGTACAAGTCCAAAGGCAAAAAACTAACGTCATCGACAACATGAACCAGTGAATGAATATTGTACACCAAGACATCCTTTCCATAAATTTCCTACTTCAACCAATTTCACAAAAAAATGAATTGATGAGTAAAAACTAAATATTCATCTGGTACATTGTTCGTACATAATTTCTTGCAAGAAATATGAAAAATAAATTGGTTGAATTTTAAGGTAGGGAGAATACCATACAAAGTTACAGGACCTGTATATAGTAAGAACTGTCTATACTCTGTTCCTTAAAAGGGATGTACATGACGGATTGATCGGGGTCTCCGTACAAATTCAGTCTTCTTCTGAAAAAATTCAGAATTTCTTTTAGACAGTTCTGCAACAAGTCAAGACGGTAACATGTGTGGAATTTTTCCCTTTATCCAAATAAACAGCTGTTTTCTAGTAGCTCATAAGTAAATTAGATGCTAAGATCCAACACAAGACCAGAAAAAGTTTACGAAAATTAAAAGTACAGAGCATAATTATTAGTATTACTATTCACAGTATAATTAATAAAATAATTAGTCTACCAATTAAATTGTGATGCAACTAGGAATCTTTGAATATGTGGTTTCGGTTTTGTCCCGTATAGTTGACTTGTAGGGCAAACTGACGACAAAAAGGTTTTTTGACAATCGAGGCAGTTACATTTGCTGTAGTTGTGCTGCCCACAGATCCTGAATAATTTTTCTGGAAACAAAATTCTTAAATAATATAAACGCATAACAATTAATACTATTATGGCTTATATATTATTGCTCACATCATAAAACCAAATAAATATTTTTTGTACTTATTTTAAACGCCATCATACCAGATCTCCAAGATTATCCTGCAAACTTTTGAATGTACTGGAGTTATTTGTCGGAAGAGTTGAAGTGATGTCACTCAGCCTAGCCCTCGTCTCGGACAAGAGTGATTTAGTCTTTAATAATTACCAGCATTTTCGCGACCCAAGTTTTGAATTCTAAATAAATGTAAATAATTGCAATTGAATAATTTAAACATACGTGAAAAAAATAACGTTGTCAAAAACCGTTTCTATTTACAAATTTGGTAGACTGCCTCACAAATGAATTAACATGACCCTAACCGAAAGACAAACGTTGACTTGCTTCAGAAATCTAGTACCCATCAATTTCGGATCTCAGCCTAAGAATTTCTGGGGAAGTTTCATCTTGAAACGGAATCTCAGGAATTGAATTGCTGATATCCAAAAACAAAGTCGGCTGGGTATTTAGGTTTGTGGAAACAGGAGTACATGAAGTATCAACTTTTCAACAATGAAGTTTTCATTTGGGATATGATTGAAGTCTGTATAAAATATAATTTCAATGGCTGTTAAATTGTATATGTACATGTATACAAAAACAAAACGAGCAACGAAAGCTGTAGTTATAATAATTACCATTGACAATGGGATTTTCGGGATCCAGAAATTGAAAGGCCAAACTCAGGAGCTCGGGCTCAGGTGCGGGTTCACCTGAATCGAAACATTATGGAACTCATATATAAAACTTGAAACTCGATTGGTCTTCGTGGAGGCTGTTCCGTTGAGGCTTCGTCCGTTGTTTCTAAATCAGATGTTAGTTATGCTTTCCACACACCTCCTTCCGTGATTGTAGTAATCTAAAACGAAATAAATAAATAGATTTCATACCAGGACATGTAAAGCGATCAAATACATATAATTTATAAATTTGTATCAAACACTATTCCATATTTTTTCCTAATGTTGAGGGAATAATATACCAGGAATAAATATAATAATCACCCAATGATCTCAGCAGTCTTGCATCTAACAAAATCCAGTCTTCTTCTGGGCAAATACGCCTCCGAAATGCATTCGCTAAATTGTTTCCACGTAAATTTAAAGGCCAGAGAAACTTAGTGTTGTTTTTACGAAGCCAAGATTTTGGCACAAGCTCCACACTCTTTTCCAAAGGAAACTTGATTACGGCGTAATTTTTTCCCATAATTTAATTAATAGCTACTTAATAACTAATATATACGTTTCATTTAAGTCCTATTTAACTGTGCGATTAAATGTAAAAAAATCCATTGTCCTTGCCTTTCGCGATGCTACTGACATAGAACAAATACTTAATAACTGAGAACAACGTATCACCCGCCAACGGTAAGCACACTTAATGTGCGGAATAGTATTATAGGGCTGAATCATACAATGTAGGAGCTAACGGCTAAATGAATGCAGACGGAAAATGGATGGCGACGGTCGGATTTCAACCAGTGCAGAGGAGAAACAATGCAGGAAACGTCGGAGTTGCATTGGAAATCCTTCCGACAGAACTCCAGCAACTTCCATCATTGTGGAAAGGGTGTGTTTGCATCGGATAATGGATGGACTAAGTTTCCGACACTTATCCAATGATTCCAGTAAGGTACCGCAACTATTCCAGCAATCAATGTTACTTGGGCAAGATCGACCCAAAAACTGAATGGCGATGGCGGCGCGACGATATCCGATTCCAGAGTTGTCAAACGTAAACGAAAGGTAAACAATTTTTAATGAAATGAGGTCGTGTAATTATTGAAAGTAGCCGTTTTGAATGATCATTGTCACAAAAAATCCAGAATAATAATTCAAAATATGGAGAAACTCTTCGAAATTCTTGAGAAGCCCGATGACCAAGAGGAAATTTTCGCTAAATCGGTTGCGGTTTCCTTAAAGAAATTCGACGAAACGAATAGGGCTTTGGCAATGATGAAGATACAGCAAGTCTTGTACGAAATTACTCTGAAAGCGTTAGCAGCTACTCCACGTGTTTACCAAAATCTTCCCGCACCTGTTGAAATCGATCCGCGGAATAATCATGTAATTTTTTAAAATGTTTAACGTCATATTCCCTATAATTAAAGAGCAATTGTATAATAAGCTGCCCCATATAAGACAACAGAAGAAAATATCTTATTTTCTCTATTCGTAGCAAATCCTTTACCAGTTTTAAAATATGTATCATCAAAGTCATTTAAAGCGTATAAAGCACATGAGGCAAAGAGTAGGTGTTTTGGGATTTTTCGTATTAAAAGTTATACTACACAAGAAAAATTGTTTGACATTTCTTTTGGAAGGTGTTTTAGTTAAATTTCCAGGTAGTGGTGGAACGGTTCAGTTCAGTTCAATGTTTTCCAATTCAGATCAATTCACATGCTGAACTGAATTGAAACTAGATTTTTAATTCAGTTCAGTAAAGACCAATTCAGTTGAGTTCAGTTCAAAATATTGAACTGAATTGAACTGAACTGAATCGAAAACCAGTGGTTTCTACAGACATGCACAACAAAATTCAGCTAAATTAAGGGTAGAAGTCGCTACTTAAAGGATCTTTAAAGTTTGTAAACGGTGGATGTATTTATTGAAATCTTTGGGGCAGAACGAATTATTTGAACGTCAATTCAAGGGAAACAATTCGGTTCAATTCAAAGTTATGAACTGAATCTATCGGTTCAATTTTATCTTGGATTGAATCGAAAACGTAGTGAATTTAACTGAACTGGACCGAACACTATTTCCTGGAAGCTCTTACAACAGGTCACACAGTACTTGCTTCAAAATTCAGTTTGAAATTGAATTAAAATCGGTTTTATTGCATAACGCTTGATACAATTCTGAATGGCTTTTACATCATACCTTTAGCTTTAATATCTAATTAGTCCAGCAATTAATACATCATTAATTATTACTAACTGGATTCCAGCTCGCCGTTTGAACATACTTTTGTTGCCACGGAAGCACGTTTAAAGTAACAAAATAATTCGCCATATTATTGCGCAACATTCTGACTTTGTGACAAAAATTATTTGAACCAAGTCTTCTCTTCACAGGTGAAAATGCACAAGATGACTTCCTTCTCCAGCTTCCAAGAATAACTTCATTATCCCCCTGACTGTCGTGATCAACTTCATTGGGACCAAATTAATGAGTTGTTGTGTTTTGTAGATCCCAAGTACGAAGGAAATTGTGAAGGACACACGCAGCTGATAACCAAACAAAATATTATACACATGTTTACAATTATTTAATTAATAATTTAATTTGAAAAACGTTTGACAATAAAATCGACGTTTTCCGGTTTTCCTATTATGGGTGCCCGGAAAATTCTAAAACGAGCGGCTAAAATCCCAAATGCATTTTCAATAGTGCGTCGAGCTCTTGAAAGCCGATAATTAAAAATTCGACACTCGGACTGCAGGGAATTTCCTGGGAATGGCTTCATTATAAATTCCATCATTCGAAAGGCGTCATCTGCTCCAAATACAAATGGAAACTCCAGGAAGCTTGATGGAAGTTGCTTCGGCTCGGGCAAGTTTAATTTTCCTAAATTAGACAAACATAGTACTAATATTGAAATAAGTTATCCTAGCTTATATAATATTAATTATGCTATATATGTTGGTTAATAATAGAGAACTCACCACTGAGTAACTTTTTCCCCATTGGACATGATCTAAATATTCCACTGTCATTATTTCGCCCGTAGTCACCCAAATCAATCATGGTAAAAGGATAATCTACATTGCATGTGGCCATCAGATTCAGACTGAATGTTTTTTATAATTAAAATACAGCGAACCAGAATTGTTTGGCCGCTGCATATTAATGTTTTCCGTCTAAAGCTCCAATACAGTTTGTAAAATTCCATTTTGTACTAAAATTCTGTGCAATATCTTCCCAGTGAGCTTTTGTTGGCGTCGGGATTTATTGCTCTGACAGAACGTTCCAAATAACTCGTGTAGTTTCATTGACAATAGTTGATACAGTTGAAGTGCCCAAGCAAAATGATTACGCTAATTGTTGCATGCTTGTACCGTGGGCCAAATATCTAAACAAACACCATTGTTAAAAATATATGCATTACTGAGAACTGTACCAAATTGTGCTGAATTGTACTAAATTGTCAAATAGTTTTGTTCGTCCCAATATACTTACTTTAGAGTTACATACAGTCGGATTTTCGGCGGAATACAGCCTCTTCTTGCCGTTTTATTTTGCAAATTGTGTTCCAGCAGAAGTACCATCAAACTGTTCTGGAGTAACCCGTAGCGCCCGCTTGAATCGATCTGGATAAAAATTGTACATCCGATCCAGTTTGATATGAGCTCCTTCACTCATTCTAACCATATTTTCTGGGTGAACCCAATAACGTCGCTGGTTCATTCGGAATTGCAAAATGGCAATTTTTGCTACGACTTTTTTTTCTCAGTCAAACTTAATATTTTCATTTTTAGAATTATCACTTTACTTTAATAACCAAAATGAAATTCAACAATCGCGAGAAGTTGAATTCAAACTGGTACGACAAGGGCCATGTGACAATTTGTATATGCAAGCAAAAATCAATGTGAACAGTGCTTGCAGATCTGCAAGTAAACTTATTTGCAGACACTTTCGTCTGCAAGGTGTACTTCCAGAGGCGAGTTTTTACTTGCAGAAGTGACAATGTGAACTGTACGTAAGTGGCTTACTGGTATACCAAAGTATAATACAGTAGCAAGAGCGGTGATATTTACACGGGCTTGATTTAATATAACATAAACGGTGACTACCCATTTAAATTAAAGAGGAGACAGTTTCCTTTTAGATTATGCTATGCAAACATAGTTTATAAATGTTGGAGACAAAGTTTTGGTAAAGTTGGCATTTATTTTAACATAGACAACTAACTGTATGTTGGTTTTCGAGGGATGCGTCCAAAGAAACCATCGTACGTTGATGTTTATACATATCTGCTAGCACTGCAAAGTCAGCTATTTCTGAGTCATGTGTTATGCTACTAATCCAGCTAACTATGAAGCCTTTCGAAGCCAGCAATAGCTGGCTGTGCAGTGCTAGTTAATAATATTTGTAAGCCGGGGTGTAGACCTCCTGTTGGTGAGGGATATAGTAGGAATTTAGGAATATACAAAGTAAATTTTCCTCGGGAAACAAATCCTGGCTTTAGGGTTCTTTCAAAAATTACGTAATGAGGCCCATGAGCCCCAAAACCAAAGTATACCTCCGTCATTGTTTTTACTTTTGAAAATAATGGGCTAAACGCGCTCGTCATCGGCAGCTTCAATTAGATAGCTTCGACGTTCCGTTCGGTTATGTACCGCATGTTGTTGTGAATTTTCGCCGATAGACAGCGCGAGCTGTAATATAAGCTCCGTTTTACCAATGAAGAATATTGAATTTATTTAAAGAGAGTTTCCTGGACCTAGGAAATTTAGGCTATGGGCTTCATAAATAAATATAATATCAAGGGAACAGGTATGCTACTGATGCCGACATGCCGAGTAGGGGTGTAGTCATGCAACTGACGCACTGGATAATAAAACGTGTGCATATAATTTTGAAGAGGAATGTATAAATTTGCATTGGGAATTCCCTACCTTTACGCTACAACAAATTAACAATGGTTGTAAAAATGTGGAGAAGTAAAGCATGGTATAGCACGATTGTTAAGACATCTGGACACTGATATAAAAAAATTTCTGCGTGGAAAACACCAACAGACCAACGTAGCAATAAATAAATATACAGTACTATTACGTACAGGCTATTTCGACATACACACATGCGGGGTTTTCGGTTTTCTGTAGGGACTTAAGCGTGTACTTATATAGGGAAGCAGTAGTTTTGGATTTTGGACTTCCTAATAGGGTATAGTTGCATGATACTCAAAAGAAATATTATAAGAACATCTATAGAGATGCGCATATTTAGGTAGGCATCTACTGTGCTTAACATAAATAATGGAACACCTCAAGGAACCAAACTAGCCCCGCTTCTATTCGTAATACTAATAAATACCATTATAACAAAATTCAATACTAAATATGGGAAAGATCCACACTATGAATCAGCTGTGTTCGTCGATGACGTCATATTGGTAGACGTAGTTCACTACTCCAAACCACCAAAAATGCAAAGTGAGCTTGACGATATCAGCTCCTGGTTCTGCGAAATGAAAATGGAACTCAATCCGAAGAAATGTGTCCAAATCACAATTGATTTAAGCGAAGAAAGAAGATTCTCGAATATTGACCTGCAAATTAATGGAATGGTGATACCCAAAGAAAATGAAACCCGGCTACTAGGAGTCCAAATTAATAACAAAGCAAAATGGAACAATCACATTGAAAATGCAATACTGAAAGCAAATCGTAGAATCTACATGCTACGGAAATTGAAGAAATTTAATTTCACAAATAGAGAGTTGGTTATAGTATATAAGGCGTATATACGTGTCCTGTTAGAATATGCAAGTCCTGTGTGGTGCACTAATTTAATTAAAACTGATAGAAATAGTCTAATCAAGTTTGAAAAAACTTAACAGCAAAAAAGCTTAAAAGTAAAGTTGCTTTTCCGCCCTTAAAAGTAATAAACAAGTTATGGTACAATAATTATTTTACAGTACAAAAATATGCAGGAACAATGAAATTATTTATTGACAAAGCAACGCGATCACACATGATTTAATTAAGAACTTTTTCTCACACATGTTTTTTAATATCTGTTTTTCTTTGCCTTCTGCTATTATTACGCAATCTGCGATAATCTGGTACTTTGGAATTTTATAATTTAAGTGTGTTGGAATTTGGAGCAGAGGATCACTTCGGCAATGAGCATTTTCTTTTCGCTTACACAATTTGACTTTTTTCTTGTGAGGCAAACGTTGGATGTAGATAAATGTAGCAGATTTTCGTTTTACGATAAAATTACACAAACTATTGTTTTATGTATTTTCGGGAACACCATACGAAAGAAAATGGAATCTGTAATCACACATTACAAAATATTTGTGTGAATTAAAAATAGTGTGTGATCGCGTTGCTTTTTCAATAAATAATTTCATTGTTCCTGCATATTTTTGTACTGGAAAATAATTATTGTACCATAACTTGTTTATTACTTTTAAGGGCGGAAAAGCAACTTTGCTTTTAAGCTTTTTTGCTGTTAAGTTTAATTATTTCTTTTACAATAAGTATTTGTTACATATGGATACATCTTCAAGTATAATGCTGTAATACAGCATTGTATGTATTATTTTATTCCAATGCAATGCTGGACTTTTTAACAAAAATGAGATGTATTTATTAAAATATGGGCAGACAGGAGCAGAGCTGCGATCACGTCAAGTAAATCCCAGACTTGACCCTGAACTAGAATTGACCCTAATTGTCAAGTATATTTTTCAGTCGGTCTTAAACTTGACGGTTCATGGTCAGACAATTACTTAAAAATTCAGGGTCAAGTATTCAAGTACGTTCCGCGTAACTTGATCCTGTCCAAATATAGCCGGGACAACTCTTGACTTGACCATGACTTGATAATGACCCCAACTTGAACTTGTCGAGTCTTTTTCAAAATAGAAATAGAAAAATAGTATTCACACTTGACCTTGATTTGAAATACTCATGGTCTACTTGAGCGCAGCTCTGGACAGGAGTAGTCCAGCACTGAATGTATTCAACAACCATCGTTGAGGAGTGGCTTCAAAACCCAGTGCCCCTATCTGTCGCGGAGGTGAGAGAGATAGATGTTGGGTTTTGCGGTATGTACTGCTAGTTAGCATACACCAATTTTTAAAACATTTTAAAACAAACAAAGTGAGTGGATTTCTGTGATTTCCTCTGTCATAGCCGTGTCCAGAGCTAATCCCGCCTCGACAATCCCGCCAGTGATAACTCCGCCGAAGCAACCTCGATGATTTAATCCCGATCTCAATAGTATTTAATCCCGCCAACCATAACCCCGCTGACGATATTCCCGAACCAAGTTTTATTGTATTAACTTCAGTAAACAATAATTGTATGCTCCTATTATTTAATAGTATCCATCTCCTTGACAACAAGCTGTGTACTGTTGACAGACTGGCTGTTTTGATATGTACCTATATTGTGAATTGTGACATGTGTATGTAGCTGCTCCACTACACCATGTTCATAATAAAAGTGAAGACACATGCATGCATTGACTTGATGACTGCCGTTCTCGTTGCAGCATTGTAACCAATGAATTTTGCTTCTGCTTGAATTTATGAATGCATAAGTTTATTACTTTTGATATTGAGTGATAAATTGTTGTATTTTCACGGTTGTTATAGCAACATTAATTTATATTCATTAAATTCTGTTTCATTGTATGGCGGGATTATCTCATTAGTTGTCGGGATTATCGTGAGCGGGATTATATATGTCGGTCAAATTGACAGCGGAATACTGTTCGCGGGAATAATACCATCGGGATTGTCGCGGCGGGATTAGCTCTGAACTCCGTCATAGCAGTAGTTGTAGTATCGCTATGATATGAAAGACTTTTCTGTCCCAAAATTTCTTTTTAGCCGATTTAATCGTTAACTTTCTTATTATTTTTTTGTTAGAAAAGATCAATGTTTCAAAGAATGTGATCATTATTATTTTTTGCTACAAACGATTAATGTTTCAATAATCTTATGCTAACTGCGGTAACCAATAGGTCTACCTTAAACCAAATTAATTTCTACAGTGTGAACCCTTCGTTGTCGCAACATGCCCTTTTGTACATCGATTTACATAATATTAAGTGACCTTTGTACCAAATTTTAAGGAAATCGCTAGTGAGGAACACCCTTAGAATTTTAGCAATGCTAATTAAATGGTAGCTATGATTGGTCTTAGATAGCAACGATGCCAAAAAATTGTTGATATATGCCAATAACTCTGGAACCCCATCAAGTGCAGAATTGAAAATATTCACGTACATTATTTGAAATCTCCAATCGACTTTAAGCCGTTAAAATTGCAAATAGGACCTTCCGTTCAAAAATAACATGAAAAGGCATTTTTTTACCCTGAAGTGATAGCAGAGGTAGTTGCTTTTTAAGGCCAGAAAAGTTGTTTGGCAAAAAATTAAAAACGTGACAGAGAGAAGATAAAGCAACTTTCCAAAAAGGTGTCTATCGATAATACTGGGAAAATATGTAAAGACTAGCATTCAAGCCATCCACTAAGGTGGATGGGAAAACTGGGATTGCAATGATTTGTAATTCATAAATCAATTTAAGGGGGTCAACTCTGGACCGGTCAGGGTAAAAAATAATAATAAAGGCCCTCAGATTCCATGCAGAAAGGCCTTTCTATTTATTTGACTATATACATGTTATGTTATTCATAGTCAAATTCATGCCCCTTCACTATCTTACATAAGCAATGGCTTAATATTCACTGTTTTACCTACATTTCGTAGGTTTTTGAAGTAACTTCACTGTTGTATTGACTTTATCTGTAGTCACAAATAAACATCGAATGGTACTGGCATCGTAGCTAGATATAAAACGCACTCGTAAGAAAACTAAACGCCTACTTATTTCAGCAGCATTGCCAGACTTTGGTCAAAATAGGATTATCAGTTTTTTAAATTGAAGCCTCTCCTTTTACTACATGAAGTCGGTACTCAAAGAATAAGTTTTAGAATTGTTCTCAAACTTTTCCGGGCATAAATATTTTAAAAAATATTTCAATGCTGTTTAGTAAATAGGTGTCGTACAGGGGGCTTATAAAACAGTAGTTAAATTATTCAAGCTGAGCACATGTTTGCAATTTTAAATTGTCCTTGATTATATTCATTTTCCTGAAACCCATTATTAAAATTATAAGAATTGACCATAAAATATTATCTATGCAAGACCATAATTTTTAACCACGAAAGTGTCAAATGTTTTGAATCATCCAGAACCCTATCATTCCAGGATAGCTACATCACTGTATGTCTTGCAAGTGTTGACGGATCCCAAAGTTACTCTTATATACATGACCACGGTTAGAATTTAGTCGTGGTGGATAAAAGATGAAGCCTGATCATATTAGACACACTGTACTAAATATTTAAAGGCATACACAATACGCAAAAGTAGTAGTAGATTCGAATTAACCAAACAAATTCTGTTATTGTCTTAACTATTGACAACAACGATAATTTTCTTCTAGCCGTAATTTCTTCTTTATATTGTTTCGAAGGACCAGAGACTTAGTCTCCTATTTTCTATTATTCTTTTCTATCAACGAATCCTGTCGAAGTGCCAGCCTTTGCTAGCCAAACGCGAGATGAAAATCAGGATTAATCGTAAAAGAAAATAGTAAAGTGCTTTATTAACGTAACACGTCTGCTTCACTCGCGTTCCAATTCTATTATGCTTAATCTTCATTTTCTTATCCAAGTTATACACACCATATAATACGTTCTTTACATAAACCCAATCATTTTAGCTTAATATCTATTGTTTGTAGTATTAACTATTCCTTAGTAAACAGATAGGTAATAAATTAGCTATGGTAACATTATGTAACATTCCCTATCTAAATACATGGTATGTGCATATGTGTACTAATGTCACTAAAAATGTAACTAAATTAGTTATAAAACTAACACTTACATTTCCATTTAACTATCCTAAAATCAAATGCTATGTATGAGGGCACCTTTTGGTGGTATCCGCGTTGTTGGACATTAGGTCTACTACCCGGGTATCCTAATGGTATATGAATGTGTGTGTTAATATCACTAAAAATGTAACTAAATTAGCTGACAAACTAACACATTTTCATTAAACTATCTTAAATTCAAATACTATACATGAGGAGACATTTTGGTGTCATCCGCATTGTTGGACATTAGGTCTACTACCCGGGTATCCTAATTACAAAATATGTGAACTTATGCCTATATGTCACATGCTATAATTATTTCATATTTTAACACTTGGAACATTATTAAAGTATCTCCCCTCCAAGGGTCCTATAATGAGGTACTTAATTACTATATACTCAAAATTCGACATTAGGTCTGATACCCGGGAAACTAATATTACAGTTATCGGGTATTTAAGCTACTGTGTGTTATGTGCAAGATAAATGTACGCCATCTATGAGGTTATTATGTACTAATACTATATATGTATATATATGAAACATAATGCCATAAACTGAACTACTGTTGGTTCCCACATCCTTCCCCCTGATGAAGAGACGTTTCTTCATCACTCCTACGAACATCAAGTACGCCGATCTTGGTTGCTGGTCTTTTGTATACTCCATCTTTGGTCTTCACGTCTACGATACGCACGTTACCGTCCTTTCCAGGGTAGACATGCTCCACAATTCCCAGTGGCCAAGTATTCCGGGGACCATTTTCGTCCACAATCACGACCACATCCCCGACCTTGATTGAGGTCTCTAGTTTTAACCACTTGGGTCGTCGCAGTAACGTCGGCAAGTACTCCTTGACCCATCTAGTCCATACATTGTCTGTCAATCTCTGCACGACTCGCCATTGTTTCCTTCGCAACAGATCTTCATTAGTAAATGCTCCGGGAGGTAGGCTACACCTATGATATCCTAGTAGAAAATGGTTAGGAGTAAGACATTCGGGGTCATCGGGATCAACCGATACATGAGTTAGTGGACGGCTGTTGACTATAAATTCAACTTCCGCGAACAATGTCATTAATATGTCCTCTCTGGGTGAACGCTCCTTCAATGTTGACAATAGTGCAACTTTTACAGATTTTACCATGCGTTCCCAAACTCCACCCATATGAGGAGATGCCGGTGGATTGAACTTCCATCTAATCCCAGTACCGGAAAACTTCCTCAAAATCTGATCTCGATTAATCTCTGTAATAGCTTTCCTCATCTCGTTGTTTGCCCCATGGAAATTGGTACCGTTGTCTGACCAAATCGTCTCAGGTTGCCCCCGTCTAGCAATAAACCTGCGAATTGCATTTATTGCTGCATCTGTCGACAAGTCATGGGCTACCTCCAAGTGAATCGCTCTAATTGCCAAACAGGTAAAGATGACACCATATCGCTTTACTTCGCTTCGTCCTTGAGTCACAGTCATAGGCCCAAAATAATCTATTCCAGTGACTGCAAATGGTCTACTCTGTCTTGTCACTCTCTCTTCTGGAAGAGCTCCCATTATTGGACTTCTAGGTTTCACCTTCTGTATTTTGCACCACTGACAGTCTCGGAACGTTTTCCTGACAGCCGATCTTCCACGTACAATCCAATGATTTTCACGAACAGTGTTTAAAACTGTTTCCATTCCTTGATGAGCGTTTCTATTGTGTAGGTACAAAAGAAGTAGTTTGGTGTATCTGTGATCTGGACTCAAAATAACAGGACATTTAGCATTCCCTACAACTTCATTAGCTGCATCTAATGTCCCCTTCAATCGCAGTATACCATTTTCATCAATCTTCAGCTCAAGGTTTCTAATAACGCTGCTTTGTGGAACAACTTGACTTTTTCTTACACATGCCATCTCTGTACCAAACTGTTCGTGCTGGACGATCTTCCACCATATCATTTGTGCATCCTCAATCTCATCTCCATTCAATTCGCCAATCCTAGGTGTATCATGTTGGCAATTAAAGATGAATCTACGTACCCAAGCTGTCGTTCGAATCAATCTTAGCCAAGATGAAAACCTGTTGATATCTGGTACATAGTCAGGTACTTCAGAGATGGAGATGATATGGACAAATTCTTTCTTCAGCTCTTCTTTTCCAATCTCGGGAATTTCTTTTTCCTTCGGCCAACTCGACTCTTCTTCTCGGAGAAAAGCTGGACCCTGGAACCATCGACAATCAGGTCTGAATTCACTTCGACTATTCATTCGGGTGGCTTCATCCGCTACATTTTCATCCGTGGGTACCCACCGCCAGTCGACAACTTCCGATGATTCTAAAATCTCACCAAGTCTATGAGAAACAAACTGCTGATACCTTCTGGAGTCTGATCTAATCCACGAAATGACCGTCCATGAATCTGACCAATAAACAGTCGACGCTATTGACAATTGGATCTCCTCCTTGATTGTCTTCGCCAAACGACTCCCCATTACAGCTGCTTGCAACTCTAACCTTGGGATGGACAGCGCTTTTAACGGTGCTACTCTTGTTTTCGCCGCTACGAACGCTACTGCAACTTCCCCCGCGGTTTGCATCCTCAGGTAGACTACTGCTGCAAAGGCTTTCTCACTTGCATCTACGAACACATGAAGTTGTAATTCATTAGCATCTCTTATGGACCACCAATAGCACCTGGGAACTCGAACTTCAACGATTCTTTTTAGTTCCTCCATCCATTCCTTCCAAAGATCAAACATCTCAATTGGGATTCGATCATCCCAACCAATCTTTGTCAACCATATACTTTGAAAAAGTATCCTCGCTTTGATGGTGAAGTGAGCTATAAATCCGACAGGATCATAGATAGAGCAGATCATCCCTAAAACTTCCCTCTTCGTAGGAATCTTTGCACACGCTACTATTTCAGGTTTTACTTTATTAAAGCACAGTGCAAATGTGAACTCATCCTTTTCCGGGTCCCATCGCAATCCAAGGATTCTCTCCACTGGGAGTTCTGTTTCCGCAGACAGGTCCACCCAATTCTTTGCCCTCATATCAGGGGCCAACTTGCAAATTGCTTCTCTCGAATTGCTTGCCCAATTACAGATGTGAAAATGGCCGCGTCTAAACAGTTCTACACATTCTTCTATCAACTCTGATGCTCTCTTCTCATCATCTGCTCCATGCAAGTAGTCATCCATGTAGATGTTCTTTCTCGCGCTATGGCTTGCTTCAGGAAACTGTTCTTCCAATTCTTTGGCGTTGATATCTTTAACATAAAGTGCTGATGAGGGTGAACAGGCTGCACCAAAGATCATCGCATCCATAACGTAAACATCTGCATCTCTTGTTCTGTCCATTCCTCGCCAGAGGAATCGTTGACTGTCCGTACCCTGCTTGATAATCTGGACTTGATGAAACATTTCTCGGATGTCCCCCACAATACCAAATCGAAATCGTCGGAATCTCCACAGGACTGCTGGTAAAGGATTCAACAAATCAGGGCCTTTCATTAAACAATTGTTGAGACTTACTCCGTGCGATTTGGCTGCAGCATCAAAAACAAGTCTCAGTTTTCCCGGCTTGTTCGGGTTGAACACTGCAAAATGAGGTATATACCACGTCCTTGATCCAGTTTGGGCTGCTTCCACAGATGACAATTTTCGACAGTAACCTTTGCCGACATAATCATCAATCTTATCACAGTAAGCTGCAGCAAACGCAGCATCTTTATCCATTTTCCTCTCCATGCAGATAAGCCTTCTAGCTGCGTTGCTCCTACTCTCAGGAAGATGGATACCCTCTGACTTCCATAATAAGCCCGTCTGAAATTGATCGCCAACTCTCATTGTTGTAGCTTCCATTATTTTCAGGGACCTCTCGTCTTCTTTGCTTCTACAATTTCTTTCGTTGACACGAACTCCGAAATTCTCAGTTGCAAAAGATTCTCTCACCAAGGCAGACAGCTCTTCATCTTGATTTGCCCCAGAGCAAATATGAAGGTTGTAGTGCTTGTTGGGAACTCCGGTCTTCATGATGCTTCCATGTACCACCCAACCCAACCACGTCTTCGTTGCTACTGGGTCGTTCCAACGTCCTTGCCGAAGTTGCCTTGGTGTGGTTAACAGAATATTATCAGACCCAATTAAAATGAGAGGTTTAGCATTTACCAAAGTTGGAAAAGTAACATCCTGAAGATAAGGCCACGCTTTCTTCAACTCTGCCATATCCACCGACTGCTGCATCAATGACATTCCAGCCACTGTTCGAACATTCCGAAGATGGTATTGTTTGGCGCCGTTTGCTGCACCAGATATCTTTAAGCTGACTTGCATAGAATTCACTTCTTCCTTCGTCTCTTCGCTTGTCCATTGAATACAAAGAGGAACCTGAGGTCCGGACACACCCAGCTTCTTCGTCAGCTCAGCATCAACCAAACTAACTGTCGAACCTTCATCCAATAAAGCAAAAGTTGAAACTTCTCCTCTTGGACCATGAAGTTTGACCGGAAGGATTCGCAGCAGTACTTCCTTTTGTGCGTTGATAAGTCCAACAAAATCGCTAGTCTTCTCTACCTTTAGTGTAGACTTCCGAGTTGGATGAAGTAGTTTGTGATGCGCCTTGATACAGCTATCAATTCCGCAGGTATCCTTCTGGGAACAATTCTCGATACGATGTCCCTTCCCCAGGCAGCGAAAGCAGCATCCAAAATTCTTCACTGTCTTCCCTTTATCATGAGCAGTCATCTCCAAGAACTCTTTGCATTTCTCCAGAGAATGATCAGTTTTCCTACAATTTACACAAGCAACTTTATCATCCTTGTCAACAATATTCATGACCGGTTTTCGCTCATGTTTCTTGAAATCTGTTGACTTTTCCTGGGAAGTTTGTGTCGACGGAACGTAACTTATAGTTACGGCCAGATCACCAAGCCAGATTTCAAAATCTTCTAAAGTCGGCCCGTTCGTTAACTTCCTTGCCTGTTTGTACCATTTTTCTTGTCGTTGCTGGGGCAACTTAAGAACCAACTCTTCAATTAATGATGGATTATGCATGTGATTTTGCTGGTTCAACGTCTTCACCATGGCAACCAGGTTCGTAACTTTATTTGAGAAATGGATAATGGATTCGGGCTTACTTGTTGTTGGTGATGGAGTTGATCTAACCTTTTGTATCATTGTCCGAATGATCTGCTCAGCCCTTCCAAATCTCATTTCCAAGATTTCCATAACTTTCGAAAGGTTGCCAGGTATGCTGAGAATGGGGAGTACAGCTTCTCTTGCCTTTCCTTTTAGACATTTCTGCAATCTGATCGCATTCTCCTCGTCCGACAATCCGCATAACTTCGTCGTCCTGATGAACTGATGTAGAAACATTGGCCACTCTTCTGCTTCCCCACTGAAGAACGGTAGCTCCTTTGAGAATGCCTGTCGAGAAAGAATTTTCTCCAGCTTCTTGTTCGTGACCTCCTGGGGTGTCAGGTTCTCTGCTTCACTATGCTCCTGTGAAATAATAGTGTCAGAAATTAGTTTCTGCTGGAGCCAACTTTGAACCATCTCCGTTGACCCTTGCTTCGGTTGCTCAAATTTCAGATCCATCCCAGTTAGGTCTTGCTCTCCTAATTGTTCATCAATCAGTTGCTTCTCCATAGTTACGCGTCTCATTTCTATCTTCTTCTCTAACTCCAGCCTTTTCTGCGCCAGAGCTAACTCTTCCTCTGCCTTCTGCAGGCGCTGCATAGACTCAATTTCCGCCTGCATCTTCATTCTAATGGCCTCGCTATGTGCAGATGATATAGAACAGTTACTTTCCTTAGATTTTCGTGTTCTAACCGACACCACAGAATCATTTTCGCCGAACAGCAACGATTTCCCCGTAGATATGCCGACTTCCTCTTCTCCACTTTTGTGATCACCCACTCGTCCCTTTGGTAACGGTGTTTGCTCACCCACTGGATAATTCCCTTGGAGCCGCATACTCCGACGGACGTCCCCGTTGTTGCTCATCTTCTATATTTCCACTGTATTTCCAGAGAACTTGTAGATCCGGCTCGAAGGACCAAATGTTATTGTCTTAACTATTGACAACAACGATAATTTTCTTCTAGCCGTAATTTCTTCTTTATATTGTTTCGAAGGACCAGAGACTTAGTCTCCTATTTTCTATTATTCTTTTCTATCAACGAATCCTGTCGAAGTGCCAGCCTTTGCTAGCCAAACGCGAGATGAAAATCAGGATTAATCGTAAAAGAAAATAGTAAAGTGCTTTATTAACGTAACACGTCTGCTTCACTCGCGTTCCAATTCTATTATGCTTAATCTTCATTTTCTTATCCAAGTTATACACACCATATAATACGTTCTTTACATAAACCCAATCATTTTAGCTTAATATCTATTGTTTGTAGTATTAACTATTCCTTAGTAAACAGATAGGTAATAAATTAGCTATGGTAACATTATGTAACATTCCCTATCTAAATACATGGTATGTGCATATGTGTACTAATGTCACTAAAAATGTAACTAAATTAGTTATAAAACTAACACTTACATTTCCATTTAACTATCCTAAAATCAAATGCTATGTATGAGGGCACCTTTTGGTGGTATCCGCGTTGTTGGACATTAGGTCTACTACCCGGGTATCCTAATGGTATATGAATGTGTGTGTTAATATCACTAAAAATGTAACTAAATTAGCTGACAAACTAACACATTTTCATTAAACTATCTTAAATTCAAATACTATACATGAGGAGACATTTTGGTGTCATCCGCATTGTTGGACATTAGGTCTACTACCCGGGTATCCTAATTACAAAATATGTGAACTTATGCCTATATGTCACATGCTATAATTATTTCATATTTTAACACTTGGAACATTATTAAAGTATCTCCCCTCCAAGGGTCCTATAATGAGGTACTTAATTACTATATACTCAAAATTCGACATTAGGTCTGATACCCGGGAAACTAATATTACAGTTATCGGGTATTTAAGCTACTGTGTGTTATGTGCAAGATAAATGTACGCCATCTATGAGGTTATTATGTACTAATACTATATATGTATATATATGAAACATAATGCCATAAACTGAACTACTGTTGGTTCCCACAAATTCCAAGATGCAAGGTAGTACTTAACTTTGTTGGCTTCTTTTGTTTAGCATTGTGGTATTTTTTCGTTTCTCATTTTATTATATTTTTTTGTAATCTAAAATGAAATTATTTTTTGTTGACTTGGACATATACATATATATGTATATAGTAGTACTTGGTTACTATAACCTAAGCCTGTCCAAGTAAACAAAACAAAATTAAAAAAGAATAATAATAATAATAATTTTTTAAATTTTGTTTAATAACATTTTTTTAAAGAAAAGATGGAGAATAATAATTTATTATTTTCCATTCCATGATTCAATTACTTGAAAATACTTAAGGAATTGAAAGTGCCATCACATCGCACCATAACAAAAGATTTTTGACTATTTGGTCAAAACCTTTCCTGTTCGTCGAAAGGATATTTTAAAGTGTCGGGCAGAAGATGAGTTCATTAATTAAAAAGAATAAGGATACTGTCGTTAAATGAATGGGGGATGAGAACTTAAAATAAAAAGGACTACCATAGTTTTTGTCTTTCACCACGAACCTCACCCACTCTTTTGGAATCCCACAAAGTGATCTACCCTATCAGCGTTTATTATGCTTACTATTGCTATTGAGCTACGCTGATCTAACACAAAATCTTACAGTATATTGTTTCTCAACGCTAGTACAATTTAGACCAAACCGGCAATGGCACACCCAACCAGCTGAACAGCTTGCTGAAGGCAATTCAGACTGAACTAGACATTTTACACCCAACTAGACAATTCAATAAGCCCAGAATGAAATTGGGAGGACAATTATGTCTATTTTAAGAGAAATGGAAACCAGCAAAAGTTCGGTTTATGATGGGTATTATGAAGGACAATTAGGAATGGGACTGTTCTGGTCCTGGAAATTTTGGTCCGTTCTTGTCTGTTCCTGTCTGTTCCCTGGTTAGTATCAGATCAAGTTCGGGTTTAGAAAAGATAACTTGCAAGATATGACTTGGTATGGCAAGTAATTCCTGGGACCCGAAACGCCAAGTTCGGGTACTGACAAATATCTACTTGAAAGTTCAAGTGCAGGTCAAGTTCAAGTTCGGATCCTCAAAATATTTGACCCGAACGCAGGTCTGATCTGCACCTGTAAGTTTACTGTCCTCTGGTTTTAAATACCAGAATTTATCCTTTATTATTAAAGAGCACTTTCTGTCCGTTTATTTAAAGTTTCGCACTTTCATAGTTCAATGACATCACACAACGCCCAAAAGGTGGCATGCCAAGCACTCCTTATTATTAACGAACACTACCAGTCCGTTTATTTAAAGCGCTACTCTTAATATAAGCGCGAACGATTTAGGGATACAACAAGTCTCTACAACAGGGCTTGATTCGTAAGCCGTTTAGCTTTTAATTTGCACACTCACACTACCACCTCTACAAATATTTATAATTGTCCCTGTGAAGCACAGGGCTTTTACTAGTAACTCATATTACTTACCAAAGGTATATTTTCAAAAGCTCCCGCAATAATCTCAACCTGCCCCTGCAGATTGTTGTCTGAAAGGGTCTATGGGCGACTCCTATAGCGCGCAATGTGTGCTTAATGGTAGTAAATACAGGAAACATGTAGTAAATTAATCATAACTAAGTAATTTGCAAAAAAATGTTTCAGAGAAATCGAATCATTGCTCAAGTAGCGAGTTGCGGCTTCTGCAGTTTAGACCACAATTGAACATCAGGGATAAAAAGATTCATGAGGTGCTTATGCTAATGGAGAATAAATTTTCAGTGCATATATTTCCAATCAAATTGAAAGCCATATACAATCGACTTCCTACTTCTTGAGTTGATTTTGTAAATGCAGCGATTACTGCCTTGAATTAAAATACAGAAAAACGAGATCAATTTCATGCGAATAAATTATCACGACGACAAACCAGCCAAGTAAGTTACTGACTGAGGAATGAATGAGAATAATAGGTGCGCAGTGAGTGTACATACAATTGCATCCATACCTACAATAAGTAATCAGTATTCCTATAAAATATGTAGAATTTGTTCAGAAATTAAAAACAGTATTTATTTGACAAGTCCATTTGATGCGTAATACAATTGCATTACATGATTTTTAGCCGTTGTATTTTACGATAGAATGTATTCCATTCGATTACACATTATGGTCGTTTTGAAGAAGTAACGAATACGTAAAAGGTATGTATTCGAGGGTGTAGACATGGACACACTCAAAAATATTGACGTAGCAATGTACCTATGTAGGCATGCATTGATGGAAAATGCTGATTGTGAGCTATGTATGTGTATTGGATAGTCTATTGGAGTGCAAGTTAGGCAATGTGATATGACGGTTCAGAGAACTTCATTGTCACATGACTAGCAATAAGTTTGTTGTTCAGTTCGTAGAATACCAATGGGTATTGAACTTTACCTACGAAATTCATTCGTGATTTATAAATCCTTTGGTAAGGTCATTCGTACATATATACAAAACGAGTGAGTCAAACATCATATAATCTCTGTAAAGATTTCGGTTTTCACGTAAAAATGAAACATCTTGCTAATAAATATTGGGTTTACTGTCTTTTTAACGGGACATTCCTATCTTTAGTCTTACGAACTAAGTCCATTTTATACATGACACTCATAATGGGATCCAGAGTTACTTGTGAGTAGCCGGTCACAACACTGACGTTCTCATGAAACTTTCAGGCTGTTTGTCATGTCAGTTTTCACCAGCAGTAAAATGTCGTCAGCGTAAGATTACTTAGTTTTGTATCCTCGGCGCTCGCGATAATACTCATTTGTACCGTATTGTAGTCAAATTCGTCATTATGCTAACAATTTGACCATTCATCTTTTCAGGAAAACCGCTACCCTTTTGTCTTTACTTGTTTTTACAATTTCGTTTTTGAATCTCGTTCAACCGACTCCACTGGTCGTAAGTACTTCGTAATTTGCTTTGCGTCGAGTATTGACTTTGCTATTTGCATCCCGCAAACATCCCGATATTTTATTTAAAGTGTCCACCAGGACCATGTAAGCCTATGGGATGGATTTGTGATTGCCATGCGCAATGCTGTTCCAACTATTGTATAATGTAAGGTAATTCAATGTGGCTGTGTACAACTTGATATTGGAGCTAGTTAACAATAGCGCCACGCTTCGACGTAAATTATAACTGGCGATACAGTCTTCCGATTCCTACAATATAGCTTCCATACCTCACTTGGTGCAATCCTCAACACTGGTGAATCATGTGGGAACCACGCGATTGTAAAAATAATAAATATTCGAATTATTTCTCCTTTCTTGGCTACTCTTAACATAAAAATGTAACTGAAACAATTGTAACAATATTAAACTATCGGAGTAAAACTAATAACCTCCATCATAATTGAAACAGAAGCATACGTACTTTCAAGCATCATATTTAAGATCCCTAACGGTAATGGCAATATCATTGAAAGACAATGTTGAGTTGTCGTTCGAATAAAATTAATTTGACGGCAGGATAATATTGTATCTGTTAGCAGGAATGTGTATCGATATGTATATTGTAACTTAGAACGCAGGGTAGAAGTTTGAACAACATATTTTTAATGAACTTCAAGTAAACCGAAAATACATGTCATGCTTTTTCTGGTTAGTGGGACACATGAGATGAAGTATTTTCCCATGTTGTTTTGCAGGAAGGCACTGGAGTAGTGTTTCAAAAAAGCAGGTGTTAAATGATTGCGTATACACCTATTGCCTAGCTGTAATGCAGTCATACGCTGAAATGCTGAAAAATTATTTTCACAAACTCAAACACAGCTTCACTCCAGCGTTTGATAAGAATGTTTTTCGGTAGGCAGACAAACCCCATCAAACGTTTTTCGAGCATATGCAAGTTGTAGTGCTAATTGTAAGTTGTCCACAGCAAGGTATTTGTTTTCCATTTTTAATGCCCCGCTGAAATAAAACAGGCTTATGTTAAAAAACTTCTGTTGAACTAATGGTTGTCAAAATATAGATTATTTTAAATATTAGTTTGATATATGTTTACTGTCTTGAGGAATGGACTAGTTGAAATGTTCCATATAGGCCCACTTTGCCATCAGTGAAATGGCAAAGGTATACATTTTAAGGAATTCAAATAAGCTGGACCATTGAAAAAGAGAAAGAGCAAACCAAGAGAGAATAAAATAGAAAAGCTGGATTGCAAGAAACCTTCAAGAGTGCACAAGCGCATATTAACCCAAGCCGATCAAGGCATCATTGCCTTTAGAAATTTTAGTTTTACCAAATCGTAGTAAGTTCTACAACAGTGTCGTTCTGAGCTACGTTCGATTTACTACAAAGAAACATTCAGATACAAGTCTCCTATATATGAAACATTTTAATCTTTCCCCAATATATGAACAAACAAGTATTAATGGATTTATTTACAACAGAAATAATGGAAAACAAATATCCAATCAGGCCAGTGGTCTAGAGAATGATTTCAAGAATTCACAGTCTATACCGCATTGGCCGTTTCCGGATATAATGTTCGGTTTCAAGAAATTGGATTTTTACGAAACATGGGAAGTGTGAATCCTTTTTCTTGTTCTTGATCGGAATACGGACCATTTGTAAAGATTTTTCAGCCTATTTCACGAAAACTAAGTTCTTTACTATTCGTAACCGAATTACTTATACCAAATATTAACCTTATTTGTCATGAAAGCTATATTTCAAAATCTTTTAAGTTGACTGACAAATGGTAATTAGGAGTGCCGGTTTTATAATTTTGCACAGCTTCTGAAATCGTTGCATCAATTTTATTTTGCTTCAGATTCTTTTTGGATATGTATGTAATTTAAATATACATAATCATATGAAAAGGTCTTTTTGAAAGAAGAAAAAGTGAAGTTTTGGAAGAAGTGGAAAGAAGTTTTGTAAAGACATTTTGTAGCTATAAATATTACTTCCACCTCTCGTTAGATGGTGTCAAGATCCGTATGGTGCTGATTATTTTTTAAAATATAATTAACTGAAAAGTAATTTGAAACGATATTTCTGAACGTTAAAATTAATTAATTTGTATAATAAAACTAAATCTTGCAATACTAACTCATTGCAATTGTTAGTGACTGATCAGTTCTGAACTGTATTAGGTTTACGGCATTAAGTTACATTTAAACACATATTGTAAGTCGGCAAGTTATTTCCTACGAGTTAGTATCCTTCCAACATGGCACGTATCGGTCAGTATAGCTACGTGTGTAGCGCCAGGTTAGCATACGTCTGGAGGCAGCAGAGGGGCTCGCCCTGACTTAGCGATATCCTTGCCGCGACACGGTATGGGCAAATATATACCATTAGCATAAAGTTGTATTGTCTAGAGTTAACTTCTTATGTCCTAGAAATAGTGTACGTTCGTATACTCGTAGAACTTATTTATGCTAACTGTTCTTGTACTTATTATGAAGATTCAATTTCAACTGTAAAATAACGATTTTTATTGGTCACATTAATAAGTAGAATAATTAAGATAGAATTTGATGAAATGTTAGAAGATCGTGTAATGATCCATAGAGGACTCTCACAAACATTTAACGACAGCAGTCGCACATTTTTGTCCAGCTTTTGCCTTCTCATTTTCCTCTCCTAAATTGTTTATGTGAATTAAAATAGTAATTGTATTTTTTGCATTAAACATTCTACTCATTTGGACTATTCCTTTTCGCACCAAACGTTACAAAATTTCATGAGCAACCCCTTTTGCTGGAAAATAATTCCTCGTCAGTGACGTTTTTCTTAAAGTAGATAATGCTGGGTTGCTTCAAGACTTGTGGATATCACTTGAAAAGGGACTAGCTGAAGAAAGGAATTGCTTCTTTATTTACCGTCTTGACGTCCAACAAATGTGGAATAGCAAATTGTAGGAACTGTTTTCTTGCCCGCGTGTCAATGGAAATAGAACTGCAGAAAAAGGGAAATTCTTGTTACTAAAGTTAGTCTGGTTTTGTTATTCTAGTTGGACTCATGCTTTTATGAATACCAAGGACTTGTGGAGTATTATGCGATTTTATAAGTGATTTTATATTTCTTGCTGGAATGAATTACATACAGTTGAAATGGATCTAATCATACTATTACAAATGACAAATGGCTCAAGGACCAAAGATAGGAATACCCCTTTGCAAGACAAAAATATAAATCAAAATAGATTTTATTCAAAAGAAAACCAGATTGCCAACTTTTTCAGTGTTACTCTTTCTCCGTCAAGCTCTAGATCGTTACCTTTTAGTTATTTTCTCGTTTTCCCCTTAGACAACAGTTATTTTCCAACTACCAATAAGCTTTCGTGCATTTCCCGTCACTAAGCTCACGACTACTCCATTACGAATTTGACGGTCAAACTAGACAATACAGATAGAAAACCAATAAATTGTATATGTACAATAAAAGTCACGTGAATTTTATTGGCGCTCGTCGCTCTCTACTCACAGCACATACATATATAGGTTTTTGTAATACTCACAATCAGAACTCACAAACAGATGCCAAAATATGGTGCTATTTCTTACAATACAGCGAATGAATGCACCAGCAAACAAAACTGGTGTGTCGTAAAAAGAATTAAAAATATGATCTATATGCTCCAAATCAAGGTTGTAAGTCCGATTTGTGTAATTGGATTTGTTAAACCATATTTCAGTGTCGGTGATAAACGTTGTTATGCATCCTTTATCAGGAAATCCAGTTTGGAATGAACTTACTTATATTAGACCGGTGCAGGGTTCAGCATGAGATCGGTTCGGATAAAACACAAATCCGAACCGTAACCGAACCGAAGTTTTCGGTTAATTTGTTGTCAAAATCCGAACCGAACCGTACTTCTAATACTTAATAAATAATAAATACTTTAATAGCTTTAATACTTTACTTTGCAACCCTACTACTTTAATAACTTTATAAATAATACTTAATTAATACTTCTAACCGAAACCGAACCGGTATACATCGGTTCGGATGATTTTTATAACCGAACCGCCTGTCGGTTATCCGAATAACCGAAACAATATTGCACATTTTACCAGTGAAAACTTTACTCGAAACAGATAAATTATTTATTAAAATCTTTTTTTAAAATCATTGTTTTAATAAAAATATCGTTTATTAAACTTAAGACAATTATTACACAAATTTTTATCAAAGTCTACCTATTATTTAACTTCAAATGAAAACTAAAAATCTACGGAAAAAATCTGTCCAAATGGTCCCAAACCTCGCTTTTTATCTTTTTCTTGAAGGCTCATTGCTCCCGGCCAAACATGGGCGCCTACCTAGATTCTAGGCCCTATAATAGACTAAGGCTCTAGGATGCTGCAAGTTGGGATATAAATCTAGGCGAGATTTTAATCTGGGCAATCGCCACTACAGTATAGGCTTAGGGAAAATCTAGGATATTCAAATATTTCCGAAAAAGGGACTGGGCTATTCAGGCAGGCTACAATTCGTTCAAGTAAACGCTAGGCAATAGTGGTGAGCGGAACATTCTCAAAGCACCAATTTGTTAGGACAGGATTACAAACGTTGGGAAAACGATTGCAGAGACGGGCTGACAATGAGGCGGGAATTACTTGAAACCAGTAATTACCAAAGTATATGCACATGTGTACCATAGTACATGCATAATCGTCCCATATTTTATTACTAGTAAAAGCCTATCGAGAAGGCTTAATGTTAATTACCCGCTTCGCCGGGCAAAGTAATATCATATGTGAAATAAGACATGTGAACTAGGGATGCCAATGGTCTGGTCCGGCCCATTGTTAATGGTCCGTTATTGGTCTGGTCCTGTCTGGTCACAAACTTGTATGGTCTGGTGCCTGGTGGTCTGATTTTTGATTGGTCCAGACCAGACCACAGGAAAATGGTCCCAAAAGTACGCAAAATAAAAATTTTTTGAGTTAACGAAATCCTATGGAACAAATAAAATGTGATTATTCAATTGCACTCAATGGTTTTCTGGACCATGCTCTTTGGTCTGGTCTGGTCCGAACGACTGGACCAGACCAATGGTCTGGTCTGTGCTTTGGACCAGACCAATCTGGATCAGACCAGACCATTGGTATCACTAATGTGAACTCCCCTCAGTTGATTTACCTTGCTAGTTGGTATCAGCAATTTCGATTTTTAATTTTCTCCAGGACGTAGTTCTAAAAAATGTCACGTACAGCTGACCATGTGTAAAAACTGGTGATAGCAAATAATTTCCAATTCGATCAAATGTATGTACCTTACATCTATTATCTTTATCACAAAACTGATTCGAAGAAGCTTAAAATTTGTTTTTATATAACATATTATTGGATTTTGATTTTTACAGTAGAATCTCGCCCCAACCCGAAATCCTCGAAACAAAACAACTTGTCCCACAGGAGATTCCGCCCCATCCCGAAAAACGAAAACGTTTGATCTGAAATAACTCGTGGCAAAAATAATTGTCTCGATCACGTCCTAACATAACTTGGAGCATACTTGAGATAGTACAGTATAAACCTCGGGGCAAACATATTTGTTCCGATCTCGTCGGAAAAGCTCTCCTCTGCGACAACGTTTCAGCCCGCTGTGCTTCTCGGCTTGCTGTATCTATCACCGACTTGCTTGGCTATATAGTGAAATAATATAGTACATAGCGGCTTGCTATATAGTGAAATAAGCCGCGAAGTTTTGAATTGTAAAGCCAAAGCCGCGAAATTTTAAATCAACGGACAGGTCGAGATCAATAATAATAAGGATTCTCACAGGATACTATGTATTTTACTACAGCATTAATCAAACCCCTACATTGATATTCCAATTACATGTTGCATGTGATCATTGTATACGGCTGGCACTTTCTAAAGCTCACAATTATATCGCCTATATATGCTGGCAAAGCGCTGTCAGAAGCTGTACAGCAAATATAGGCCGGCAAGCAATGCACACTAGGACAGATATAGGCTAATAGGCAGGCAGTTAGAGTACTTGACCCGTGTTATTAAGGCTATTTTTTTTCGTTGGAACATCCTATTAGCCTATATAGGATGATGGCGTGGTCGGAAGTATTCCCGCTGATAATAATTCCGTGATCTAAAATCCCGCAAAAAAAATCCCGCTACAATATCCCCTTGTGGAATATTCCCGACACGATATCCTCCTGGAGGGTATTCCCGCCACAATATTCCCCTGGAGGATATTCCCTCTTCATTTTCCCCAAGGAGGATATTCCCGCCGCATTTTCCCCATGGAGGATATTCCCGCCACAATATCCAGAAATGTTTTGCAAAAACATTTTTGACGAGGAAGTCACTGATTATACTAGGCATTACTTATGCTTAGATACTTCGCACCGAGGAAATTTCGATTCAGTCTATCAGTTAATTCAAGGGAAAGTTTTAGTGCAGAAGTAGTAGTATCTAGTAATGAATATGTGCTTTTAAATTAATATGTGCTTTTAAATGAATAACTGCAATAATACATACTAGAATTAATTTACTATTATTTTCGTGACAAGCTGAAACTATTCCTAGACACGATTCATCCCAGATTTAAGTTACTCAGTGACATGATAAAATTATTTTAACCTGGAGTAATTGGTTTTGAATATGGTCATTTACAGTCATCGAAGCTTATACAAGTATAAGACTTAGAACATACAAAATAATTATATAATTAAAATAATTATTAAATATTAATTTTAAATATAATCAATGAAGATAGCAAACTTGGTTAATTTGAGATTATTAATTATTCGCACTTCATAAATCTAGTATCTACAAATTAATCACAACTGAAATTAGTGATGCAGGAAGTTGTGTAAGCATGTTTAAATGGCGTTTAAAAATGAAATATAATCGGGGTAGAGGGGTAGAGCTGCTGTTCCCGGTTCACCATTATGTTCCTGAGCTGTTTGTCAATCCTTACACTTTTCTTCTTTCGTCCAGGGAATATTCCGGAACGAATCTTCTCGCTTTCCATGCCTGCGTGGCGTTGTTCAGATCGAATCATTTCCATACATGTCTGAACGTTCGGGTGAGGTCGGGGTGCCAATGAGTTAAAACGAAAGTGCCAGCCTTCCTTCCCGTTGTTAGTTCTAGGTACATTTTCCCGACATCTGTCCGATACATTCCAAAAATCAACTGGAAACAACACATCATCCCATGAATATCCAATATATGTATCCAAAAAGTAACGGAAAATTTCCCGAACAGGATCGGTTGAAGCAAATTGATTTCGAAGTTCCAAAAATCCATTCATAACTTCAATAGTTGGTAGGAATGCCAAAGCACCTAAACAACGAATCATTGATCGAACTTTTCGGCCGTCCGTATCATCATTCTTATATCTATAAACAATAAAATCCATATGTTCGTATAGTTCAATATTCGAAACTATATGTTCTGCACTTATTCGTATCTCACCGTTGGTAAATTTCAGAATTTGACTGGACACGTCTAAAAATGCTCTGAGTCAGATGGAACAAACACCCCCGTAGTTCTGTTCCCACAAAGGTTTTTCGGCATGCTTGAATAGTCGCAATTTCAAAGTCGCTTATAATGCACCCAGGTTCACCGGTTGTGTTGCGGCTGATCACGTTGAAAAGCTCAATGTATGTGTCCTTTTCTTTGCCAGGAAGAAACGCGTAAACAAATGGAATAGCGGTGACTCCTTGGTATACTCCATGGATAGTGTAAAGTTGAGCAAACATTGATGGACACGATTTAAATGTTCCGTCTATTAACCATGTGTGACAATAAGATCTCTGAAAGGAAAATTGAAACTGATATGAAATCACTATTCATAATAAAGTACTACAAATAAAGGGACTCAATTATACCATGAACAAACTATGTAACGTACATCCAAATCCTCAGAAGCAGCAAATACGACTAAGCGTTTTGGTCCTGCACCACTGTCGTGGAGTAGAAATCTTTCTTTTGTAGTAAGTTGGAGTGAAGCTGGAATGTTAAGATCCAGCAAACTTTCTCCAAGACTGTATTTTCCATGCGCCTTTACTCTTGCTTCAGTGATTTTTCGCTTTACGTTTTGCCCTGACCCTAACGATGACATTGGGCATTGTGTTTGCTCGCACATTTCTTCCATAACTTGAAGAATTTGTGTAGTTTGGAGGCATCGGTTTGTTTGAGCCAGCTCTTTTCCTTTCGATAACACTACTCTGGCTTTCACTCTAAAAATATAAAATAACCATTTTATATTATATCATAATGGATTTATTTTACCAGAACCCAGTTTGGAATTATAAATGGTACAGATGTTTAACTTAATTATTATATAATGGTTCTGAACCAAGTTGAAATAATTTTAATTTGTGTATGTTTGATTATTATCACAAAATATCTACCTCAAAACTGGAGTTTCTGTTTTCACTCACAATTACATATTGTCTACTGTTGTTCTTATATTTTAATATCTCGCTTCACAGATTAGAAATAATTACTCCTGGTCACCTCTCTAATAATTTAATAATCGTTACCCTTGACTCTCAGCAACTAGAACTATTAATTCTTTCATACCCTTATTCGGTAAATTTGACAGCTAAAATTTACTACACTGTCAGAAATCGCGAACACTTATTGGTACTTTGAATTAAGTTGAACTTACGAAACTTGATCGGGAGGATGAGTGTGTTCACCAATCTGGAATGTGACATTTTCTAATCCATGAGTCCTTGCGCCACAACTCGAGTATTCGATGCATCGGTACGAAGTTCCACACACGATGACCTTATTTCTCTCAAATAAGTAGCCTCCAATTTCTAAGAGATCATGTTTACGATTTCCCTTAATGAGTTTAAAAGAAACTTGTGTTTTCTGGGAATCCATTTCTATAAATAGACAAGTAATGTGTCCAAGTAGTTTCCCCCGACTGATTTTCATACTGAAAACTATGAAAATTAGAAAATTTTCCTGTGTCAAAAAAAGTTGTTTAATTGGTGAAACAATTTTAGATACAGGTGAGCAGAAGATGAGAAGCACAAGTAAATAATCTCGAAACCCGTACATGTACATGCTTGGCTTGCAAAGCCTTCTTCATTTACTCTATGCACATTTAAACTTTTGCGCGATATTTTTACTGCCGGGAATAATATTTGAAGCGGGATAATAGTGGCGGGAATATAACTATTCCGGCGTTAATTTTGACTGCGAAATTATTGCATGCGGGATGTCTGTGGGCGGGATTAGGGTGGCGGGATTATTTCTGAGCTCCTAGGATGGCGATATTTTTTGAAAGAAAATAGGCAGGTTATAGTCGTAAGCACTTCATTTGCCCATCTTTGCTCCCAGCAGTTTCAGCTGTTTTTACGCAGTTGGAGGTAACCACTGATGACATGTTATTTGTAGTAATAAGGAACTTATTTAATTTAAGCTAAAAGTTAAATAATGGTGGGAGAAATAATTGCGATATGATGAACAAATCTATACCTGCTCTTGATCCGTGAGTTGCGCTTTCTAAATATATTGCATATACATAATGAAACAGTCGTTTGTCTCGAGAAATTCATGCTACAGCCGTTCTCGGTAATGATTTGCTAAAAATTGTAGGAACAAACAGGGATGTCAATTTCCAATTTTGTGATTACAATTAACGATTAACGATTACTTCGAAAACAAAATGAATTTATAATTACAATTAATGATTAATGGGCTTATAACTACTAATTAATAATTACGATAAACGATTACTTGAAAAATAATTTTCACTGATGATTACAATTAACGATTACTTTAGAAATAATTTTCACTGATGATTACAATTAACGATTAATTTAGAAATATTATTCACTGATGATTACAATTAACGATTGCTTTAGAAATAATTTTCACTGATGATTACAATTAACGATTAATTTAGAAATATTATTCACTGATGATTACAACTAACGATTACTTTAGAAATAATTTTCACTGATGATTACAATTAACGATTACTTTAGAAATAATTTTCACTGATGATTACAATTAACGATTACTTTAGCAATAATTTTCACTGATGATTACAATTAACGATTACTTTGAAAATAATTTTCATTGATGATTACAATTAACGATTACTTTGAAAATAATTTTCATTGATGATTACAATTAACGATTACTTTGAAAATAATTTTCATTGATGATTACAATTAACGATTACTTTAAAAATAATTTTCATTGATGATTACAATTTACGATTAACGATTATTTTTGAAAATAAATTAATTGAGGATTGCATTAACGATTAACGATTATTTTGAAAATTAATTAATTGAGGATTGCAATTAACGATTATCTTTTAACAAAATATTTAATTGTCGATTGCAATTATTGTTTATTTTTTTAAACATTTAATTGCCGATTACATTATTTATTATAAGTAATGATAAGTAAAATGACCGTTCAGAACGGACAGACGTCACCTAGATTTTACATGTGATATAGATTATATTTTGGTAGACTTAGTTTGATTAAACAAAATAAGAAATATCAGATCATTGCTACGAACTTGTAGTAAGTAGTAACTGCATACGGTACAGCAACAAAAATAATTATTTTATATGGTTACCAGTATCTTTTTAAAGTAAATTATTTTTTTACAAGTTTATAATGCGTAAGTTTTTGGGCTTGACGTGTCTAACATCATCAGGCGAGACAAATTATTGAAAAACTGTCTCATTTCGAATTCCGTATTACATATCGTTGGCTAAATTCTAAAAAGTACCATTTTCAATGCAGATCCCATTTAAAAAGCACGTGTTAAGAAATCAAAATGGTACCTTTTAAAATTTAGCCGACGATATTAAGATTAATGACTACTTTATGAAAAAAGTGATTGATGATTGCGATTACAATATACTTGCTGCTAAAATATCAGTTACGATTACAATTACAAATTAATTTTTACTGAAGTTAGGTTAGGTTACAATTACAAAATAGTTTTTACTAAAGTTTCAGTTACGATTACAATTATTACACATTACTTCTTGTTAAATCTACACTTCCGATTACAAATTACTTCTTGCTAAATTTTGAATTTCATTTACAATTAACGATTAATCATTTATAATTTAATAATTGATGGTTAAAATTGATGATTGATTTTTGAAAACGGTAAATTGATGATTACAATTGATGATTGATTTTTGAAAAAGGTTAATTGATGATTGCAATTGATGATTGATTTTTGAAAAAGGTTAATTGATGATTTCAATTGATGATTGATTTTTGAAAAAGGTTAATAATTGATGATTACAATTGATGATTGATTTTTGGAAAAGGTTAATTGATGATTTCAATTGGTGATTGATTTTTGGAAAAGGTTAATTGATGATTACAATTGATGATTGATTTTTGAAAAAGGTTAATAATTGATGATTTCAATTGATGATTGATTTTTGGAAAAGGTTAATAATTGATGATTTCAATTGATGATTGATTTTTGGAAAAGGTTAATTGATGATTACAATTGATGATTGATTTTTGGAAAAGGTTAATTGATGATTACAATTGATGATTGATTTTTGGAAAAGGTTAATTGATGATTACAATTGATGATTGATTTTTGAAAAAGGTTAATAATTGATGATTACAATTGATGATTGATTTTTGGAAAGGGTTAATTGATGATTACAATTGATGATTATTTCAAAAAATCCAAGCTTACTAAATTAACGATTGATGATTAATAATTAGTAATCGTTAATCATTAATCGTGATTATTAATCGTTGACATCCCTGGGAACAAAATTCAAAATCGGTTATCTGTAGGGTAATTTTCCCCGATTGATGTCGGGTAATTTGTAAATTCTGTTGGGTACCTTTGCACGACACGTGTCGGGTAGATTGTAGAAATTATGGAATCTTTGGTGTCGGGGAAAACCACATTTTACGCGACACGTGTCAGGTAATTTGTGTCAGAAATTTGTCGGTAGATTGCATGTTTACCGACCACTGTTGGGTAATTTTCTCCGAGTCCTGTCGGGTAATTTCTCCCGAGTCCTGTCGGGTAATTTCTCCCGAGTCATGTCGGGTAACGTTTTTTCCAGAGTAGAGCCTCTCCCGAGGTTTTCCCTACCTTGTAATGCAGGAAAGATGACACTACATGCTTATATATGCTGAGGAAGTGAGCTTGGACCTATACGCTATACAAACAAGAAATTATTAGCGTATACGTATATAATACATGTATTATTTAATATACAGCAGAGCAAAAAAACTAGGAAACACATATTGCATTAGTATGTTCAGGAAAATAATATTACTACAGTATGCAAGTTAGAAAATAGCATATACGGGTAGGACTAAACATGTACCTATATAATTACCTCTGCGAGTAATCAATAGTACTGACCATTAGGAAGATTATTGTGTCTATCATTACCATTGGAAATCCAGACTCGAAGCAATATTCTGATTTTACTGGGGAACTGAATACAGTTTATCCGAGAAATTCATCAAGTGTTTACCACTGGACAAATTATGAAAGAATATTAAAGCGACTGGATTGGTGAGTGAGTAAATGAACTTGATAGTGTGTAGGCTTTGCAATTTGAGCCAAAGATGGGCACCTTACCTATATCTATGCCCTTTTATAGGCAAAAATTCTAGGGAGGAAGCAAAAAATACAAGAATCTAGGCTAGGATATTGGTAAGGTTTAATGGGATTTATATACAAATAAAATATTGTAGGAAGTTTGGGGAATAAATATAGGCACCTAGGAAATTTAGGCTAGGGCTTCATAAATAAATATAATATGAAGGGAGCAGGTATGCTACTGATGCCGACATGCCGAGTAGGGGTATAGGCATGCAACTGATGCACTAAACAATAAGACGTATGCATATAATTTCGAGGAGGAATATATAAGGTTGCATTGGGAAATCCCTACCTTTTATACTACAACAAATTAGCAATGGTTGTAAAAATGCGGAGAAGTAAAGCATGTTATAGCACGATTGTTAGGACATCTGGTCGACAATGATGTAACAAATTTTCAGAGTGGAACAGACCAACAGATCAACAAACCAACGTAGCAATAAATAAATATAGTATTATTAAGTACACAGGATATTTGGAGCTACACATGCGAGGTTTTCGGTTTTCTGTAGGGACTTTAAGGGTGTACTTATATACGGAGGTGTGGGAACTTCCTAATCCTTTATTATTAAAGAGCACTTCCGTCCGTTTATTTAAAGTTTCGAACTTTCATAGTTCAATGGCCTCACACAAAGCCCAAAAGGTGGCATGCCAAGCACTCATTATTAACGAGCACTACCTATCCGTTTATTTAAAGCGCTACTCTTAATATAATCGAGCACGATTTAGGCATACAACAGGTCTCTACGACAGGGCTTGGTTCGTAAACCGTTTGGATTTTAATTTCTACAATCGCACTACCACCTCTTCAAGTAATCGTCCCTGTGAAGCACACTCACAGGCAGGGTTGGTAAAAAACCGGCTTTTATCAATAAAGGCCAATCCAGTGGCAAGAAATGGTAACAACCGGTTTTTATTTGATGTGGATTTTATTGGCTAAAATATAATAAACGCCAATACTATCCAGTTAAATAATCTAAAGTCCAGGCCAGTGGTTGATATTGGATTTTACCGGCATCTTTTGGCTTGTGGTAATAATTGGTAACAATTATGTCCGATCACGCGGCGTGGTCCAAAAAGTTAAAACTCCGCTTCTTTTACGCCCGCACCTACTTACTCCCTATATAAACACGATTTTCGATAGTTACCTAGCAGCCCAATTTAAATATTGTGGCAGACCGGTAGTTCTCTGCAGGATTCCTTTAGCCATTGTGGGTTTTATTCATTGTTGTCCATGCATGCGTAACATTAGCCAAGCCGGTGGTACTTTTTGGTTAAAACCGGTTTTTATTGGACAGTGGATTTATTTGGATACTATTAATTATGGCCATTTTATACCAATCTATACAACCGGACCAGGCCGGTTAGTACCGGATTTTACCCAATATTGACCAGGCCAATTCTTGCCACTTGCCAACCCTGCTCACAGGGCTTTTACTAGTAGAGTAATAGTTGCATGATACCAGTGTTGTATACTCCTTCGTTCTTTCAGTCCTACTCCTCGTTGAGTCCGGTCTACCTCTGAATCAGTCAGTCCAGTCAGTCCTGAGCACTCATACAGTCAGTCCTAGTCAGTCCAAGTAAGAGTCCTACGAATGAGTCCTGGTCAGTCCAATGTATCCTTGAAATGGCGCGAAGTTTGAAAATTTGCGAGACGAAACACGAAAATAACACTGCTGCCCGTCAAGTTTTAATTTTATTCTATTCTATTCTGTTTACAACTAAGTCTTGTATATTCAAGTCCTATTATATTCTGCTAAAGATTTGGCGAGGCTATTCAAGTCTATTCCTATTCCAACAAAATTAGAAAATTCGTATTTTATTCCTATTCAAATTCTATTCATCCGTAAATGAAAACCGCGCGCTGTGTAAATATAGCTACATTTTCTTTCCTAATTCCAATTTCCAGTTCCTGGAATTATAACTTGCTATTGACATTGACAATGATAATAAAATAACTGATATTTAGCAAATTTACTCTTTAGCAAGTCACCTCCACACAGAAGAGAATTAAACGGGTGTACAAATAGTTAGTTCTACTCAATAATTGGCAGTTAACAAGCCTGAATTAATAAAATAATTTTTACCCTCAAAATATATTTGTTAGTTTTTAGGGTGGAGCCAGCCCCTTAAAGTAAAATATCCTTGTCCGTACGTCCGTGTGTCCTTTAACACGATATCTCAAAACCCGCTGCACCGATTTCAATGAAATTTGTTATGGGCATTATTTTTGTCAACCGTAAGGCTGAGTACATATGTAGTTAAAATCGGCCAGATTGGTTTTGAGAAAATAATTCTCGAAATTTTGGACTTTCAGTGAAATGAGTTATCTTCAAAACTAATGAATATATTTCCATGAATTTTTTTGAATATTGCTTATGTAATCGTAATGGTTATTGTCAGGCGCGTAGCCAGGAACTGGCCAAGGGGGGCAACGTTAATTAGAACGTACATAGTATGCCACATTCAATGGGAAATCCAATTCACGAATGTAAAACGCATCAAATTTTGTAAACTAAATTTCAGATTTTTATATTCTCCACGTTTTACGATTCCATCAAATTTGAATGATTTTGGGCCAGATTTTCAATTGGGCTTGATCTGATTTCGGAGAATTTCGAGACCTGGGTTCGCTTCTATCGTTTCAGCTGGTGCTAACCTACTGTTCCTGTGATACACGTCTTTGCTTCGAAAAGAAACTGCGGATATCAGTCGTGCTTGACCTTTTCATAATGAAGAATTAAATACAATTCACTAATTTAATAATTCTATCCAACTTAAAAATTCCCTCGAAGCGATGCGTGTAAGTTACAGAAGCTAAAAGCTTTTAATGTGAAAATATTTAAAGCCGCTGTTACCATACTTTTGTTGCCGTTGAAGGTTGAAGTCGATTCGACGAGACAAAGTGGAATTGGGATTTTGCAATGCATTCGAATCACCCGCTAAGCAAGGATGAACACAATAAAAATATACTCTAGAATCACCCAAAACGTCTCTTTAGTGAATGGTTTATTACCCACGGTTCTTCCCGTCAAACGTTGACCCATCCATAAGCGCAAAAATCGTATCGAAATACTTTTCCATTTTTCCGAAATTTATTCATCTAGAAATCCTTTGCTGGACAAAATGGACAAACATTGCGATACTATTTTCGCGCGTATGGATGGGCCAATTAATGACGGGAGGAGCCGTGGGTAATAAATCATTCACACGAAACATGCAAACTTCATGGGTGATTCTAGAGATAGTTCTAGTGATATTTACATAGATTACTGTATATGTTGAGTTTCGCAGTGATTTTTTTACAAATAAAAAAAATAGTACTGTCAAAAAGGTTTCCATGTCTCGGTATGGGCTGATTTATTTTTAACTTTATTTCGAATGGGGGGCAATTGCCCCCCTTGGCTACGCGCCTGGTTATTGTATATGTGGTTGAAATCGACCCATTAGTTTTATTTAAAACAATTTGAAATTTCGAACTTCAAATCAAATGAGTTATCTCTAAGACTAACGAATCGACTTCAATAAAATTTTTGTGAATATTGCTTATGTAAATCGTTATGATTAATACTTGTGGTTGAAATCGGCCTGATAGTTTTTTTTTTAAATCGCAAATTTCGAAAATACTTAAAATTCACCCTACTTTGACGGCGGTAGCTGAGGCCACCCTACGCGAAGCCTCAAATTATCGCGTAGCGATTAGCGATAATTTTTACACATGCAATCCAAGGGCTTTGGTTAATATATTTTTGTTTATGACATTCTCAGTGGCTCAGATCTGAATAAGAATTTTGCTATTTTTACTATTCAATTCTAATCTTAGCATCAGGTGCATATTCTATTCTATTCTAGTCTGGGGGTTTCAAAAATCGAGCTATTCAATTCTATTCTATTTATTTCTGTATAGATGTCGTCAATTCTATTCAAATTCCTATTTTCCTATTCAAGTCGGAATAGAATCGGGCAGCAGTGGAAAATAATAAGTAAACGCTCGCAGTACCCCAAGATTTCCCTTAGGGTTCAAATGCAGTACCTAACTACCCAGAAAAATTAAGATTACCTGTTCTTATGAAACTTGGTTAACCGCGGAAGTTCTATATTATTTCCATGTAGCCTGTTTGCTTTTAAGTAAAGGGGAATCAATAATATTAATAAATTAATATTGTATATTGGGTCTGTTTTTTTCAAAACAGCCATTCCCATAGTGAAACAGTTTTTTTGTAATTTGTACATATAATGTACATACAGACGTTTTAAATAGTGTGGGTAATATTGAGGCCAAATATTATCGGGTTATAACCAGCCAATCCCAAATTATTGAAAAAAGAATTTGGGACTAGTTGAGCTGCTGCACGGTCCCAAGGAATGGAGCGTGATAGGGCTTTCTGTTTACGGCGAAGGCGCTGCCCGTGTATTACGTTTGCAGGAATCTCCTCTCCTCGTCTACTACAACGAACAAGCAATGCTTGCATGCTGGCTGTATGTATACGCATACAATCCATACGTACATGGTAATATGTGTACAACGCCTTAATTAGGTATGTATATAAATTACTCGTTTCGGATTTCCCCCGATTTGACTGCCGGCACACGCAAATCTACGCTTTTTACAAATTTTAAAATGTAAGCTTCTTGCTTCCCTTGAGTTAAGAGTTTTTAAAAAGTGCAGATTTGCGTGTGCCGGCAGTCCAAAAAATGCCAAAATTCCAAAATGGTCCATGTGATTTTTTGAAAAAATCCGAATAATTGAATGATACCAAAAAAAATCACGAGTGTAGCAGTTGGTTAGACAATGTGTTTGAGATAGCCCAATTTTTAATATTCAAATCGGTATAGCTAAATTAAATTATTGAAGTTTTCGGGTTTTTCGGGTTTTTAACCTTCCTATTCGGATTTACCGAAAAAAAAAGATGTGGACTTTTTTTAACAAACCTTTCATCTAATGGGCACAATAAATGTGTTTCAAAAAATAGTTGCATTCACGGGTGGCCGTTTTCAAAAAAATAGGCCCTATTTTCAGAATTATATAATACAATTTAGAAAAGTACTTAACGCTACCCCTCACGCTCACACAATGTATTATGGGTCTCACTAACTTTTTTGGAATTATAGGAACTAGTAGACATGCCCTTGTCATTGCTCCTTCAAAATTACTATGAATGACGAAAATAAATGATTACCAATAATCAAATTCAAAGGAACGAAGAATCTGAGAAAGGAGTGCAACAATAATTAGCATAGGCAAAATGATCCAGATACATTTTCGATTAAAAGCAAAGTGGTTCACACGTATTTTTTCTTAAAGGTAAAGTGGTTAAAGATACAGCCCTCTGTTATTGCAAAATGGGTCACATTCTGTTTGAACTAAAAGTAAAGTGAGTAAGTACACGTATCTTAACCATTGTATTTTCATAATTCAATCTGGACATTACAAAGGGCTGCATCTGGATCACTTTGCCTTCAAGAAAAAATACTTGTGGACCACTTTGCTTTTATTGAAATTTGGAACTGGACTATGTTGCCTCTTCACCCACGTCGTATACTTAAATAAGTACCCGAATGCTTGAATTGAGCAAAATAACAGCTCATATTTCTCCAAATATGTACTTACATGAAATTTTTTCCGTCTCGAAGCGATGCTATCGTGCCGGTGACTTCCACTTCATGAAAAACTAGCACTTTACATAACTGGTTCCAAATAATAAGCTAATCTTAGTGCAACCGACATAATCCAGAATTAAAACTTAAGCAGACAGCGCGCCATGATGAACTAAAAGTGGCCTTATTTAACCACGAGGTTTCAAACATGAAACGAACGTGAATCCTTTGACGTTGGAGCGATGGCAAATCATGCAGTTAGGAAGTTATTGCTGCAGATTGAATATGTTGTAAAGTAATAATAAGTATCATAAGTGCCTTCGTTGACCAGACCACAACGAGGCGCTTGGAAGACCTAATCCAAATCCAGTTACATTAATTACATGCAGTTTCATAAGTCTTAGTCAGTCCTCCAGGATGTTCTGTTCAGTCCTAGTCAGTCTGTCTTCGTGACTTTGCCATTTAATGAGTCTCAGTCTCAGTCAGTCCTATGTACTATGCAGTTTTTCCTCTGAGTGAGTCCAGGAGTACACATCACTGCATGATACTCCCAAAAGGACTATTATAAGAACATTTATAGGGATATATGTATGTAGGAATCTCCCTGTTTCCTATATTATAGGAAGGAACTTCGTTGCTTTATATAGCCTTTATAGGATTTAAGGAAGTCGTTTAGTTGAACATTTCCTTAAAAGGGGGAGATAACTCGACGAGGATTATAATTATAGGCAAATAGGGAGGCGCATTATGTTAGTTTAATTATAGGAAGGAAATAGGCTGGGTGAATTAAAAGGCCCATCTTTGATTTGAGCAATAAAGTTAGGGTGTACTGTACTCACATAAAGCATGTTTTGTCCGTACCCGTAAAATTTTTCTCCGTTACGGAGAGACCTCTCACATAAGTTCAGACCGTATATAATTACTTATGTAAGTCTGAATGTGAGATATCTGTTCGTAAGCGGTTGGAATGTTGTTTCCGTTTAGTTCCTTCCGTAATGCCGACAAAAATATTTACAGTTAAAATACGGATGGAACGTGTTTTATGTAAGTACACCCTTATAAGAAAGTTTGTGGTTGCATCACTCAGCTGGGGAAATAGCTCCGCCCACGCGGCAGAAGGAAGTTTGAGTGTATGAGAAAAGTGAGGGAATCATAGATGTAGGTTTTTTTCCCACTCGCACTCACACTCGCACTTCCATAAGAAAAATCCACTACTCCTACTCGTGCCCACTCATAGTCTGTCTGAGAATGTAAAACTCCTACTCCTACTCTCAGCGCTAACTTCAAATCTCACCACTCCTACTCACCACTCGTCAGCGTCACTCGTGAGTTACTCAATGTTTTCATCGAAATATTTGCAAATATTAAGACAAGTTTTCCTTATCATTAAAAAAGCGAATATTATCAAACAATCGTTCTATATAATTTCAAAGTCAAACTCAATGGCAAATCACGACCGACGAAGCTTACAATAATTGCAACATGCGCCTGGAACCTGGAAGCATGCTCAAGATTTCTTTCTAATATGTGACATATTTTGTCTTCCAATGCATGACTTGTACATACGTAAGTCGGCATTCCATACGATTGTTTGTATGAAATAATGAAATATTTGGCAATAACCGCCAATCTTTTAATCGTGGCAGTGCTAGGTAGTGCGCCCAGTGTTTCGTTCCTGAAACGAAAATTTCCGTTTCGTTTCAGTTTGTTTCAGTTCGTTTCATATAAATTTCAGTTCAGTTTGAAGTTTAGCTGAAACGAACGTTTCAGTTGAGACTCTGAAACAAAACGAAACAGTCTCACTGAAACGACAGTTTATGGAAACCATTGAATCCCGAATTAAAAAATAACTAATTAATATTTAGTGATATAATACATCTAAATCTGTATAATTTACATGAAATCACTAGGTGTAATTTCATTACGTCTTTAATGTTGAAGTTTGTGGAAATTTTAACTTAACTTAAAACCAAGGGGTTAACGACATACTTTGTGGGTCATGTTGGATCCTGCTTTGAACATGGAAAATGATTGGAGTTACACGAGTCACCCAAGTCTAGATTTACACTTAAAAGTATGCCTGACGTCGTAGTAAACCTAGGCAGCGATTGCGATTACCGGGTCATAAAATATTTAATGTCAAGCATTTTAAATTTTCGCGCCTGAAACGATCGTTTTTTTTGAAACACTTTTTTGTGAACTGAAACGAAACCATAAATTCGGTTCATTTCAGCGTCCAAACTGAAACGAAACAAATTTTTTGAAACGAACTGAAGCAGTGAGCGCACTAGTGCTAGCTTTATGCGGTTAATACAATGGTACGAGAAATAGCGAGTAGCAAAACATTCTACTCATACTCCTACTCTTTTTCTATGCTACGATTTATACCACTCCAACTCACGACTTTTTTGGCGCCTTCACTCCTACTCTTTACCTTGCTACTCTCCTGTGAGTGTGAGTAGGAGTGTGTTGAGTGCACTCGTCACTCGCGAGTTGCCTCCATGTATGGAGGGAATGCGAGTGTGAGAGCGTAGGTAAGGGTGTACTCACATAAAACATGTTCCTTCCGTAACCGTAAATATTTTTGTCGGCATCACGGAAGGAACGAAACTGAAACAACATTCCAACCGCTTACGAACAGACATCTCGCATTCACACTTCCGCAAGTAATTACATACGGTCTGAACTTATGTGAGAGGTCTCTCCGTAACGGAGAAAAATTTTACGTGTACGGACAAAACATGCTTTATGTGAGTACACCCTAACATACAGGTTAAGTTATTTATTACATTTTATTTACTTTTTAGAAAGTGGAACTTTCTTATACATTCATGCGATCCGTCGGGTCGTCCCAAAAGTTTGAGTTCGACATTTCCTGCAATATGTACCTACTAGAGCATCTCGGGCGGTTAAAATTTACGGGTAAGCCCGCAAAACACTGCTGCCCGTCAAGTTTTAATTTTATTCTATTCTATTCTGTTTACAACTAAGTCTTGTATATTCAAGTCCTATTATATTCTGCTAAAGATTTGGCGAGGCTATTCAAGTCTATTCCTATTCCAACAAAATTAGAAAATTCGTATTTTATTCCTATTCAAATTCTATTCATCCGTAAATGAAAACCGCGCGCTGTGTAAATATAGCTACATTTTCTTTCCTAATTCCAATTTCCAGTTCCTGGAATTATAACTTGCTATTGACATTGACAATGATAATAAAATAACTGATATTTAGCAAATTTACTCTTTAGCAAGTCACCTCCACACAGAAGAGAATTAAACGGGTGTACAAATAGTTAGTTCTACTCAGGGTTGCACAAATGAAAATGCCCTCGGTTTTATGCCTGCCCTCCTGAAAATGCCCTGAAAATGCCCAAAACGCCGAAAATGCCCTGAAAATGCCTTACTCTGAAAATGCCCGGCATTTTGGGCATTTTGGGCAGGCATTTTGGGCATATTGGGCATTTTTACAGAAACTTATACACTATGACCAGTATTGCTCATTTAGCGAATATAAGGGAGTTTTTCATAGTATAATCAAACCAACCAGTTTGAGAAAGTGTTATACTTGATTTAAAAAAAAGAATTTAATTCGTCTAATTCCCTATTTCAATAAGCCCCAACGGAGTTGCAAACCTTCAACGCTGTACATTAAAAAAACTTTTGGATTTGAAAAGAACTATTTGCACAGTGCCTGCATAAATTCCGTATTTTGATAATGGCTTGTAAAGTATAGAAAATTTTAAACTTTCATTAGATACATACAATGCGACGGTTATGGTATATGTCAAAACTTGGAGCTTCCGTAGCAAATTTTGTATCGACTTTGAAAATTGCATTTAATCAGCCGTTTATATTATATTATTACCAGTGTAATAATTCTAGGAGTTCAAAATGTAACAATAAATACATTTAGATGACAACGAGTTTTGAAGCTCACAAACAATGAAATTGTTAATCTTTTAACAACTATTTTATCTTTTTGTGTTGCATCTTTGCCCGAATATGTTTGTTCTTGAAATTTAAATAATTACAGACACGGTGTACCAGCGAATTTTGGCAACAAAATAAGGAAAATAGAATTATTATTATTTTACAATAAATGTCTAAAGCAACTGGCTCTAGGTTTCAACCTTTTTGGAAACAGTTTGTTTCTATAATTTTATCAATTAATCCAGTTGAATATTAAAATTATTTGCAACATACTGTTTTCTGACTTATTTTGCAAAATTAGCGGGTAGCTAAAGTCATATATTTAAAAAATTTGAGTGAATATGCCCAAAATGCCTGCCCTAGGCTGAATATGCCCAAAATGCCCAAAGTGCCATAGATGCCCAAAATGCCATGAAATGAAAATGCCCAAAATGCCAGGGCATTTTGGGCAGGCATAATGCCGAAAATGCCATGGCATTTTCAATTGTGCAACCCTGGTTCTACTCAATAATTGGCAGTTAACAAGCCTGAATTAATAAAATAATTTTTACCCTCAAAATATATTTGTTAGTTTTTAGGGTGGAGCCAGCCCCTTAAAGTAAAATATCCTTGTCCGTACGTCCGTGTGTCCTTTAACACGATATCTCAAAACCCGCTGCACCGATTTCAATGAAATTTGTTATGGGCATTATTTTTGTCAACCGTAAGGCTGAGTACATATGTAGTTAAAATCGGCCAGATTGGTTTTGAGAAAATAATTCTCGAAATTTTGGACTTTCAGTGAAATGAGTTATCTTCAAAACTAATGAATATATTTCCATGAATTTTTTTGAATATTGCTTATGTAATCGTAATGGTTATTGTCAGGCGCGTAGCCAGGAACTGGCCAAGGGGGGCAACGTTAATTAGAACGTACATAGTATGCCACATTCAATGGGAAATCCAATTCACGAATGTAAAACGCATCAAATTTTGTAAACTAAATTTCAGATTTTTATATTCTCCACGTTTTACGATTCCATCAAATTTGAATGATTTTGGGCCAGATTTTCAATTGGGCTTGATCTGATTTCGGAGAATTTCGAGACCTGGGTTCGCTTCTATCGTTTCAGCTGGTGCTAACCTACTGTTCCTGTGATACACGTCTTTGCTTCGAAAAGAAACTGCGGATATCAGTCGTGCTTGACCTTTTCATAATGAAGAATTAAATACAATTCACTAATTTAATAATTCTATCCAACTTAAAAATTCCCTCGAAGCGATGCGTGTAAGTTACAGAAGCTAAAAGCTTTTAATGTGAAAATATTTAAAGCCGCTGTTACCATACTTTTGTTGCCGTTGAAGGTTGAAGTCGATTCGACGAGACAAAGTGGAATTGGGATTTTGCAATGCATTCGAATCACCCGCTAAGCAAGGATGAACACAATAAAAATATACTCTAGAATCACCCAAAACGTCTCTTTAGTGAATGGTTTATTACCCACGGTTCTTCCCGTCAAACGTTGACCCATCCATAAGCGCAAAAATCGTATCGAAATACTTTTCCATTTTTCCGAAATTTATTCATCTAGAAATCCTTTGCTGGACAAAATGGACAAACATTGCGATACTATTTTCGCGCGTATGGATGGGCCAATTAATGACGGGAGGAGCCGTGGGTAATAAATCATTCACACGAAACATGCAAACTTCATGGGTGATTCTAGAGATAGTTCTAGTGATATTTACATAGATTACTGTATATGTTGAGTTTCGCAGTGATTTTTTTACAAATAAAAAAAATAGTACTGTCAAAAAGGTTTCCATGTCTCGGTATGGGCTGATTTATTTTTAACTTTATTTCGAATGGGGGGCAATTGCCCCCCTTGGCTACGCGCCTGGTTATTGTATATGTGGTTGAAATCGACCCATTAGTTTTATTTAAAACAATTTGAAATTTCGAACTTCAAATCAAATGAGTTATCTCTAAGACTAACGAATCGACTTCAATAAAATTTTTGTGAATATTGCTTATGTAAATCGTTATGATTAATACTTGTGGTTGAAATCGGCCTGATAGTTTTTTTTTTAAATCGCAAATTTCGAAAATACTTAAAATTCACCCTACTTTGACGGCGGTAGCTGAGGCCACCCTACGCGAAGCCTCAAATTATCGCGTAGCGATTAGCGATAATTTTTACACATGCAATCCAAGGGCTTTGGTTAATATATTTTTGTTTATGACATTCTCAGTGGCTCAGATCTGAATAAGAATTTTGCTATTTTTACTATTCAATTCTAATCTTAGCATCAGGTGCATATTCTATTCTATTCTAGTCTGGGGGTTTCAAAAATCGAGCTATTCAATTCTATTCTATTTATTTCTGTATAGATGTCGTCAATTCTATTCAAATTCCTATTTTCCTATTCAAGTCGGAATAGAATCGGGCAGCAGTGCCGCAAAAAGCCCGGCCCGCACGGGCTTCGAGCGGGTACGGGTAAAAATTATTACGTTTGACGGGTTACGGGCGGGTACGGTCTTTTCATCGCGGTTAAAAAAGACCGTGAAAGCCCGTAAAAGCCCGTGAGAAATTCCATTAGTTGCGAATGCAGGAGCAGCAGTTGTGAATGTACATAGACTTGAATGACTTAAACGAATTTCAGACGTTTGCAATTTTAGCTTTCAAACAAACTAAGGCTTGGTGTACGATAGAGCATCACCTCGTGGGATATTTTAGGCCCGTGCCCGTCTGTACGACTGTTACTAAATAATAAAAGCAGGTATGCAATATTTTAAAATACAGTTTTTCAGTATTTAAGATGTATGGTATTTGCGGGCGGGCAACGGGCTTTTTTTAATTTTGCGGGCCGGGCCGGGCTTTTTCGATAAACATTAATTTCGGGCCGGGCGGGTACGGGTAAAACGTTACGAGCCACGGGCGGGCACGGGCCTAAAATATTCCACGGGGTGATGCTCTAGTACCTACAAACTTTGTATTTGTTCCAAAAAGCCTGCAATTAACTCAGACAATTAAACTTGTTGCAATACCAAAATTAATTAAAAATTTTAATAGTTACTTTGCATTGCATGCACGCGACATCTACTCTGCACTCGAGCACTTAAATGACTAAATATAATAAAGTACGAACTACGTAACCAGAGCTGCGTTCAAGTCAAGTTATTTAAGACAACTTGACTTGAACTTGACTTGAACTTGAAAAAATTGTCTAAGCGAGGTATCCGCACTTGTACTTGATGAATCAAGTTTCTCAAGCAACTTGAGTATTCAAGTACTCGATTTTCAAGTTCATTTTATTGAACTTGAACTTGATCATAACTTGACGTTCAAGTTGGGCACATAACTTGACTTGAACGTGAACTTGAACTTGTACTTGAACTTGATTATTCAAGTAATTTTTTCGTAAATGAATAAACAATACTAAAAATTTCGTCCACAACTATTATAGCTAATAATGGCTAGGTCGTGATTAGGATGAACTAAACGGCATGCAGGTGATATTCTTTGCTTTAAAATTGCTTAAAAATTTAAAATACTTGATCAAATAACTGTAAACATTGTAGTCCAATCTAATTTACTAATTTGCACTATTAAGAGTTTAGAAATCACAATACTGGAAGGTTGACATTAGTGTTGCACTCATCTGGTGAGTGTAACCAGCAGTTATATTCATAAATATTTGTCGTCGTTAATTTTGTTTAACCAATCTTGATTTATAAGATTGTTGGTTGTCCGTCTGCGCCATCATGTTTAATATCAGCAAAAAATATTTTTACATGAAATAATAAATTATTCTTAAACTTCTTAGCTTGAGAACAGGTGAAGTGAACAATCACTTCATTTTTATAATGGAACAAGAACCCCGAGTATCAAGAACATTTTTACAAAACAATAAGACGGAAATTGTAATTATTCAAAATTCAAAGCATGGAAACAGGACACAAGAATTATTCTCGACCACCATCGTGGAGGCGACTTTAATGTCGATGGAATGAAAACAAATGCAAAGATGACATTATTATGATGATTGACGCCCAATATTATTTTTAGTGGGATGCAATTCGGCATTGCTTACATTGCTTTTCAGTTCAAGTTATACTCAAGTTTTATTCAAGTACTTCCATTCATTGTACTTGAACTTGACTTGATTTTACAATCAAGTAATAAATTGTTAACTTGAACTTGATCGAACTTGAACTTGAAAATTCAAGTTAAAATTATAATTTCACTTGAACTTGATGTTCAAGTGTCAAGTTACAAAATTGTCTGCACTTGACTTGACTTGAACTTGATACGCACTTGAACTATTCAAGTTATACTTGAACTTGAACGCAGCTCTGTACGTAACGTAGAATCAGCGTTAGAGATGGCACTTGTATTGCAGCTCGGATATTCATGCACAAGAGATATTCCTTGTCAATTCTTTTCTGTGGACTCAAGAAAAAAATCTAATACAATTGTGATTGTGATAAGAAACCTTGCAACAACCCACATTATTTCCTCGCAATAATTCATTACAAAAACTGCCAGTTTCAAAAGCTTCACTTTCCTGCCTCAGCAAACGGAGTTTGCGTAAATTCCTGCGACGCACGGATTTTTGTATTTAGTATAATCATTATCATTATTATGAGCAATGCATAACAAATATACACCACTGCACTGAAGGTCTTGCCAGTTCGGCCAAGTTTGACTGCTAGAGGTCTCTGTAAAATATTTTCCGATTTCATAGAAAAATTTAACTATTCTCAGTAAATTACACGACTTTGGAAAGTATTCTAAAGGCTTATCTCGTTATAGTGGATAACTATTCAAAGAAAATTTACATATACGGGACCTTCTAATTCTAACTCTTTCAGGAATGTATATGCAGAGTGCTACAAAACCCTTGCCTCCCTCTAACCCAACTGCTTGGCAAATAAAATTCGATTTCACCAGTTTCAGCAAACTATTCTTCAGAAATTGTTCCATCTGACTAGAGTTCCAATTTATCGATATCCCCTGTGAAGAGGTAAAATGATCTATGTATATGCATTTTAGATAAAAATCAATTTGTTCTAAACGCAGTTTCACTACATTGTGATGCAATCGTGGGAACTTATTACCATATAATATCATTAGTTTAATTGTAAGTTGAAAATTACCTTAATGATCTGAATACCTTAGGCACATGATCAAAAGTGTGACGAAATAATTTTGAGCAATATAAATTTCTGGCATTGAACCTTCGTATTGTCTTAATGCGTGCTAATGGGAATCCCTTATACATTTAATACAATCTAGCAACAAATTTTATTTAAAAAAAATGGCACCCTGTAATCACAAGCCTGCATAAGTTAAAAAATTTCTTATATAATCCATAATCTGTAAATACGAGATTTAGCCTACGAATTGTGTATGATCGAGGGAAGGGCTCACTTTAAAAGCTTCCTTCAACTTTTCCCAAGCCAAACCCCATACGGAAATTCAATTTTTGTAGGTTAAATGTCTAAACCCTTTCGCCAAAAACAATTTCATCGTTTGAGCTCCAGCGAGTGAAAAACTCGAATTCCACGTTCGATCTGACACTCCAATAAGTATGAGCGGAGAAAGCAGAGTATAGAGTTGAAGGAATTCCTCTTCAGGAGTTCAGGATTAAAGATATGGAAGAGATTTTCTAGTGTTTGCATTACTCCGTAACTGAGCCTGATGAAGAACGTAGCTCCAAACGTCACTTGTGTTTAATAAAAACATTTCTATGAATAATTGTACACATTTTACAAATCTGATAACATAATTTGGCAATGGTGAAAATTAATCTTTGCTCTCGCACGTAACATACTCCTATAGATTTGCGAGTACCAATTATTTCAAAGACTTACTGTACATATGTTTTTTTCCATTGGCTAAGCCGTTTGCTGTTTATGCTCGTACAAAGGTAGAAACTAGAGCATCTCGGGCGGTTAAAATTTACGGGTAAGCCCGCAAAAAGCCCGGCCCGCACGGGCTTCGAGCGGGTACGGGTAAAAATTATTACTTTTGACGGGTTACGGGCGGGTACGGTCTTTTCATCGCGGTTACAAAAGACCGTGAAAGCCCGTAAAAGCCCGTGAGAAATTCCATTAGTTGTGAATGCAGGAACACCGGTTGTGAATGTACATAGACTTGAATGACTTGAACGAATTTCAGACGTTTACAATTTTAGGTTTCAAACAAACTAAGGCTTGGTGTACGATAGAGCATCACCCCGTGGGATACTTTAGGCCCGTTCCCGTCTGTACGACTGTTACTAAATAACAAAGGCAGGTATGGAAGAAAACTTTTCTTGCATACCTGCCTTTGTTATTTAGTAAGTTTCATTTCGCTCTTCATCACTGTGGAAAATTCCATTTAGTCTAGAAGATGAATCCTGCTAGTAGTTCAAGTAATTATTTGTAATAAGAATCCAGAAGTTAACATTATAATAAATTCAAGAACGCCACCAGAAGTGCTTACCAAAGCCAAAATAGCAGCATAAGCTTTTGTATTGCCTTCTTAATAAACAAGGTAGTTTAACGACTGTATGTAACAGTCAAGAACACCAATATTTTAAAATACAGTTTTTCAGTATTTAAGCTGTATGGTATTTGCGGGCGGGCTACGGGCTTTTTTTAATTTTGCGGGCCGGGCCGGGCTTTTTCGATAAACATTAATTTCGGGCCGGGCGGGTACGGGTAAAACGTTACGAGCCACGGGCGGGCACGGGCCTAAAATATCCCACGGGGTGATGCTCTAGTAGAAACATAAAATATTCACAATGTGTCTATTCTCTATTCTTTTACTCTACTTCCTCCTGAAGTACGCGCTAACGATTTTGCCTTGAAACGTCTTTGCTCTAACCAATCAGGAAGCTGAGGAATTTCCTATTGTTATTTCCATCTTCCTTCATACAAGCAAATTTATTTTTTGGACAACTTCCCATTCCTCACAATGATAATTTTCGGAAGATTGCCTTGTTCTGCTGCTTTTTCGCTAAACGCTTTTGAATTAGTGCCAATTTAATTATTATAAAATGTGAAAAATGAGTTCCATCGTTAGTGGTTAGTATATCTAATGAATTATTAACTTCATGAAGAGTGTGATGTCGGTACAGATGTTGAATTTTTGAGTGAGAAAGATACAGAAAGAGAAATAATTAAAGCTATCATTTTTTCACTTCATAAAAATAATTCAAAATGGTTAAGGTGTAGCAAATATATTTGACAATAATAATATATATAAATAATATACATAATATAATACATCTAATATACATATAATACATATAATATCATACTTCCAGCTTAACCTGGACAAATGATTGTAATTGAATCCCTCATATTCTTCCGAATTAACTTAACTAGTTGAAGAGAAGTAATCGAGAATAGTTAATCCCAGGATTTCATCACCCACAAAATCTTACCATTTCCCTGATTTTAAAGACTAAAATAAGGTAACAAACGATAAAAGTTGCTGAGTCAGTGATAATGCAAAAGCATCAGTACAAGGGAGTCGTCCTAAAATTAACATTGTGAAGTCCAGCATTCTCCAATCTTCCTCTTACATGTATTCTGAGGAGAGCCTCGGTGCAATCTGGAGCTGCGAGAGGTTAAGAACTCTTCCATTCCAAAGTAGCGTCCTGATCTCTACTTGTTATTAGTTGGAAACTGGTTGGCGTTCTCGTATTGTTGACATTTAAATCGCTTTGGCTCCCTCAACAGCCACTCACATTATTGTTTTATATTTCTTAAATATGTAATGTCATGTAATGTAATGGCTTTATTGTCATATTAGCACAGTGCAAGCACTGATTTCCAGTAGTAGACAGTATATAAAAATATATTATTATTTACTGCTTATTGGCTGGCATTATACAGAAGATGGCTTTAGTTTGACTTTATAATAATTATTGTTATACGACTTTACAGTAGTCCGCACAACATTCCCTAGTAAAGCCCACTTCTTCTACAACTCTGCACTGTAACGAGGAAGATGCTCTGCAATGCGGAGGAAGTTCCGAGGTCAAAAATAACATTACATTTACTAGAAATCAAGCAGTTTTTTTTGAGATGATAGCAAAGCTTGCGCAATGAAATTGAATTCCGGAACTTCCTTCCCTTCCCTTTCCTCACATTTACTCCCAAATGTAAATGTCGTTCAATTTACTATCACGAAAATACATCCACATTCAATACAGCGCAATCTTGCATTTGTAACCAATTATTTTTTTGAAGAAGCGTTCAAGCAGTATGAATGCAATGTTATGATACGAGATGAGAGGCGTATATTAATTCCATACGAATCCATTAATTCGCTAGTTATTCTTGTCAATAGAAACAAACATTTTTTGCGACCTGTTTCTAAGGCATTCAAAGGAGTTTTCTCTTTTTGTGCTCATTTGAAAATCGTTGAAGTTTGCTATATAAATGAACGTCTAATGCTTTACAAAATTTTAAAAGAGTAAAAAAATGTCTATCTACTGGAATAGAACCAATTTAACCCGAAAATGTTGTTATATCCTAGAAATACCGTTGCCACAAATACCCAAATCCTTCAAGCAGTGACCGGTTGGATGTCTCGGTGGAAAGCCCATAAAATTTCCTACAATTTCGACAAAAACTATGAGTATGTAAAGAATTGTTGATGTTCGAACTTCTAAGAATGGCCGAGTTCTACATTTCTTTTTTTCCCCATGCAGAGTAGGGGAGTAACAGTGACTTATGTATAACTGTAGTGTGAAGAAAGAAAACGGTCCAAACGATTTCTCGATTGAGATTATGATTTAATTATGTGATCTCTCATACACTATAAACATACATGTAGATCATTTTGATTTTACTGAACTGCGTAAAGATAATTTTGACCTTAGTGAAACATCATTTATGCAAATAATTTCGATTTTTATAACAAATGAATCGGCACCATTTTGCTTCCATACTTTTTCTTCAAATGAAATTAAGTTAGTTTTCCAAAAAATAATAATCAATATTAAATTAAGTTTTAAATTAGAAATAAAAAACCTGTAGTTGAATATGGAATAAAGAAAAATATTTGGGCAACTTCCTAATAAATTGAAAAAATGTTTTATTAAAGAAGTAAATGTACATACATATAATAGGTATAACAAACGCGGTGTTTCATATTCTATATCTCCTCTAGATCAAGTAGCTCATATACTTACATAGAGCACAACGGTTCAATAATGTGCTCCTCCATTTTCATGAGAGAAAGTCTTTATTGGCCTCAACAGAAGTAGCCATTAATGACTAAGTACACTAATTATTCAAATGTTTTGTAACCATAATAATTTGGTTTCCGTAATTTATTACATTTCTTATTTATTATCATATAAGTTCTATGATTATATTCTTTTACAGAGTTTCTAAAATTAGTCTAATATTGACCTAGGTAGAAAGTTGTCACAACCGTCAAAAGCATGCAGCAAGGTCTACATTTTTTTAATGATTTTACTTTATATTTTTGTTTCCGGCTGTTTCTCAAATATATTTTCACGCTTTTCGGTAGGAAATTTTAATAACATTCAGAAAAACTGTCCAACAGGTCTCTAGGTTGAAAATTTAACCTTGATGCGTGAAAACGGAACAAGGTTAAGGAAATTTATCATCACGAGAAAATATGCGTAAATAAGAGCTTCTGACCTTACGATTTTTTCATGGACACTTCCAAAGAATATTTTAAGACACTGTATTTGTAGAAAATTTTAAATGAATTCATTTCAAAAATTTCACTCTACCCAGTCTCAGGAACTCAAAATATGAGGCAAGGTGAATACAGTTCCTTAAAAAAATATGTTTTCTTCTCTTACTTTTTTAGTTCCTGAGACCAGAATTTTTGACTTGGAAAGATGATATTACGCTCAAATGAATCCCATTGAAATTTGCTACGGACTCTCATTTCCGCATCTTTGCTGTCTGTTCTGAATGACTGTGCCCACAATTCTCAACCTAGGGGCGTTCAACAATTTAAAACACCAGTTTCAACCATTTTAATTAAACATTTGACCTGGATAAAGAAATTTTCTGAACTTCCCATTCTTTCATAGACGATATGGGGTTCACAAAAATAATTTTAAACACTGCAATTATACAAATTTTCAATGGGGTTTATTTGAGCCCACTATCACCTTGCTGTCAATCATTCCACCCGTGAGAACCAGGAATGACATGGAAGAATTTTTAAACTGGAGTTTAAAAATGAATTCATATTAAAATAATGATAATATTTTTAATAAAACTAAATTAGACATTTTTAATAATATAAATGGAAATAATACGTGATGCATAATGGGACATAGTAAGGATAGTAATTTTGGTCATGACCCGTATGTTCAGAAGGCAAGGTCTGGGAAATTCATCTTCAGGAACAAATAGTGGAAAAGGAGTTTTTGATCTTCCCATTTTTTCATGGTCGGTATGTCGTTCATAAAATTATTTCGAAAGGCTGCTCTTGTAGAAATTTCAACGGGATTCATTTGAACAAGATCTGACCAAATCAAAAATAGTCTCACGAACGAATATTTCAAAGCACTCAGATTTTCACAAACGTTGGCAATGCAGTGAGGGAAGATTTGTGAATTGGTTTGAAAAATAAATCGTACATCTTTGCTACAGTCTTGATTCAAATTTTCATTTAAGGAAAAGTTAATACTTATGAATACGTCATAAAATGAAAATTGTGCCAATAAGCAAGGTCTCCATGACCGCTGTATCGGAAATTTTGGAGCTAAATTAGAATAAAGCTTACAAAAGTATTTGACCAACTCCCGACCCTATTATTCCATACATTTCGTTGCTTTGCGGAGCTAGTAGTTACAGTAACACAACAATTTGATAAGTTTTCGTTTCACTTAATTCTAGCTAATTGTAATCCCCGGTCTTATATTCTTGTTATCGATTTAATCATCATTTAAACAATGTAAATCAATAGTTTCATACCAGCATAACCCACACAATTATTGATGTGGACGTCTGCATGTCATCCTTTACAGGGTCACCTGTGGGACGGAAATTTCGGAAAACAGTCCTAGCACACCAGCACATTCCAAAGGGTCTCTGGAACCAATCACGAAGGTGACAAGAAGTAAGGTGGAAGTGACTGTCAAGCTGGTGTACCTCCGTCTTGAACTCTGCAATGAATAAATGACCACATATTACAGTATGAGCTGTTCGGGTATCGGGCTAAACTCAAAACTTACAAGAAGAATTATGATACAATGATTTTCATAGTCAAAGGTTTCTTATGTAGACAGCTATCATAAAACGACATTATATAGTTTTGGTTAAGCATGGACTTCTTATGAGGAGCATATAACCACAACGATCTTGCAATTAAATCCTTTTTTCGTTTTATTTGTTTTATTCGATAATCAAATACGGCGATCAAAATCCAGCGCACGCCACATGAATTGGCAAAATAGTAGATATGGGAGCTAGATAAAAATGAAGAAACGGAAAATTATTGTTCTTGTTCTAGAACAAGAACAAAGGAACAATAATAGGAGTTGAGAGTCAAACAGCAGAAATAAGGGGTACAATATGCTGAAGATGCGACAGTATTTCGCTGTAAATTCTATAGATGCAGACAAATGAGGAATTAATTGTATTTTTAAACAATTATTCCTATTTATTAATTTAAATAATAAAATTGGTTGCAAAAAGTATTGCTGTGTGACTGTTCTTTCTGATATACTGTTAGCGACTCATCCCTTCCTTACGTCCTGATTTGTCCTAATCCTCCAATTTATAATATAGACTCGGGAATAATAACTTGTAATGATTCTAATTTTCTAAAAACGAAAATTACAAATGTTTGATAAATAATAGTTTAGAGTCTTAAAGTACAGACCTCCCTGGAAAACCCGTGAAATTTTCTGTAAGTGACAAGGCGTTGAAAAAAACAGTTCGCTGAAATGAACAATTTATTGCCGAATTCAAAACCCGTAAAAAACCGACTTTGCTCCACCTTGGTGACCCGAATAATTGGAGTGGGTAAATGAAGACATTTTTTGAAACTAGGAAAAAACTTCCTGCAAATTGGGGTAATAAAATGTTTTGAATTGCTCGCTTATTTAGGGTGGAAGACGACAACCAATTTATGTCACCCTATTTATAAGATTTAAGCACAGTAATAATGCATGTAAGCAGTGTAATACCATTTGCAATTGTACTCAGGTTGCTATATCAGACTAGTAGTGAGGTGTGCTATTAAATACCCAATTAGCAATACCTCAAACTGTCCATGTGTTGCTATACGGAAACTCGACTTTACGATGTGTGTTTTGTATCTACATATGTATATGTACATTATATTGTTATAGCTAATACACTCCTTATGAAGTATAAATGCTATCTTTGCGAGAAGTACGTATTTCGATTCATATAATTATAAAAAATATGCTTTTGCATGTAAGCTTTTTTATCCAGTCGTCTGGGGAAGGAATAATTACAACCTTTATAAGCATTTACTTCCGTGTCTGTGATCTGGGAGAAAAGAAATTCAATAAACAGTTCAAGGTCTGGGGAATGCCAGTCATTTGAAAAGAAAGAAGCTGCAAGTGCAGTTGCACTGATGCACTTAAGCACTAACCGAATAAATTAAATCAGGGATACTTTTACGTACATGCACTGTTGGAGCCTAAGATCGGCTTCAATAATAAAGGTCTTCTCGAACAAAACCCAACCTGACTGGAAGGGTAACTTTGTGAAGGACCAGCGCTGCTTTCAGCGCACGTAAATTATTTATTGGCAAATTTCCCTCACTTTCAGCGTTTCAAGTACCTGTGGTAGCCTTTGCTACCCAGTGTGAATGAAGGTACTAGATTTAGTAAGGAAAATTGTAGTGAAAATCACTAAAGCTTTTTCTTTATTAGAATAGCCGTGCTCTCTCATTCACACCAAAATAAGTTCTGTCTTTTCTCCTAGACTTACAATCTGCATAATACATCTCTTTCAGAAGCCCAATCATTCCAGCTCAATATTCAATCAATTTACAATATTCAATAACAAATATGTGCTAAAATAGCCATGACAACATCATGCAACAATTCTCATTCAAATACATGGTGAATGCATATGTGTATTAATATAAACTAAATGCTACTAAATTATATACAAACTAACACCAACATTTTCATTTAAGTATCCTAAATTCAATTAACATACATAAGGATAACGTTTAGTAACATCTGCATGGTTTGACATTATATACTTACCCGGGTATTTAACATAACAATATCCGGGTATTTAAACGCTTACATGATACGAACATAATACAGCTTCGCCATCTATGAGGCTCTTATATACTAATACTATATATGTATTTACATGTAAATTAATGCTGTAAGCTTGGCGCTGTCTGATTCCTAAGTGAAGAGGAGAGGCGCTTCAGCTGACAGCCAAAGACACAGCTCATAAGAGTACCTCCCATCGTTCCATTTATTCTGCATTCATTCTCGCTTCCATACTAGCCGTCACATTTCTTCCCCCAGATGAGGAGTTGATCTCTTCATCTTTCTTGGTGACGTCTAATACACAGATCTTAGAAGCGGGTCTTCTGTAAATGCCGTCCATTGTCTTTACGTCGACAACCCTAACTTGCCCATCTTTTCCTGGATAGACCTGAATAATTCTCCCCAACGGCCAAGAATTTCGTGGACCATCTTTGTCCGCTACCACCACAATATCCCCAACCTCTATGGACTTAACAGGTGAGAACCATTTCGATCTTCTGGAGAGCGTGGGTAAATATTCTCTGACCCATCTTTGCCACAACTTTTTGGTTAGAACCTGGACTAACTTCCATTGACTTCGCAAATTCCAGTTACCTTCCGTGAATACTCCAGGTGTTACGCCAACGTCCTTTCCACACCTGAGGAAATGGTTTGGAGTTAAGCATTCCGGATCGTCTGGATCTACACTTACATGAGTTAATGGCCTATTGTTTACAATAAATTCTGCTTCTACAAGCAGAGTGTGTAAAACGTCCTCTTTGGGAATGGTTTCCTTCAGTGTAGCACTTAGCGCTACCTTTACCGATTTTACAAGCCGCTCCCAGGCACCACCCATGTGCGGGGATGCAGGTGGGTTGAAGCGCCACGTCATTCCTTTTCCAGCAAATTTCCTCAAAATTTCCTCCTTGTCAAGAGTTCTTACTGCTTGCTGTAATTCCCGGTCGGCACCATGGAAATTCGTTCCATTATCGGACCATAAGGTATGTGGAACAGTACGCCTGGCCACGAATCTCCTGATGGCATTGATAGCTCCGTCGGTTGAGAGGTCTGGGGCCACTTCTAGATGGATTGCTCTAGTAGAAAGGCATGTGAAAATTACACCATACCGTTTCACATGCTTTCTCATTATCGATACCATAAAAGGACCAAAAAAGTCAAGCCCTGTGTTGCTAAATGGTCCCTCCGGTCTTGTCACTCTTTCTGCTGGTAATGAGGACATCTCTGGAGTTAACGGGGATGCCTTTCGAACCTTGCACCATTGGCACTCTGAGAACGCTTTCTTGACCGCAGCTCTCCCATCTGGGACCCAGAAACTTTGACGTAGTTCGTTTAAAACGGTTTCTACTCCTTGGTGAGCAGATTCCTTGTGTAGATGCTCTATTAGTAGTTGTGTGTAGCGATGTCTCCGGTCGAGAATTACTGGTTCCCTTGTTTCAACGGGTAGATCATCTGCTTCAGAAAGTCTTCCTTTCATTCTTACAATACCTTGAGCATCAATGAAAGGAGAAAGTTTGCGTAACTTGCAAGTAGAAGAAAGTGGCAACCCTTTGACCAGTAGCTTCAGATCTTCTCCAAAACAGGTTGTTTGTACCACTTTCCACCAGGATTGCTCAGCCTCTTGAAACTCTTTGCCAGACAGCTCCCCTTTGGTAGTAGTTTTTCCTATCCAGTTTTTTACAAATCGACGTACCCACGCTGTAGTTCGGACTAACTTCAGCCAGGATGAGAATCTAACAATGTACGGGACGTGACGGTCAGCAATTTTTGGTACTGTAGCAAAAACCACTTCGATGCTTTCATTTTTGGAGTTTTCGGATTCAACTAGTAAATTTCCCCGTTCTTTCGGCCAGTCAGATTCCGGTAGTTTTAAGAAGGCCGGTCCTTTGTACCACCTTGCCTGTGGTTCAAATTGGGTCCCTTCGTTTGGTCTCGTGGCTTCGTCAGCCACATTTTCTTCTGTTGGTAGCCATCGCCAGTCACCAACCTCTGAGTTCTCCAAGATTTCTCCAATACGATTGGCTACAAACTGTCTCGGATTTGTCTTGTGTGATCGAATCCAGGAAATTACCGTCTGTGAATCCGACCATAAAACTGTTGTGTTGATAGTGACCTGAATTTCCTCCTTAATAGTCGCCGCCATTCTAGATCCCATTAAAGCTGCTTGTAACTCCAGTTTGGGAATAGTCAAAGCTTTGAGCGGTGCTACGCGGGCTCTTGCAAGTACCAACGATACTTCGGCTGTACCCTCCAATAAAGTTCTTAGGTAAGCTACGGATGCAAAAGCCTTACTACTCGCATCCACAAATATATGGAGCTGAACAGACTGTGCTTCCCCCAAATGGAATGTGTAGCATCTTGGGACTCTTACGTTTACAATATTGGACAACTCTGCAACCCACCATTTCCATTTGACAAACAGCTCTTCAGGAATCTCTTCATCCCAACCCTTCTTTGATAGCCATGCCTCCTGAAAAATGATGCGCCCTTTAATCGTGAAATGAACTACAAGTCCTAATGGGTCAAAAACGGACATAACCAGCGATGCCATCTCCCGCTTGGTAGGTATCCTGGTGCATGTCAAAATATCTTCGTGGACCTTAGGAAAGTTTATTTTAAAGATAAATTTATCTTCCTCTGCATCCCAAAAGAGCCCAAGCACTCTTTCAGCTGGTAATTCTGTATCTTCGGAAAGGTCGACCAAGTTCTTCGCTCGAAGGTCGGGGTGTAGAGCCTGTATTGCCAACCTCGAGTTGCTCGCCCAATTACATATATGGAATCCTCCCTTACTAAATAGCTCGATTGTGTCTCTTATACATCTGCTGGCTGATTCTTCATCATTGGCACCGTGTAGGTTGTCATCCATGTAAGTGTTTTGTATGGCGCTCTTCGAAATTTCTGGAAATTTTGCTTGAAATGTCCTGGCATTTTCATCCTTTACATAAAGGGCTGACGATGGGGAGCAGGCTGCCCCAAAAATCATTACCTGCATTACATATTCTTCAGGAGGGCTCTTGCGGTCTTTACCTCTCCAGAGGAATCTTTGACTGTCACAGTCATTTTCAATGATGCGGACTTGGTGGAACATCTCCTTGATATCCCCTACAATACCGTACCGATGACGCCTGAATCTCATTAGTACTCCTGGAAGTGGATTGAGTAAGTCCGGCCCTTTGAGCAGACAATCGTTAAGGCTGACACCATGGGATTTGGCTGCAGCATCAAACACAAGCCGAAATTTCCCCGGTTTATTAGCATTAAAAACCCCAAAATGAGGAAGATAAAATGTTCTTGGACTTCTCTGACTAGCTTCACTACTAGTTAATTTACGACAATAACCCTTGGCTAGATAGTCGTCTATCTTAGAGCAGTAGCCAGTTGCAAAAGCCTCATCCTTGTCCATTTTGCGTTCAATACACATGAGCCGTCGCAAAGCGTTACTCCTACTCTCAGGTAATTTTAAGTTGACCTCCTTCCAAAGTAGCCCCGTCTGGTACCGTTCTCCGACTCTTGTTGTCGTAGCCTCCAGAATTTGCATGGCTCGCTCGTCTTCCTTTGAACGACAGCTAGCTTCCACCATACGGACCCCAAATGACTCCGTTGAGAACGACGACTTTATGATACACGTAAGCTCATCTTCTATGTTGCTTCCTTCGCACATATGTACACTGACCCTGGCATCAACTTTGCCCGAATTGGGAACGCCTCCATGTACAACCCATCCAAGCCACGTTTTCGTTGCTACCGGATCATTCCAGTGTCCCTGTCTCATTTTCCTGGCTGATATGAGCAAAATATTATTAGACCCGATTAGCAAAAGTGGTTGAGCATTTACCAAAGAATCGAAAGGAATGTCTTCCAAATAAGGCCATTGTCTCTTCAGAGCGTTCATGTCTACAGTTTGCATTGGAAGAGCCAAGTCTCTCACGGTTCTTGACCCCTGAAGAGTGAACCGTTTCGTATTTTCATTGCCCGATATTTCCAAAGTGACTCTGCAAGAATCAGGCTCATCCCTGGTAATCTCGTTGGTCCATTTCATGCAGAGTGGATCAGGAGTACCTTTCAATCCCAAAGTTTCAACGACTGTTTCGTCCACCATTGTAATGGTTGATCCCTCGTCCAACATGGCAAAGGTAGACAGAGTACCCCTTGGGCCGTAAAGCTTTACCGGTAGAATACGTAGCAATACAATCTTCCTTCCTGCATCGGAACGAACATGACCAGAAAATTGATCAGGTTTCTCTTCTACTTTCACTTCCCCGGCCTTAAGAGATTTATGTAGCAGCTTGTTGTGAATTTTGCTGCATCCATCTATGCCGCATACCGTTTTCTTCTTGCAATCGGAACTCTTGTGTCCCGGTACTAAGCAGCAGAAGCAAATTTTGCTACTCTTCACTGTCTTCCATCGGATGGAAACTTCGGCGTCAACGAAAGGCTTACAATCAGAAAGCTTGTGTCCGGAGCCAGAGCAGTGCAAGCATTTCCTCTCTTCTTTCCCAACAGTAATGAGTACCGGTTTCTTTCCATCTTGCTTCTTTGGACCAGACTTCTCAACAGTAGTTGCTGTAGGCATATAGCTAGCTGTGAGTGCAATCTCTTCAAGCCACAGGTGAAAATCTTCAAGATTCGGTTCAATCTGTAATCTCCTGATCTGTGCGCACCACTGAAACTGCTGCTCAACTGACAACTTGAGTACCAATTCTTCTAGAAGAATCGGATTGTACATCTGACCAGTCCTGTTGAGGTTCCTCATTGTTGCTACCAAATTAGCTACCATATTAGAAAACAAAATTATTGTTTCGGGCTTACTGCGTGTCGGAGATGCTAACGTCTTTACTTTAAGGACCATGGATCTGATGATTTGATCAGGGCGACCAAACGAATTCTCCAGTGTTTTCATTACTCTGTCCAAGTTTTCAGGAATCCCCAAGAATGGAAATACAGCCTCACGCGCTTCGTCTTTCAAACATTTGTTCAAACGGATTATGTTCTCATCTGGGGATAATCCACAAAGCTCGGTAGATCTTCTGTACTGCTGAATAAATAGCGGCCAATCCTTTGGATCTCCTTTGAAATCTGGAAGATCTCGTGGGATAGCTTGCCTGGAAAGCAACTTCTCCAATCTGGAATTCATAGCAACCATATCATTATTTTTATTCTCAGGTTGTATTACGGGTCGTTCCTCAGGTTCCGACTGGTTTTCAGCAACATTCCTTAGCCATGTTTTCACACGATCTTTTTCCTCTAGTATGTTACTCTCGTTGTCACTCGAACTATCAAGCTCCTCTTCAATAATTATTTTCTCCATCTGAAGACGTTTTTCTTCAATACGTTTCTCCCTTTCAAGTCTCTGCTTTGCCAGGAGAAATAATTCTTCTTCCGCCTTCTGCAGTCTCTGCATTGAATCTATATCCGCTTGAATTTTCATACGCATGACTGCACTCTTGGAAGAACTTGCTCTAGATGTAGGCCGTTTAACAGACTTCACCGAAATAATAGATGCAGTATCAGAAAAAGTAATAAGCGAACCATTCCCATTGTTGTCAACTTCTTGATCCATTGTTTTCCCATCCTGTGGATATGCCCATGGCAACGGGGTGCTGAAAACATCAGGCGGATCTCCTCTTAGCCGACGACTCCTTCGAATGGCGTCTTCTTCTCTCTGTACTTCTCCTTTTCTACTCATTTCTTGAAGTTTGCAGACCGGTTTTCTCAAAGGAAGTGCTCAAATAAAATCCGGTTCGAAGGACCAACTGTTGGAGCCTAAGATCGGCTTCAATAATAAAGGTCTTCTCGAACAAAACCCAACCTGACTGGAAGGGTAACTTTGTGAAGGACCAGCGCTGCTTTCAGCGCACGTAAATTATTTATTGGCAAATTTCCCTCACTTTCAGCGTTTCAAGTACCTGTGGTAGCCTTTGCTACCCAGTGTGAATGAAGGTACTAGATTTAGTAAGGAAAATTGTAGTGAAAATCACTAAAGCTTTTTCTTTATTAGAATAGCCGTGCTCTCTCATTCACACCAAAATAAGTTCTGTCTTTTCTCCTAGACTTACAATCTGCATAATACATCTCTTTCAGAAGCCCAATCATTCCAGCTCAATATTCAATCAATTTACAATATTCAATAACAAATATGTGCTAAAATAGCCATGACAACATCATGCAACAATTCTCATTCAAATACATGGTGAATGCATATGTGTATTAATATAAACTAAATGCTACTAAATTATATACAAACTAACACCAACATTTTCATTTAAGTATCCTAAATTCAATTAACATACATAAGGATAACGTTTAGTAACATCTGCATGGTTTGACATTATATACTTACCCGGGTATTTAACATAACAATATCCGGGTATTTAAACGCTTACATGATACGAACATAATACAGCTTCGCCATCTATGAGGCTCTTATATACTAATACTATATATGTATTTACATGTAAATTAATGCTGTAAGCTTGGCGCTGTCTGATTCCTAAGTGAAGAGGAGAGGCGCTTCAGCTGACAGCCAAAGACACAGCTCATAAGAGTACCTCCCATCGTTCCATTTATTCTGCATTCATTCTCGCTTCCATACTAGCCGTCACATGCACACCTATGCACCTTCTTTAAGATTAAAGGATGATTGGACGAAATAGCTGAGGTGAAGCTAAGGTAAACAAACTGGAAAAGTGTTTAAGTATCTAATTTCCCATTTGTAATGCTGGAATGAGTTGAAGCTGAAATCACCTATACTTTTACATACTGTATAGTATTTGTGATGACATTCACCCAGTGCTCGTGACATCTAAAGAAACCCAACTGAGCATGGCTACATCTAGAAACACATATTTTAACTTATGCCAGCTTTTCTGATTGGCATGAAATGATTGATTTTGCATGAAATACATAAGATTTACAAAAACATGAAATTATTTGATTTTGCTGTTGATTTTGTATGTAAAATTGCAGACATTATTGCATTAATACACAAATTTTATAAGGATTTCGATTTTAATAACTTTTTTGTTTCCACAAAATGTTTTTAAAGATTATATTTGTGGTTTTATTATAAAACTATTTTACGGGCTATTACCGGAGGAATCGGAAGTTTCCCCAAGAGAACAAGGAAAGCTCGATATTAATTGTATGCAGTCCTACATTTGTATTTATGCAAACCATATTTTATATATCACTGATACAGTATGCAGTACTGAAAACGAGCAAATATTATCAGTACCAGCAATCGCACCGTCTTTCTGAGTATTACCTCGTCCCTTGAAGAGCACTGTGTACATCAGAGTGAAAGCATTTGAAATAAATGATCAAAGTAAAGATTCTCGGCTTTCACTGTCAAATCTTAGGTTTACCATTTACACTTTCCACACAGTATATACTCATGTATGTATGTGTAACCGCTAATTTGAATGTGCAAAAGAAATACTGTTGAGTAGCTTCAAGCATTATCCGAGTAAAATCAAGATGCCATTTCATTTAATCCGTACAAATTGGATTGATCAGTCCTCTCACCGGATCTACTCATCTTCACTATATTTTAATTCGACAACTGTAAGAAACTTTTCGGATTAAATACACAGTTTTGACAGTGCTATTACTTTATAAGTAAATTATAATATCTCTAAAATTAATTAAATGGTATAAACGGGGTGGCACAAAACGGCTGTCGTCCCCTAGCTGACATAAGAAAGTAACTTATTGAATATTTTGTTCTCCAATTTTCTAGCACATTACCTTCCAGATTCTATAAAATTTGTTTGATTGAGCTCAATGTCATGTTTTGCGTTCACAGAAGTCGATACTTTCTTATTAGTTGCATTCAATAATAATTATTATTATTTAAAATTATTTGTTTCCACACAAAACTCCAGAATAACTTTGAAGGAAAGTGGGTGCTCTTTCTATGGAGTTCTCTTGATAAGAATAAGTTTCTACATTGAGAATTGTCGGCATAACCCTGCAAGGTAAGGCAAGGACACAGAGGGAGGAATTAAGTTTCAGCAGCGAAACCGAGGAAGACACTATAAGAAGGAACGGCAAGTGTGATGCTAGGGTATTTATCGTTTCAAATCGTTTTCATCAGAAAACATTTTTGTTAAACTTGCGTCGCAATTTTGGATTATTAAGTTGTAACCTGTGACTACAATAATTCTACAATGATACGGACTCGAACGATTCCCCACCACATTTACCAAAAGGTCAGTGTTTTGAGATATTTTTACCGCATCTGTTATGAAAAAAACGTGGTCGGATATATTCCCTCGGGAGATATTCCCTCCGGAGACAACCCCTCTGATATAATCCTCCGTAGATAATCCTTCTACAAATGGAGATAATCCCTGTCTGAAACAACAGAAGTGTTTTACATGGCAACGCTATGTAGTCAATAAATAAAATCAACGCTGGATTAATATATTTCAAACCGATTATAAACTACAGTGACAATCGCAAATAACAGTAACTTTTAATTATGTTCAGGGGTTAGTTTTACGGTCAGGTTTACATTTCGGGAGTAATCAAACGGGAAAGGCGGTAGTGGAAAAAGTTCGGTATCCTGGATACCAGGATACTTGGGAAAGTGACCCTCACCAGTTGGGCAAATGGATTTGTTGGCCAAGTGTGACTCAGTTGGGCAAATGAAAATTTTCATACCTATTTGGGGCCATTTTTTTTAAAATTGAGTTGGGCAAATGAAAATTTTTGTACCTACTAGGGGTTCAGTTGTGCAAATGAAAATTTTCGTACCTACTCGGGACCGAATTTTTTTAAACCTAGTTGGGCAGGTGCTACTTTCAGTTGACCACCCCTTTATGGTTGGGTAATTGGTCCTTCTTTTAGGATACTTGTTCATTTGGAACATTTTCCACTACCGGGGAAAGGAAATCAAAACATTTGCAATTAACAGCGAATTATTTGTACATAAAATGCTATCAAGAGCACAAACAATTATTTTTAAAGTATTCGTATAAAAACATTGAAACATGATTGATGAGTCAGTCAATAGTAGAACTCTAACTCCTGAAGGAAGTCGTGAATTCATTTTGAACTGAGCATTGCAATTGATTTACTTCAGCAAGTCAATGTAATTGGCGAAATAGGAATACCCGTAGTTTCTTATTGCCTTTGTTCGTGTTCGGATATATTCCCTCCGACACAATCCCTCGGAACAACAAAAATCACAGTTGCTATAGCAACTGCAATCTAAGTTGCAGTGACTCATGCTGTAGTACAACCAACCAATGCGACCGAGGGATAATCTACAACGGCAGGAGGGAATACATCCGGAGGGATTATCACCGGAGGGATTATGTACGGCGGGGAAATATCCGAGGGTTTGTCTCCATAGTCCGAAAAAAATGCTTTTACCTTCTTCCTTAGTTTCGCTCATGATAATGAATAGGTTTGGGAATATTTCGGTAAAATTTGCGTTAAAATTTCGCAAATTAAAATTTAATTGTCGCAAAAATTTGCAGAGCATTTCGCAAATTTCGCAGCCTTTAGTTTTTATTGAATGGCGGTCTAAAAGAAGTATATTAAATATTACAGAAAATTCCGTTACACCAAATCGCTGAAATTGTAATAATTACTTAATCATTGTTGTCATCCGAATGGTGTGGGTGAACTGTTGAATCGTGAATTACCACTCGCATATGAAAGTCAATATTTTCTTCGGTAAGTTTTAGGCGCTGGGGAGCAAGAAGCTTTTGTAAATAAGAAAAGCTTGTCTCAACTGGAGCGCTACTACTGGGTACGGACCAGGCATGAGCAACTGCTGGCAGGATTGAGCCCCATTGACGTCCCGAGATGAAGGGAGGTGGTACGCCCCAGGCTATTTCTTAAATACGGGCTTTAGAGGCTCAGAACTGATGCAAACTTGTTCACTGGAATACTACGAGCTTAAATTAATTTTTTAAACCAATCGGGTAACATGATACCAGGTCTGGTTTTTTTAAATTTATTTTTTATTTATTTTTTATTAAATTTATATGGATTATGTTACCCAGTATGGATCGTCCATCATAATTCAATCTTTCCTGGAAATTAAAATATTTGAAAATTATTGTATTAATCAATTAATTGAAGTAACTCGACTTGGTGTGATTCCAATTCCCATTGGGCATCTGCTACTTACCGGGATTACTCATTGGGTCGGAATACTGAAGCCGCTTGATCAGAAAAGAATTGTCACCAAAGGAAGGGTCAAAGCATTTCTCCTTGGTTGCTGGTTATTACCCATGGCTTTTGTGTTGATATGTTCTTCAGTAATTTTTGGGACATCATTTCGAAGCCACGGTTGCAGAAACAATTCCTTCATGAAAGAGATACCTTGGCGGTTTGCCTACTCTTCTTTTTACCTTTGTTCATTTATGGCAATCTTATTTATTTATGCTCAAATTTTCATGACAGCCAATTTATTGCTGTAATAAGCAATGTAACAGCCGGTAATTTTATGTAGTTAGATGTTGTTGATAATTAAGTTAATAACGTTACCTTAGATATTGACCCTGGTCAATGCAGTAAACTTAAAAATCTGGAAAAGAATTGGCTAAACACAAGTGGAAACTATTTTCACGTTGTTACTGAGAAACTTAAGAAATTATTTATTTTGCCATAAAAATGCTACCCTATTTATAAAAATGTACTGTTGCTTCACTAAATTATTATCAATTTCAATTCAACTTATTATTAAGTTTTCCATTTAGCGTGAAGTGTTTATTATTCTTGTTTAACAGGTGGTACTTGAAAATGAGTTTAATTACAAGGCACTTATGACAACAGGCATAATAATAGGTTCCTTCGGAGTGGGTTTGGTTCCATTAGCCCTCGTATTTATGCTGTCTTACGATGGCGGCCCATTGGATGAAAAACTGGTATGCTTCTCAATTGTTGTTACATTTTGATATTAATCGCCATGGATTGAAATTTACGTTTTACAGATTGGGAAGGTAGCTGCAGTTTTAATTGAAATTATCGCCAATTTTCTTGTCATACTCAAGTCATTCCTAAACCCTTGGATTTATTCCCTCGGTCAGATGGATGTGAAGGTATTTTGTTTAAATATACAGCAAACGCATTAATTTCACAATAATTAAATGTTGGAGTATGAAGAAGAAATATAAGTCAGTATTATACTTTAATATTATTTGGATATAAATATTCAATAACGATTCAAATGCAATCGAAACTAATGTAAACAGGGTTTTCAATTCCTTCATTCTAAAATATTTGAGATTTTTCAGACATGATACCCAGTCCAAAAATTCTATAGGTGTAATATATACTGAAAAACAAATATGACAATGTTCTTAGTTTTTTGTAACCTTTACTATCTGATAGATCGCACTTAAGAGTTTAAAAATGGCAATTAGAACGTGGATATTTGGTCCGATTCGACTAGATGAGATTGAACGTACATCACTCTATGCTTTGGAACATGGAAGGTTTGTGTATTACTTACAATTAGGCAAATTAATACGTACCTAACCTTTTACGTCTGTGCAAAGATAGTGGTTTTGCTTTTATCCGTTTCTAACAGGTAGGTGCAGCATCATATTTTGTGCACAACCCAATGAGACTTCCGAGACTCCCATCATGTGGAGCAGTACCACAACTTAATGTTCCAGTTATATGTATGTGTTGCATTTGGATAACCGTTCTTGAGATGGAACTTCTCGTTCAAAATCAGCAGTGATTAGTGCGAAGGAACTAATTTACTGTCACTTTTTAACGTAAAAAATGGAAGACGTAAATGAATTTTTGCTCCATGAGTTCACTTAACTCTCAATGGAAATTGTAATGCCGAATTTTCATGGAAAAACATACTCTTCAGTTTATTATGTTTACTTTCTGCAACACTGCATAAGACAAGACGGTCAAATCGTAAAATATACCTGCTCCGACCTGCAGGGTATGGCTAGATCGAGCCCAGCACAGTCTACTACACTTGTCTGTCGCGAACAAAAATTGTAAGATAAATATAAACAAGTTATCTTGTAATATTTGTACATGTTGTCTGCCATTGGAAATCATTAAGTTTGATGTATGACTTGCCAACTGAAACTAAATAAATCAAATCAAGGGTAATATATGGTAATTAATCCTATTTGAACTAAATGTAAATGAAATTGTAATAAAACAATTATTATCTAATTTTTCTTTACAAGCTGGTGCTAAGGCTCATGGTTGCGATGTACAAATGTTCCCTCAAATCAGTGTTGCGACCAAATCAAATATTTTCAAATCCGAAATTGCATTTGAATCCGGTTTTCAAATGCAATTTATTCGCGCCTCTTAAATTGATTTGAATTTGAAAAACCAAATCAATTGAGTAAATAACCGGTTTGACCAAACCAAATGCAGTGTTTCATTTGAATCCGAATTTTATTTGCATTTCAAATCAACAAATTATCCGAAATTGAATTTGATTTGAAATTGGATTTGAACTTGGTTTTTCGAGTTTCAGCTAGCCCAAACAGACGAATATGGTTAAGTATAAATCAGCCAAACAATTCTACTCACTAAACTCACTGAGAATTTTGCTAACAACTGCGTAAAGCCTTTTTACAAGTTTAAGTAGTAATAGCATGCATTGCCATCCTTTTCTCAGTCAATAAGTCGGTTCCTGTTGCGAATAAGCACTCCACATGCACACTAGTTGTTGAAGCTCCTATGCAAATCTAAATATTTTTGACACATTATGGAATGCGTTCATTGTGGTAAAACAAGTTAAAAGCTGCCCAAATAGTAGTTTAACTTATTTATTGTGTATTAATTCTAATTTAAATTATAACCTTCCACCACCAAAGTACCCCAATTTTCAGAGATGAGGAAGCGGCACTAAACGAAGCTAAATACGTTTCCAATTCATTCATTGAATCAAGATTAGGCCGGTCTATTTGACTTTTATACGGAACATCGTGTTCAGGTTCAACATTAGTAGGCATTTCTTTGGGGATGTCCACTATGTTTTAATAGTTCTAAGTTACCATATATAAAGGATGAATTAAAAAAGGAAACTACAAAAAAGCCCTTAATTAAATTAAGTGTGCCAACAAATTACTGGTGGTGCACTTGGGATCTTCAAAAAATTCTACTGTAAAAATAATACCAATCAACTAGTTTACTTGTATTTTGAATACATACTCATTTTTTTTGCTTAAAAATTCGGACCGACTTTGCGTTCAAGAACTATAAGTAAAAGTATGTTGATTGTTTAAAATATTGTTTGTACACTAGTACATGTTAACTTAATGTTTGATTTTGAAATGGTCGTGGGCAAACATGGGCGCCTGCCTAGATTCTAGGCCCTATAATAGGCTAAGGCTCAAGGATGCGGCAAGTTGGGATATAAATCTAGGCGAGGTTCTAGGCTGGGCAATCACCACTACAATATAGGCTAAGGGAAAATCTAGGCTATTCAGATATTTCCGAACAAGGGACTTGGATATTCAGGCAGGCTACAAGTTCGTTCAAGTAAAGGCTAGGCGTTAGTGGTGAACATTCTCAAAGCACGAATTGGTTAGGACAGGATTCCAAGATCTTCAGGAAAACGTTTGCAGAAACGAACGTACTATGGGGCGGGAATTACTTGATACCAGTAATTGCCAGAGTATATGCACATGTATACCACAGTAATCGTCCCATATTTATTCCCACTAGATACTATGTAGTTTACTACAGAATTAATCAAACCCCTACATTGTTATTCAAATTACATGTGATCATTGCATACGGCTTGTACTATCTAAAACTCACAATTATATCGCCTATATAGGCTGGCAAAGCTCTGTCAGAAGCTATACAACAAAAATATAGGCAGGCAACCAATGTACACTAGGACAGATATAGGCCAATAGGCAGGCAGTTAGAGTACTTGACCCTTCGTATTAAGGCTCTTCTTTTCGTGGAAACAGCCTATTGGCCTATATAGGATGGCGGTATTTTTTCAAAGAAAATAGGCAGGCTATAGGCTTAGGCGCTTCATTTGCCCATCTTTGGTCGTGGGCGATGGATGTGTATTTTGAGCATGAATTACTTAAATTTCGTCAACTGCTGGATCTTGAGTATCTTCCTGTTCAATTTGAATTTTATTTGATAATAATTTTGGTACCTGGTACGATATGCTGCAAAAGTGGTATTAGAAATCAAGTGAAATCGTGATCGTAAGAAACACGTGGCAAGTAATTGTTAGTAATTGCAAGTAATGCAATGCTTGTAAGTAATCCACAAATCGATCGTTCAATAGTCCAGAAGATTTCAATGTTTTACACTTTATGCGATACAATTAAAAACCAAGTTCAAAACCAATTTCAAATTCAAATTTTGCATTAAGTCAATCTGGATTCGAAATTGATTTGGTTTTCAAATGATAAAATCATATTTGATTTGAAGTTCATCCGTATTTCAAAACCAGTTTCAAATTACAAACACAACCGAATTTGATTTGATAAACCAATTTATTAGAAAATGCATATTTGTATTTGGTTTGATTTGAATTTGAAATTGAATTTTCAAATATTATTTGCATTTGGTCGCAACACTGCCTCAAATCTTCTTCATACTTTCATGAGCCATTTCTACTCTAGAAAATTCTAGAGGGGGATAAAGAGGGAGATCTAAGAGGGATTTTGGCTAATAGAGTAGTCAGAAATATGAAAACCCCCAAGTGGTTATATAGTACCATACTATCACTTGGTATTAATCCCTGGCCACGAATCACCTTAAATAAGACACGGAAAATATAGACGAGGATGTAACATGTCTTAATGAAAGTGTATTGAACATATTACGGTTTGAATTCATGCACAACCATTTTTATTATTTGCGTTAAATGGCGCATTTGGAAAAGGTGAGATTATTTATATTGATTAAAGACGAGTTCACCATATTCACCATTCCCGTTCCAGACCAACCTCCCTAAGGATTAAGAACATCGCCAGTAACAACGATGTAACCTGTAGCCTGTATTCACAACTTGAATTTGGAATGCTACTCTGTTTGGTCGGGTGTCATTTGGCCTTTCATAGAAGAGTCTAACGATGTACCTAGTTGGCCCAGGATTAGTTTCCACGGAAGTTCTCACCATTTGCTCATACGATGCAAAAGCACCTCGGTTGAAGGATAGGTTTTGGGGGAAGAGGTTAAGTTCATTGGTTCCGGAACCACCCAACATGATACCCAATATGTGGCCCGCGTCGTCATGTGGCAAGTCCGAGTCATATAGAAATTCATAATGTGCGTTTGTCCAAAGAGCTCATAGTAGTCTTCGTATTTGGGCTAACAATGAATTTTCGAACGTTTTGAACTCATTTTATGAAGGACAACTTGGAAAATATCTAACTTTTGCTGCAGTTTTTTAAAACTGCTCACGATTCCACTGTAAATAAATTACTTAAGCATGGGGTTAACTGGGGCGACATCACAGAAGAAATTCGGTTTGCTCTTTGCTCTTCCATGTCAAAAAGTAAAATTCAAATTTAGTGACAAAAATCGTGCATGATTCATTTGATGCATTGCATGATTTCACCCAAAACAATATTTCCACAATTTTGAATACATTTCAGCACAGGAACTTCAGTAGAATCAGCTACTTGTTTATGCATGACAAAAATCCAAATGTCAGAAATTTCTGACATTGTATAGAAATCATGGGGTTTCCTATAATTATTAAATAATATTTTTTTATTGATGTTGTTTTTTGAGCACGTACATACCGCGAGAGAAATTTCCGAGTTGGATTTTGTGTTATTTTTTGAACCTGAATAAAATGAATTCAAAAATATATTTAGGAACTTTATTTTTAGCCAAACACAAATTTCGGGACTGTTTAGGCAAGTGTGTATTGTGGAAAGTCTTATTTATACATAAGTATCTGTGTGCCCCGATTATAGTGAATAATAGGTCTGGTAACGTTTCTTTCCAGTGTTCTTCTCTGACTCCTGTGTTGCTGTGTTGTTGCTAAATGAGTTTAAAAACGGACACGCTTATTGTGTGTGTACTCCTGTATTCTGTTACGTATGGTTCGACGGCTCATTCGACTTTTCCCCGTTCCTGTATTAATCTTTCCGCGAAAAGACAGGGAGAGGTAGTATATCAAAGTTTATTAGAAAATATTGTTTCTTGGGAACGTTTTACAGCACTACTTACACAAAAATAACAAATATCGTAGCTAAAATGCTGTCACTTTTGATTACACTGCAAGTTTGCAATGCTCACAACGTTTTGTCAAATAAGAAAATTGATTAGTATAGATGATTCTAAATGTCAGGTGTGAAGGCATGCTTAGTACAACGTCGGTGAACAGGCAAAATGAACTACACTGGATTTTCGATTACAAGCAAAATAGTCTAAATTCATTTTTAAAATTATGCTAATTAGAGAGTAATTTTAAGTTTTTTAAATCCACGATTCCACGCTCATTGTCAGTACAAGCAAAATGGACCAGGAGAGATTTATTCTTAATACAAAATGGACTACTATAAATATGTCTGTTATTGTCAGTTCATTTTGCTTTTACGGGGGCAGCTATTCCACTCCTTTAGGCTTCATCATGATCGGAACTTATGACGTCAAGTTGAGCTTTCAACGCATTATCAGGAACAAGATAATTATTGCGAGAATGGCTTGAATGAGTCAACATTTACAGCGAACTAACAGTCAGTGATGACCCACAAATGACTAAGGAGATAAGATATGTTTGGATGAGTATAATGTCGAGAGATGATTTTATGTATATCTATATAATTAGACATAACAGCAAAAGCTCATTCTGTAAAATGATACAGTAGAACTAAATACTTCACATTCACATTATTGAGAATTACATACATCTAATATTTTTAAATTGGAGAGTAGGAATAATATTCGACATTAACCAACAATTAAAATCCCGAGTCAATGTTTCAGCAGCAATGAAAATCCTTAAATTGGGTAGATTTGTTTTGAGGACGAACATTTACTAGAGAAGGTTATTGTTGCCACTGGAGCCCTTGAGGTCATGTCAGACTTTCAAGCAGGGCAATAGGTGACCAAAAATTGAAGAACACGATAAAAGTTCATTTCTTTAATTTTTAATGGTTCGAGTTATGATGCTGATTGTACATTTTCAGGGTTAATTTTACGTCACCCTTTTCCCACAGTTAAAACCATTATACTGTACCTCTTGGAAAATCTTTTACATTTGTTCCAAATAAGTATCAATTTTTTAGCATTATGAATTTGACTAAATAATTTAAATCTTTCAAAAATGTAAAACACGGTCGTTGTGACACTTCCTTAACCACTGAAGGGGGAATTGTTTTTATTAACTATGGGATGAAACAATTTTTTTTAAATCTGAGAAATGTTTTCTAACAAAAAGAAATGGGGAATTTGAATGTATTTTATCATTTTGTACCTTGCACGCGGTCTAAAATACTTCATAGTACTTTGCAGTTTCTTTATAAGAACACACCGTTTGATGTAATCCGTGTTAAGAAAGTCCAAAGAAATGCCCAAGGAGGCAAATTAACTTTATTGTACTTAATTGGACTGTCGAAATATTTTCCAAATTTCTCAGATCAAAGGATGATCTTAAGCAGGGAGGTCTCGCATAATAGCTAGAAGACACTGTACTTATAACGGAATAGAGTAAATGGAGTTGTAACGGCATTGTATGGACAGTGTTATTTTGAAACGTTCCAACATTTAATGAGGTTTAATATTCGTCCGAATTAGTAACAATTAACAATAGACATGCCTAATAGAGACAATTTTGGAATCATGAATGGCTCTTGGTAGGAACAATAATGATTCGTAATAATATGGGTAGTAGGGGAAAATATAATTCATAAGTATACTCTTTAAAGAGTATGAATTCATTAATGCAAATGTCTAATAGTTTCTCTTTGGGATGAAAGACCTGATACTTTCCCAAATTGGCATTGATATAGCATCATCCTTTTTAATTCCAAACGTTCCAGTTGAAGGTTTTGCGAGTGTGATTTTTCACGACTCCTGCAATTTTACATTGACAGGATTTTTGAGCTGAGACAAAAATGAGGGCAGTAGCTGTTCTTTTTTGTTGTCTTGTCGCTTCCGCCACTACAGTTCACGCCGAAGACGATGACGACTTTTTGAGTTGTGAGTGCCCAGACGTATACGATCCGGTGTGTGGTTCTGATGGTATCACCTATCAAAACGTATGTCGCTTTAATTGTGTTCAAGAACTAGTCCCGGGTAAGATTTCTCATTCTACTTTCTCAGTTAAAAACTGAATATTTCCACAAGTGTGAAAAATGTAGTAGGTTTTTACAGTACAGACAGTTTATAAGAACACTTCTAAAAGTATCAGAATTTAAAAATAGCTTGATCCCATAGGGAGAGAAATTAACATTACTGTACATTGAATGGGAATGCATTTATTTTTGTTCCTTTTATTAGGATGTCTCTTATAGCGAGGTTACATTGTATTTGCTTAACATGTCAATTATAAACAACTGTTTTATGTTCTCTCTATGATGTAGTCTTTACATGCATGGTATTTTGAAATACATTTAGACCTAGAGATTGTTCACTATGGAGAATGTTAAAATGCCTTGACAATGACTGGGAAGAAACCACCAAAGTTTGGATCTGAATCATCTATTGGTTATAATTCTATGTTCTTGGAAACAATTTTATACCGTAGAATTATTACGTCCATTTGAAACATTATAACTCCTAAATGACATCATTTCAGAACCTAAAGTGACTGTCTAGAGATCACACTGAATAAAAATGTACTTCTAAACGTTGTTTTTTTTTACATCTGTAGTCAAACTTTGCAGGGCCAGGGCCCATTTACGCCATATGAGGCAATAAATATTGGACATCGGTCATTTTCAACACCCGTTAGTGAGCAATCACGTGAGGCCTGTGACCCACCCACTTCCCCTAAAACCGATAGGGACATTTGATTTTTAGAAAATCTAAACTAAACTTTGCTAAATAATAGTGGACTTCAATACTTCAGGGGTCACCCCCATATGTATGTATATAGAGAGTAGGGTAAGTAACGTGGGCCAAACTTTTACTACGAAAGTGTATTAAATGTAAGTAAGTACTTACATGCATGCACATTTGTAATAACTATGTATTTGTATGGATGCAGCTGGGTCTCAAGGACAATGAAAACAAGTACAGCTCAAAAACAAGCAAACTTTTTAGAAATATTCTTCATCCGGTCCTGCAACACTTCCCAGCAGTAGTCTAGCTTAACTTTTAGGGTCCACAGTTTGAAATTACCGACTTGGGGCAAAAATTTGATCGTACTAGTACGGGCTGTGAGCACTTGTTCATTGTAAGAAAAGACTTCACGTGTGATTTTGTGAAAGCTGTTTAAATATTTGTAGTTCAGTTTTAACTAACATTATACATAATTTTGCGTTTCCGAAATGTCGGTTACATGTTACATCAAACATTATTCACTAGTATACTTAATTCTAACATGTTACAAATCAATGAAAAGAATGGTTAAACAATAATTGATGATGGCGATGGCAATTATTAATTAATAGGAAACATATATAATGCAGTAATTCATATAAAATGCCAATATAACTTTCTACAGTATCACTGCTTACTTTTCAACTTGACATTTTAAAATGTATTTGTATTTCGTAAGAGAGCCATAATTTATCCCTAGCTAAACGGAAATAAGGCATAATCATTCCAGTTACTGAACTGAATGGCATCTCAGGGTTAATATAGTAATACCATATAGGTATAGAATACATTATAGGTATTACTATATAAACCCTGTGGCATCTAGTATCTAGCATTCATTGCAGCCTACAAAAAGATTGAGTATTGAGTCCTAATACTCCTAATATTGTACTAAGTATGTATATATTACTACTTTACATCTTCGTTTCATTACAAATTCTCGCTTTTTGAGAGTAAATTGGCAATTTGACAACCAATAAGTTTTTACACAAAAGTGCTATTATCTTGTAAGCGATTAACAATAATATAAAAAAACACATTACAGTGATCACTGGACAAGGTTGTAAGAATTTTAGAAGTGAGGAATTTTCACAGAATAAAGGTATTGTCGGGTATTATCGTAGGTAAGTATATCACCATATATTTGCATCTCTACAGTCCTGCTGTATCAATCCTTTGTGAGTTACGAGATACAGCACAAAGCGATAATTCAAAGACGTAATTCCTATTACACTAATTGCAAATAAATTTATAAGTCGCGTCATTATAAGTAACTACACGAGCAGGCATAATTTTGTTTAACTAATTACAACTGGTTAAAATCTTACTCTTCCACAATAAGCATTTACATGAAAACATATTTACGGATAAATCTTTGAAGTTTTATTGACTGCTATTAGGTTTGATTGAATGAAATACTAAAATACAGTGCACTGGCCAAAATAACAACCATGACTCTTGAATAATTGTGGATGGTAGAAGTTATTTTAGTTTGGGATATTTATAAGAAATTAATTAGGCATCAATTAGCGATTAATCATCAATAATTGATTCAATTGTCTTGTTGAGTGAGACACCCGAGACAAAATCCAGGCATATGAAAATCATTTACCAAACAAATCATCAGTTAGAATATTTACGCATGTCTGGATACTTGTAATGAACGCAACTTATTTATTAGATTTGAAATAGGTTTCCAAAAATTGATATTCACAGAATAGGTAATTAGGGTAGGAAATCATGACGCCCAAGCAGCGAGTTCTTTCATATCGTCATCGTCATCCTCCACCACAACTCTTTTCTTCTTGTCAGCCGTAGCAGCCGCCTTTGCTGGAACTTTCGATGGGATATCGTCAGCACCAACACTAGGTAATTCCACGCCAAGTAAGTCCTTATCCAATTCTTCTTGCTCCAATTCTTCAAGTTCTCTTTCTAATTCATCATCATCAATATCTTGACCGAATGCAATCGGATTAGAAATTGCATCTGAAATTTCACGGGCTACTTCCTGTTGTTCCGCTATATCGTCCATCATATCATGTACCTTGTCCACATCCCTGAAAAACAATCAAAGTACATACACCATCAATATCAAATAAACCTAGTTCTGATTACAGTAACTACGCAATATCCCATGTGATAACTCCCATAAATACAAACAAACATCTCTCAAAATGATCGTACATGTGTTGATGAGCTTGTTTAAGTGCTTTAGCTGCTTCCGACATGGTGTTCAAAACGGCAGTGTTAGTATTAGCTCCTTCCAGAGCCTCCCTTTGCATTTCGATTGTTGTAAGCGTTCCGTCGATTTGTTGTAATTGCTTCTCATAGCGCTTCTTCTTTTTCAGGGCTTGGATGGCAACTGCAAAACCACAAATTTAACCCCATTAAATACAACATCACATACATATTATTCCTCAAATTTCTTCCGCATATGTTAAATATTAAAAATCTCCGAAAAACTCTCCCGTCAAACCAAACCACTTCCAAACTCCCAAGTAAAAACAATTCGTCACTTCTAACATGAGTCATCCATTGTTGGAGTGCATGACCTCCGAGTCAGATCTCAGGAATGGAATGCACGCTACATATCTCATTATCAGGAACTGCATCTCATAACAATACAAATTCCCAGGACACAACAAAGGAACACTGGATTCAAAACTCGAATACAAAATTTTTCTTCGGAATTTTGATTACCTCGTTTATTCTTAGTTCCATTACTCCTCGCAATTTCCAATTCTTGTTCAATTTTTTTCTCAAGGAAGTCCTGCTTCTTTACGAGCATTTCCTCAGTCTCTCGTAATTTTTGAATTGCTTCACCCGTCGAGACTGACTTTTCATCTTTCTTGAATCCGAATATTTTGCCAAACACAGACATGATTATGGTTTAATTTTAATATCAACTTCACTCTGCACTCAGGTCAAAATAACTTTAAATTTTAAACCCCAAATCTAAGGCTCCTTTCACAGTTTCTCAATCACGTTAAGACTAACACTGTTGATTCAGTGCTGAATGATTCTTGATAAAATAGTTATAACTTTATGTGTGGTGTCCTTTGAGTTGGATGAGTAATGCAGTTGCAAGTCTACAACAGCACAACCTTTACTCTATCATGTACTTTCTGTTTCTCAAGGCTGACGTCATATTTACCTATTTTGACGCAGTGTGTCCCATTCCTGGACTCTCCACTCACTCTTTACCTCAACGTCCTGGTTCAAGTCTGACTCATCATTTGACGGATGCTCACTTTTTTCTAGCAGATTTTTGGAAACCCGAGGCTTAAAATTTCCTGAATCAATTATTATGTAAAAATACAATAATACTAATAATAAAAATAAATTCTCTACCAAATAATATTACTAAAAAAATATCAAGGAATAATAATAATAAAAGTAAACAATAACAATAAATATAAAAAAATATAAAAAGTGAATATGAAACAAGAAAATAAATAATAAAAAATAATAATAGTAAATAATAATAATAAATAAATAAAGTAAATAATAATATAAGACAAACAAAAATATAAAATATAAAAAGTAAAGTAAGTATTATAAAACAAGAAAATAAAAAATAATAAAAAATTAAAAAATTAAATAATAATAAGAAATAGTATTAAGGAATAATAATAAAATATATAAACAATGATAATGCCAACTATTAAAGAAAAGTTTTAAATATAACAAGTTTTTTGTAAAAATATATACATGTAATTAATTAGTTTAGTATTTCAAAAGAACTGTTATTAGTAGTTGTGTGTGAGGAGATGACACGAAGACGGGTGTTCACTGAAATCCGCCTAGACTTCACTTTTGGGCGCTACTTTCATATCCTGTTCTCTATAGGCTGCTACTGCTGTTTAACGTATTCAGAATTCAAGGCGGAATACTGCGAGCTGTACATTTAGCCCATCGCTGGGAGTTTAACGGATTCTCCTCCAACGTAGACATAACGTTGAGGTCTTACTACTCTGTTATTACAGCAAGTCAATAGCACGTAGCACATACTACAGCAGGGGACACATCTTTCGCACATCAGCAGCCAATGGGTTGGTAAGGGAGGATTGTGCGAATACAAAATGTTTAGTTGACATGTAATTCAATGGTACATAAGTAATTGCAGATTTTTTTTGTAGCAGAGCCCAAGCCCAAAGTCCTTGGATGACGTTCAATCAATAATGTTGGGAGACTGGACAAATTGACCAAGAGATCTCGCTTTGTATATTATGCTTCTTTGCAAATGTAATACTTTTTTGCGTATGCCTACTCACAATCAGTAACATGCCATGGGTGTTAATGGATTGAGATTCCTGTAACCGTTGCCTCGTTTGTGTATTCTCACAACCTTTTGTAGAGCGTGTAACTAGTTCTTGCTGTACATTTCTGACATATCTGGAGCTAAGGGCTAACCACAGGATCTCAATGTAGACCGAGGACAATGGGAAAGCTGGGAATGCTCATACAAATAAAAATAAAATGAGTGGAGGGTAAATCTTTATAATGCTTATAGTGTCCTTGAATTTATACAGCTCGTACAAGATGATGTTACTGAACTAGGGAAATAAAGAAATACATATGACGCTACATGAAGCTCAATTGAAATTCAAAAAAAAATTTAATCTTTATATTTCAATGATATATAAATACCAGTATTATTATGCATTCAAGATTTTGAAAATGCAACTGGGCTCCTCTACCGTAGGAAAGAGGTAGTAATACATACAAATGTGTTGAGAACAAGCATTAAATAATTAAACGAGTCTTCGTGCGATCCTTCATTGAGTAATGTATGTAGAGGCACCTGTCAAAATCTGATCGACAACACCGTCAGTGTAGGATCCAGCACACTGAGCACTATTATCCTTACCACCACCTTTACCATCTGGTAAAGCCTGTAAACAATACGAAATAGATTTTAAAAATCAGAAATAACATGCTAATTAGCCGATTGTATGATAGTACTAAATGGGTGTTTAAAATGTGAAAGACGGAGAAGTACATACTTTCACAACACTTTGAATCCATTTGTTTGCGGAAAGGCCTTTCTTGATCCCCAGGGGAGAAACAAATGCGAGGACGTTAACACGGGCTTCATCGTGAGTGAGCAACAGGACACTGGTACTTTCGTTGACCTTTACGATCTGCTTTATGCTGGCATCTAGGATCTGTAATTTTAATCGGTTTATTTTATTCTTTGGCCAGATTTAATTCTAAGCTAATAAAGAAATATCAGTTAACCTTCTGGTTGGCCCCTGGGATGTACTCTATGTAGATATCTCCAGGTGGTGTTTGGGTAAGTTTATCTGCTAGATCTTGCTGTATTTTCTTCCCTGCATTGGCTTTTCGTTGCCTCTCAGCATCATCAAGGGTCTTTTTCAAAGCGGCAAGTTTTTTACGAAGACTTTCCTGTATTAAAAATACATGAATTATTATTAGGTTTTATACGAAACCTTATCGCATAGTAATCTCCAAAAGGTTTGTAATTTCACACTGTCGCTAATTCTAAGCATATATTCATATTCTCATTTTGTGAAACCAATTTTCATAAAACTAAACCGTTTTAACGCACGTACCTTTAACCAAGTTGAAATGATGGAACTGTTGATTTCATCGTTCAATTCATTGATTGATTTCAGGACAGGATTCTTTGCTAACTCGTTTACTTTACTTTCCAGTTCCTCGCCACGTTTTATACCCTGCAAAGGGTGAAGTCCGCATCATATAGATATACGCATTTTTTATTGTGTAGATATTTGTTAATACAGTATATACCACATGCTGTATTTAAATTAATAATTCTTAGGTTCATTTACCAGTTGTGCAGTAAGGCCAGTCAAGGCAACGATTCGTCTAACTCCTTTTGCGATACCTTCTTCGCTGGCAATTATAAATTTCCCAATATGGCCGGTTTTTTGAACATGCCTGGAATCAAATATACAACTTTTACAACTGTCCTTTTTGACTGTACCTATTAATTGCTATATATCATTTTACTCACGTTCCACCACAAAATTCAATTGATGTAGGTGGTGCCGTAACTGCATCCGAAACAGTAACACCAACGCTAATTACTCGAACAGGATCAGGATAGGCTTCATTAAAAATGGCTCGAACGCCTTTGATAGATTTCCCTACATGAAGTGGTACGAGCTCAGCGTAAACGTCGACATTCGCGTCAATGATTCCATTGACCTTTTCTTCACACTTCTTGAGTTGGTCTGCCGTTAAAGGACTCTGGTACATCAAAAATCAAACTTATACACGTGATATGCAATTAAAATAACAACTAAATGTGCAACTTACATTATTGGAGAAATCAAATCTAAGTTTGTCTGGATCCACAAGACTTCCTCGTTGATCTGAATCCGTGCAACAGTCTAATAATGCAAAGTTTAACAAATGAGTGGAGGTGTGGTTCAACATAGTTGAAAATCTCCTCTCATTATCGACGTGCAATAACACGACATCTCCGACCGACAAGGTACCCTCAAGTTTTCCACAATGAACGACATATCCTGATGTGGAATAGACGTTTTCAATAAAAAATTCAGATCCAGATTCTGTGGTCAGAATTCCAGTGTCAGTAACCTGTCCTCCAGACTCCGCATAAAAATTACTGACATTAAGAATCACTGAGCAGGATTCGTTTGTTACACTTTGCTTCTGGCTATTACCCACATGGATGGCAAGGATTTTTGATTTTACATCAGGGCAATCTGTAAATTACAGCATTTTGAATACCTGCTTAGATTTCTATACTAAACATCGTAATTAATGGAGTAAAACATGATACAATACTGCAGTCAATTACCATAAATTTTCCCATTATAGGTATAAACATATTTAGAAGAGTCATCGGTTGCTGGAACTTCTTGCTTTTGCAGCTCACTGGTGCTGTGTACATCTAGGGCAGTAGAACCAGCTCCAAAAGCTTTACCACCGCTTAGTGCCTGCGAAATTAAAACTTTTACTTAGCACCAAATATGTATGAATCTCACTATGTTAATACGAATAGCGTTCTACTTCACTACGTTTTAATCATGAAACTGACAGTACCTGAGCAGCTTTTTTGGATTCTTCAAAACCAGCGTTGTCCACCGCGACTCCACTTTCTTCGCAAATAAGATTGGTTAAGTCAACCGGGAATCCATAGGTATCGTAAAGTCTCCAAGCAATATCTCCAGGCAATTTCTTATCGTTGGTGGTCGTATCAGCATTAATTTTTGCAATGATTCTTTTAATAAGCTGCTCTCCACGAGATAATGTACGAAGAAATTGGGTCTCCTCTCCATCTATTACAGCCTTCACAGTAGGCACATGCTTTTCCAGCTAAACGAAATATAGAAACTCGAAATAAGCACAATAACAAAAAAAAAACTAAACTTCAAGGCGAGAAAAAAACTAACACTGACCTCTGGGAAGGTGGGTCCAAGGATCCTTACGACTAAATCAACGAGAGAGCTGAAGTCTCCAGTCTTCCCTCCTATTTCGTGGAAATACCGGATTCCACGCCTGAGAATTCGTCTAAGTACATATCCTCTACCTGTGTTATCAGGTCTCCCACCATCAGTGACTGCCATGGTGAGCGTTCGGATATGATCAGCTATTACACGGTATGCCATGTCAGTCTTAGCCTCCGGGCCGACTTTGCCGGTGTAAGGATCCGCTCCCGTTTTCTGTTCGTATCGCAAAAAATTAAACCTCTTAAGATTTTTTTTCTGGAAGACCACAGCATCTAAATTATGGTGCACAGGAAAAGATGCACATACTTATTCTCCTCTCAATCTCTCGACGTTTCTAAACCTACCTCTTGAATGGCATCGAAAATCGGTACAAACAAATCCGTATCATAGTTGCTCATTTTTCCTTGAATGACGGAAACTATCCTTTCAAAACCCATTCCACAATCAATGTGCCGATGGGGAAGATCTCTCAAGCTGCCATCAGATTCTCGATTATAAGTAATGAAAACGAGATTCCATACTTCCAGGACATTCGGGTCATCTTGATTAACCAACGAGGAAGCATCCCTTCCACCTGAAACAACGACCACATTCCATGAGAATCCACAATACAAATAATAAACAATACGCTCATTATTTCACTAATTACCAATTCTATCAAAATGGATCTCCGAGCAAGGTCCACATGGACCAACATCTCCCATTTCCCAAAAATTGTCCTTCATTGACCCCGGAAGAATCTGATGGGGCTTCAATCTACAAATAACCCCCCCAAAAAAAAACTCATTACTCAAAATCCCCTCAAATCAAAATCACCAACAAGTTGTTTATTATTTATTTACTATTTTATTTATCAACAGTCCATCCTTCATCTCAATCATATCTTACCCCATTGATTCCCAAATCCCCTTGCAGTCATTATCAGGCTCCAGCCCAGCTTTCTCATCCCCTCCAAAGTAAGTAACATAAAGCCGGTCCTCCGGCAGTTTTTGAATCTTCGTCAACCAAGTCCAGGCCCACTCGCAAATCTCCTTCTTAAAGTAGTCACCGAATGACCAATTGCCCAACATCTCGAAAAATGTGTGATGGTACGTGTCCTTCCCCACATCTTCCAAGTCATTATGCTTCCCCCCTGCCCGGATGCACTTCTGAGTATTCACGGCCCGTTTCAAATTTGCTGGAGAACATCATAAAAAAAATCATTACATCATTCCTCCTTCCAAAATACATTCTCCACACCAACTCATCCCACATTGCATCATCCCTAGCAACTCCGTCAACATATTACATCACCCAAAAAGTGACAGTCTCCCACAATACCTGCACCAATATTACACCAAAACATTACCTTTTACTATATTATTCTAATTTCCAGTAATTATTCAAATAAACTAAAAATTTGAACCTACCATAAGGCCCGGCGGCATCAGCTGTCCCCAGGAAGATAGGTTTAAATTGGTTCATGCCAGCATTGGCAAAGAGCAAAGTGGGGTCGTCATGCGGTATGGTTGAAGAACTGTGGACATATTTATGCTCCAATTCCTTGAAATAGTCCAAAAAACTGTTTCGAATTTGATTGCTATCCATGATTTGTGGTAACAGTGTCAAGACCGGGCTTGAAATGATTCACCAGCTGTTTTCGAAAGATCAAAGTACACTCGAGAGACACGGCAGCCCAATTACAATAATAACAATCAGGATCAATTCCAACACTAAGAGCTTTATACGGTTAAAAAGCTGTATCACTAATAAAACCTTCTCCTCACACAACACCAATTCCAACTTTCGCATAAGGCCGCATGCGGAATCTCAGTTTTGCCGACAACTGCTCAAGTGAAAGTTGAAAATACCCAACTTCATGTCATGCGAGTAATCCTTGCAACAACTATTACAATTTCCTCCGGTCCTATCTATCTATAACACCAAACACCATGGTAGATGCACTGCAACCAGAACCATTGAAATCCACTCAATGATTTACATCAACAAAAGTGACCAACAGTGTTTACCAGCCTCAGACTCGAACATTCTTAAATCCTGGAGACGATCCCTATCATCCTTAATTTTGACCAAAGACAACAATAATTAAAAACAACTAAGAAATTATTTTCGAAAAAAAAACCTGAAGCCATCAATAATATAATAAATCAGTCTTGTATACTGAGGGGAAAGCAATGAACTATATGTATGTCGAATTAAGAAAGCAAAATGATGTATTAGATGGTACGTGACTGTTTTTACTTGAGGCAAAATGCATAAGGTTGTAAGCGCTGGGTTGTAGAATTTTTGAGTGGTGGAATATTTTGGTGAGGGAATTTTAATCAGGGGTTGGAATCCGGGCAAAGGTCGGATTTGAACTGATGCAGGAAGAGCAAGAGAATGAATGACCTTCCTTTGGAATGACCGAGTGCCGGGTATAGGTCCACGTTAAAGTCGTGGTGTATAAAATTCAGGACTAGGACTGTGGATATTAGAAACTGGTGTACACTGTGTCCGTGAACTTGAGCCGGCTAAGATGCAGAATAAAAAATATGTTGGAATGATTTGGAAATTGGCAAGTAAAAATATCACGAGTATTTACATAAGTACTTAAATAGCAGGAAAAATTTGGGATGAACCAGCCCAACCAGCATCTGCCGCGTTCTCATGGTGAAAAAAATTGGCATTGCATCCTCAGATTTTTTCAGATTTCCCCTTTATTTTTAAACCTTTTTCGGCGTTACGAATTTGCGTCTTAGCCCTTCCAACTTCCAACTAATAATTACTTGTTGTAACATACGTAATTATTATTGTGATTGCAATTGCACTATGGGGAATGTGTTCCTAGCAATGACGTTGGCAAGAGTTTAAGTTGGAGAATTGTCTCTTTGTAAACTATGGCCTTAAATTAAAGGTGCAGGGGAGATATGGAGGGATTTAAAAATATTTCTTGTATGTGGACATGATAAAATATTAAGAGGATGTGTTTACAGTATAGCGTTTATTATGAGTCCCCTGGATTAATGTAGGTATGTATGTCACATTGCCCCTCTTGACTTTTACTTTATGACTGCGATGAAAATCGTTCAATTCCATTCGATTTTGTTGCTTGTGTCCAACTTTCTATTGCATGCGTAATGAGGTCGACCAAAACCAATTTATTTGCCCTCCCTAAAGACATTACTCACCTCGAAGGAGTAATTTGTTACACTTTTCATCGGACATTGACATGATTTAATAAGTTTCCAAAGTAGTAATTAAGTACATGTGAACAAGTAAGTATCTATAGATTTGAACAGAATAGATATTCATAGTTGAGGAGCTACTGAGCAGAGGTCAGTAGAGATCCCAGATGCTTTGATTTGTTAGTTTATGTCGTCGGACTCTAATTGTAAGCATTTTGGTCCAGAAATACAGTCTCCAAAAATTATCCTATAATTATACAAATTCTAACAAATACTAACCTCTTTACAAAAGAGCACCTTCTAAAAACAGGAAAATCCGACTCATAAAAGTGTGCTCTTACAAGGAGAGTGATGAGCACTTTGGTAAATGGATGTAATCAAATTTGTCTTGCCCTATGTAAAAAATCCGGAAGGTTAGCAGATTCTACGATATTCTAAAATATTGAAGAATTTTATAAAAGCCTGTGTTATAAAACCCAAACCAAAATTATGCTTAATTTTTAGTGACCTGTGATTTTGAGGCCAAGAAATTAATTTGTAACTGGATGGAATCGAAATCAATTTTAAATAAATAAAATTTATACAAAAAAATTGTATAAAAAATGTTAATAAATTATAAAATTATTATTACAGCCCCATCTTTCCCTTTATCTGAACCCTTTGACGGATGACTAGTTTGCTATAGGCTCATGTTATATTATAAAGAAAAATTATACGAATAATTTTTTATTCAATGATTCCTTTCCGTACATTATTTTCCTTTAGATTAAATGTTCTGGAATAAGCTGTCAAGCTTGAATCTTGCTTCATTGAATTATTTACTTAACATGTTATTAATTTAATATGATATCAAGGCAGTGGAGTGATGTAACTATTGTAAACCACAACTCGCTTACCTTTTACCAGAAGAACAAAGCTCGGAACGTTGCTTTCAATAACTTGCATTAATTATTGTGCTCGAAGTGTAAATTGACCTTATATTTGTTTTTACTTCGCATCTTTAGCTAATTTTTTAATGCAGGCCCGTCGGACTGTGATCCTTGTCCTATCAAACATGCTGATTCCAGGTAATGAACTAGTATATGTAATATTCAGGATTGACAGTAAGTCTCAGTAATTTGAAGAGCTTAAAAGCCCATATTTTGCGACAAAGTACACTCAAACTTTCCAGCGTATTTTTATTTCCTTAAAGTATTTCTAAAATTTTACTTTTTATAGCATTAGATTAATATTAGTAGTCAAAAATATTATTCTTCCCTCCCTCCGCTCCGCTGCGCTGGAGTTATTGCGTTAGATAATTTTTAAAACACTCAAAAATTAGTAAAAACAAATAGCTCAGGAAGAGTTGGTTAATTTTCAACGAAACACAGGAGCTAAAATGTAGTTGGTTTTGACTCAAAAGGACTTGCATGTTCTTAAATAAACCAGATATTACAATCATTGGGGCAAGACTCCCACTCATAATAATAATTCTCACATTTTTACGACGATTGTTTACCTTATTTTGTATCTCTATGAATTTTAAAATATTTTTAAAATTTGTACTGTTAAAAAACCACCTACTCTTTTACTACCATTGTAAACTGGAAACAGATCAATTTACTTACTGAAAACGGTTTTAAAAATTTCATGAAAATTTGCATACGTCCCAAATTATATATTTAAAAAAGAAATTATTGGTTCTATGTGTAATGTACATCTGGAGTTACATCGTTCATTTGGCCCTTAGCTAAATTTATATAATAGAAAAAATAGCTTTGCATACAAATACAAACATCTCATTTCAATTTTTATTCATACCAATTCTATCAATGGGAAAGCTTTCCGAGCATTAATTTCTTGAATACTAAAGAAGACGGAGATGTAATAATTAAGTACTACATTGAAAATAAAGAGCCCTTGCGAGTGTAGATAATACATTGATCGCCCCAATGTTTTGGATAAAAATTCAGTAATCTCATCTCCCATGTCCCGAACATGCCCTGGTATTTATATTTGGAGACTGGAGAAACAATGGGATGCTGTATGAGAATCCAGTTAGTTCTATACAGTGTTCACTCCTTATAAAGCCAGAGAACCCTTAACGCTCTAAAATTTTGGCTCCTCTAATGACAAGCTCTTATCTTGTGACGGGAAAAATTAACAGTGTCATAAATTGGACAGTGCCCAAAATATTTGAGCTCCTACAGAGAAAGTGCTCTCATACGGAGGTCTCTCATAGTCAAAGTCCACTGTAGTTGTTCAGGCTTATTACAATCCGAGGGGCACGCCCCTTGTACCTCGCAAGACATTCTTCATGGTCTGAATAGTAAATAATGACATTTTACCATTTTATACTCACAAGACAACGGCCATAGGACACGCAACGAAACAATTAAGGTTCCAGTAATAAAGACGGTTCCTTTACTTTTTTTTCTTCTTAAAATTCAACACGTGTCGGTTTTCAATAGCTTTGTTGAAAATGCACGACGGGAAAAAATTAAAGTTAGTGACAATGACCAAATTTATTCGGAGTCGATTGTGAGTGGAATAATGTGAACTCATATAAAGTCTAGAGAGGAGCTTTTAGTAATGTTTTGTTGTCTAGCAGTCCAGAGGTTATCGGGGTTTAAACTAATTTCGTTACCTGTATTGTTTTATTACCTCAATATCGTACTTACATGCTCCAGTCTTATCTATACGGCCCTGCACTTACGCAGTCAGCTCTGACAGTCATAATTTATTGAGCATATAGTCATGAATTGAATACTAAAAGTTACAAGTGGGTGCTTGAATCCTGTTTTTTTTTAATTCTGGTCGTACGATCAAGTGATAATGCCCTCAATATTCCTCCTCCTCATGGAACCTAGAAGGATATTCCGTCAAAGAGATAAAAATCCAACAATAAGACTCCTCCAGTTTTATGACCATCCAAAATAATTTTTACACCCCTCTCCTATCCCTGATGACAGCCCTAAGAAAATATTAGTTATAATTTTAAATAATATTTATAAGCCCATAAATTCCCCATAATTCACATTTATAATCCTTCACATTATACTAATAAATTGACTAATAAGGAGATGTCCAGTTCCTTTTGCCCCAATAGAGGATAAATCCTCTGCTGCATATAAATATAGTTACTGAGAAGGAGGTCTCTTGTAACGAGAGTGAGAGTACACTAATTAGTAGTATAGTGTCCTCAAAAATAATCAAAAACTTGGAGTGATATTTCCTTGTGACCTTCTGACCTTGACAGTTACCCTGGGTCAGCGAAAGTTGGGTTTGTTTATAAGTTTTGATTTAAGTAGAATAAAAATAGTGAGTTGTCAGCAGTGTCTGCTAATTTAAATGGTGTGAACGGGAAATGATTCATGTGTTTTAAGTTAGCATGCGTCTGTACATATGTAAGCACATGGCTACTAATTAAATTGTTACTCCTCTCCAAGTTAAACATGGGGGCTGCGTGGGACTGTATGTAGGATCGTGTCTAAAAAGTCGGATTTTTTTTTACTCCTGGCTATACATACATATATGCCCTGGAATGTAGTTAAATTTAACTAAAGGCTTTATATGGTATTATATAAAGTCCAGATGATACTGTATGTAGTACTGTAGCTCCTCTCGGGACGTACACTTTACACATATATGGGAATTTGATGCGGACATATACACTCTCATATACTTCATTATTGTGAGCATGATGACACTCGTTGGGTCGCTGATAAACCCATGGAATTTTTTATTGTAGGGAATATATAGACGCTCATGACTTTATTGCCGCCTTTTCTTTAAGGGTAAACATTTTCATTAATCATTGTCTGCAGGATAATTTCTGCATAATCAATTCTATTTTGTTTATTTGATTTCAACTGCATATATAAGTCCCTAGACGTACATACATAATATAGACACAAGGGGACAAAATACTTTGGAGGAGTAACACGTACACAACTACTGCTGCTATGCGTAAAATAGTACTTGAATCTAACTACTCAACTTCAATGTGTGTAGGTATACTTACATCACTGTAGGATTCTCATTTGACATACACACACACACACACACACACACACTGAAAAAAATGCAGAGAGAGGAGAATCCTGCTTAATGCACATCTGATATGTACTTGAGTGTGGTTCATTGTCAAAATGTTGGAATGGAACTGGAAATCATTTAATATTAGCATGATTTCCTATGTACGTTCATTCGTTTAGGGAGTGATCGGGAGTAAAAACAAGGAAACAGTTTCATACTTGTTGTGCTAATGGCATGCTTCATTTTTTTATTTTATTTTTTACCCTCTTCTCTCTCTCTCCCTCTCTCTCTCTCTCTCTCTCTCTCTCTCTCTCTCTCTCTCTCCCTCTCTCTCATCTTGTCTTTACAGTTTTTGAGACTTGATGTAAAAACTTCGCTCCGGGCTTCTTTATTACCCACGCTCTTACCGACTGGGTTAGCACACTGCGATACGGCAGATATCATTTAAATATTATGGATTCCAATCAGCTCTGATTGTGTGTAGCCTACAAACTTTCTAGAGGTTTGAGGGAAGGGGGAAAAATGATTGGAGTGTGTGGGGATATTTATACACATAGGGAAAAAATCTAGGGGTATTTAATGATAATCCCAGGAACAGGAATAAACTGAGGACAGGGAAGAGAATATCCCCATACATAGAAACAAACTAGTCCAATGTGCATAACTTCCCTGGAGTATGCGAGAGGCTTTGATTCCTCCTCTCTTTAACCATCATCTGACTTTTGAAGAGCAAATGTAACAAGTAGTATCTCTCCATGGATATAACTATACTCAATACTCATGGAAAATTCCAGCTCCAATGACTTTGGCACGGTCCATTGTTGTTGTTATACGGAAGGGACGCTTTCCTTCACGATTCTCAATGTTCCCATCCAAACGCCAACTCCACGACCCTTCCAATGAATGAACAATCACTCACTTCCCATGAGCAAGTGTACACACACATAGTAAGTAATTACAGTGGACTCGGTCTATAAGGGTAGGGTCCCGAAATTCCCCCCCCCCTGACAGGGGTGGGGTAGTATGCTATGTCGGGATAGGAAAAAATAAGGTGGTAAAAATGTAAAGGAAATGGGAATGGATGGCCCTGGATATTTTGGCACCTGCCGAGAAAGCACTACTTTGAGGGCGGGCCTTCATAGAGAGAGCCCACTGTACTTCCACATTCCATCCGGCTCAAGGATTCCTTAAGAAGGATGGGTTTTAAAAATGAACCGGCTTCTCACATGTAACTCCAGTCAATAAAATACACACCGTATCTTTAAAACCTCGAGCAAATGACAACTCATACGAGCCAAGAAAAAAAAATTTGAAAGAAACGTCTTTCCACGAAACCTTATCATGCTTCCCAAATTATATAAAATCCACACCCACTCCGAAAGAGAAACATGAGGAGACAGCTTCAACTAGCAGTTCTCAAGAGATGAATCACTCCAGACAATCCCCAAATTCTTCCCGGCTAATTGTTGGTAAACATTTTTTTTAAAAACGTAAACAGTATAGAATCACGTCCTCTTTTTTTAAAAAAAAAAAAAAACTACTGCTCCTAGGTTCTAAGCTCTAATTTGTGAGATGAGTGTGTGTGCACACACACACGGTAAGTGTATAAGTATATACATACTCATAGACGCATTTAGTATACTAACACTCAAGGAAGCATTCGCTCCTGACATCTCATGTTGTCTTGCCTTCGAATAAAAAGAAGAGCATTTGAGCGGACCAGAGATTCTCTGGTGAGTTTGTATATCTCTCTGATGAGTCTCTGTGTGTACACAGATAGGGATCATTATTTCCACTGATGAAACCCACATGATAAGAAGTTCGGTGATGGAAGTATTCCTTATTGTTTGTATAATTGGAAAAAAAACTGACTCTGGCAATATTCAATGGAGTGTAGAGGGACTTTTGTACAGTCCGTCCTATTTATGAGGACTCTTCTGCTCTGGCTCTGGCCCTATAACAATAAATACATCTCCAATCAGTACTCCAAAGTGTAGAAGTATGTTTTTGTACAAGGGGTTTTTCCAACCTTCAGTAATAATAATTATAGGAGGTGTACTCCTCTCTGTCCTGTGTCCCAGGAAATTTATACAAAAATTATAGTACTCACTGCATAATGTCGCATGCCCATACATAGTTAAACTCATAGTGGACTCTGTATTTTTTTGCGAACATATGAGATTATACCTGCAGAAATCTAAAAATGCATGGTACTCCTCCGGGATGGGAATATGGGAGTACTTGGGGGAAAAAAGTGCTGTGTATAATTAGCCCATATGTTTGTTCAGTGTTGGAGCACGCGTTTCTGGGCTAATACTGTACACTATATGACATTATGGCAGTGCCCAGTGCACAGGAATCCAGATAGGTTCATCCAGAATGCAGATACTTTAATATCTCGGCGTTAAAAATACCCTTAATACATGACAGCTAAAATATCTATTATTGTGAGCACCCCGTAGTACATACAAGACTATATAGTCAACGCTAATATAGGATTTAACCCTCAACATCTATTATACAATTTTTCACCCATCACACAATCTGCATTCATTTCAAGCCCCAAAACCTTCGAATGTACATTTCAAAGTATGTCTATAATTATTACATATGTTTTGAAGTAACGTTTCCACCAGGCTTTACATGTAGATACCCAGACTACAAGGAACATTTCAAGTCATACATATACAATAGAAGTAACATTTCAAGTCTACATATATTTCAAAGCTACATTTCAAGTTGCTTATGTATACATTGATATCCAGTCACATATATTAGAGGGAGTTAAAATACATGAGAAGCAGTAATAAGCCAGATACACGGAGACATTACAATATTACAAATTACAGGGAAGGAATCATGTTCCAATAATTTTTTGTCATGTTCGGTGGATATTATATTAGATGGAGTCGGGGGAAAAAAAGTGTGGGGATACAGAAGATGCGATGCAGTTTTGATGAGTGAAGACTAGGTCGATATTATAGTTAAATAAAAATCGAGTGAAAAGTGAGAGAGTAAATAAATATAAAAGTATGGTAGGTTTTAATAAAAGGATGGGATTTAAAAAGAAGAAATAGCATTGGATTTTTTTGGACGTTGCACCCCTCTCCTATAAGCCAGGGCACTAGGAATGACACTAATACTTACTATAAGGAATGGGAAGCAGCAGCCTCTCGAGCTCCGCCAGCCTTCTGCATAAGTATACATATACGCGTGTACAGAGTCTCATCAATGGCCTCTATCCCCCTAGCCCATGCAAGGTACCCTCAAATTATACTAAAACAATCAATTTCCCCTGGAGTGAATTCTTCTCCCAATTTCCTAAAATTTGTTCCATTGAGCTAGGTCAATATTTGGGGGGACAAGGGTAACGGACGAGATGCAAAGCTGGGAGATCTTAAAGGATTTCCAATAATTTTTCTTCCCTGAACCAATTCTTTTTTTTAAAACCTTTCACTCTTCTTTGTAAACATTTCCAATATATTTGCCGCTTTTCAGAAAGCTATATCGAGCAGCTCAAGGCGTTTCAATTTCTGGACACGAAGGGCAAAAACAAGGGAAGCAACAAGATTGGGAACCAATCCTCATCCAGAGGGAAAGTGAGGAACATGCAGAGCTTCCCTCAAACTTCTCATCTTGCCTTGTATTTCAAATCTGACACTTTTAAAAAATCTCAAAATATCCAGTAGGAATATTTCATTTGGAATTTGATCACTTTTTATACCGTCGTCAGAAATTACAGCCACCGGAGCTAGAAATACAAATCAAACTTGTGATTCGCTTTTGCTTTTCTACTGTCGGAATATCTTAACACTGAGCCATACTAATATTATTTTAGAGTAAATTGTAAATGTCCAGAACTTCCCAGAAAATAATCCAGTTAAGCACTACAATTTAAATTTACAGTCACATTTTAGAAAAATTTCAAAGCCGGCTCTTGCAGAAGGAACTACAATTTTAAAATAAAATCATCTTCATAAAGATACAATAATCTTTTAATTAATAAAAAAAAGTCCTCATTAAATTCCTGATTACACTAAAATTACGTGCAGGACCTGAAGTCTAATCTGACTCAAAAATCTCAGTTCTAAAGTCCTGAAACGAGTTCACTGCCCTTGGTTAACCTTCCACTCTCTCCAACCTTCCAGATCTCGGGGGACTTCGTTTGCCCATGATCCATAATTTCTGTAATTTAATAAATTTTATTTTTAAAAAATCCTTTTTAAATCCTAATTAAATTAAATTCCAAGGTAGCATTCTACCCTTTTCTGCAACTACAATTTCTGTAACCACAACTTCTGCATCAACAACTTCTGTAACCACAACTTCTGCAACTACAACTTCTGCAACCACAACTTCTGCAACTACAACTTCTATAACCACAACTTCTGCAACCCCAAATCCTAACCTAAGTCAATCCCAAACATTAAACAAAGTCTTTACTCCAAATCAAAGGACTTGATTGAGGGGCCCAACGACTTTGCCAGCAACCAGGACATATCCCGAAGGTTGAGGGAACTGTGTATGCCGGGTCCGGGGGGCCTCAGAGTTCTTCCGCACCTTCTACTACTACACTACGGGGCAGGATGGAGTTTAAAGAGTACTAAATGGAGCTTTGGTCTATATAGTTTCCTTCAAGCTCGGCTATAATAATATATGGTGGAAGGAGCAGCAGAGCTCTTCGTGAGTAGAGTAGTAGAAGGTTGTAAAAAGGTAACTACTTACTTATGTACACTATTTTCTCACAAGGACCCCACGTGAATTGCACATGCGTTCCATCGCTTCAGCCCTCTCACGCGAGATTAAAAATAAAACCAAGTATAATAATAATATTAACAACTTGAGGGAGAAAGAAGAACAAGAAGTTGAAGTCTGGAAAGAATAAGTATAACTTTTAAAAAAAAAAATATATATAATATAATTATTAGTCAAAAATTTATTTTTTTTTACCCCAACAGTCCCTCTTCAAATGATTTGGTCCGTAGTAGGTCCATAAACTAAGTAATTAAATTATTCAATTTTTACCAAGTGCTCCGACTAAAACTTACCAAGGTTGTCATCGAGTTTATTGACATTGTGTGAGATTTTTTCTCTCTCATCTCTTCTCTCCCCTCTCAAATCTATTACTTACAACTTCGTCTTGTTCCTGATATTTGAGAGTACCTTCTTTTTTTTTAAATTTCAAAAAATCATATACGTCGTCGTCAAAAAATTCCTCCTGGGAAAATAATTTCGGCACCATGATCAAGATTACATCAAGTGGGTGATCGCTCTGTGATTGAAATATTCTTCGTATTATTTTACGAGAGAGTTTTTAGAGAAGACAGAATCAAAATTAAGTGCTATAACTACGAGAGTCAAGGTCATGACCTTTCGATGGAGACCCTGAGCTCCAGTAATGAGCAACTGCAGTACAATCATACTAATTCGATAGAGACTTCATTAACAGGTTTTTTCAACTTTTACTTTCGATCGTCAAAAAAAAAAAAATTTTTTTTCAAGAATATTACAAACTTCTCACATATAGGACATGTAGAGTGGGATTTCTTGAACCGAGCTTCTTTTTCTTTTTTTTTTGCATTGACTCGGCATTTTATTTGAAACGTGGTTGTTTTATTTTTTTGGTGATCTTATGGCTCTCATTTAGTCCCTGTGTGATAATTATTATTAGTGGATTTTTTGGAGTGTTCAGATTCCCTCTTAATATTGAAATAATTATGTAGATTTGAGTAATTATGTACGTGCCAGGAGTAGTTAGGAGGGGAGGATGTGGTGTGATTAGTGAGTTTAGTGATAGAGATTAATCTGGCATTTTTTTGTGAACTTGTTTTTTTTTGGTGTATTATAGTACCGATGAGTTTTAGTATCTCTTAGAGTGAACTGATTAGTATTACCATGCTTGCCTTTGCTATTCACCTCCGAATTGCGTCATGACATGGATGAATTGTAGAAAGGGAGATTGAAGCATGGGCTGATGTAGATATTTGAGGGTGTATTAAATATAGTGTTGTAGGAATTATTAGAATTGGTAGAGTCAGTGAGTTAATTTGGATGGAGATTTTTTTTGAATGTGTGTTGAAATTTTAAAATGTATAATTATATATATTGGATGATGAAATATATGTGTGAGATGATGAGCATGGAAGGATAGAGTGGATTGACGTGAAATCAAATAAAGTTTGGAAGTGAGACTGACTGAAAGTTAAATTAACTGAGTTGATTGTTTTGGTGGATTTTGAGTGACAATTTATTGATGTTTTACAATGGATTTATTTGCTCCTCTGCAGAGCCAGCTCCTAGTTTTGGATTGAATTGGAGGAATCATCATGTGAACTCAGCTACAGGAGGTTCCGCGGGGACGCCGACAATCAATAATAATTGTAAATTAAATCACGATACGTCACTGACGTCCTCGTCATCAGATGATGATGAAAATGAATTCATCGAGAAGAGATCTAGGCTCAAGAAATGTTCGAGTCTCAAGACGAGTAAAGCTACGAGCGAAAATACTAGTAATGTTAAAATTTCGAAAAAAATTGTGCGGTTCGCTGATGTGCTGGGACTTGATCTGGAACGCGTCAAGACTTTTATGGATGAAATACCCCGAGTTCCAATGTCAGCTTTCAAGTGAGTATTTACCGCTGTTGAGGAGTATTGTCGGGAGGATAATTATTTGGAAATAGGATCAATGGGAAGTTATGAAGTTATTATTACGAGTATAAAGGGGAAGTTATTATTATTGGCGTGAGAGGAAGTTATTATTGTATCAGTACATTTAGCCTTAAAGAGTAGTCAGCTTGTCGTCATTGTCAGGGAGCTGTTGGAAATGTTAAGGTCAACTTGTAGTGATTAATATAGATCTAATTATTGTACTGATGGCGTGAGGTCCTTGGGTAACCAAGAATTGTTTGCTTCTGCTGTGATCACAAAAATGAATGAGTTATGAGATTTAAATAGGATACAGGATGATACAAGACGTTATACTTTACATTGATTGACCTTTACATTTGTCAAACCTTGAGTCATGCAAGAATAATTTTGAGTTTCTAATATTTCAAAATACTAATGATTGTTTTTTAAGCAGGGATTTGACCTTAGCTTCGGAAAGCAACAATACGTTTTCATCATCTCAGCTTGTCCATAACAGTACTCAGTCTCAACAGATAAAACCGTCAAATCCAATTGAGGATCGTATTATTCTACCCAATTTTCATCAGCCCTTCACTCAAGCTAACTTTTATCAACAGCTACATGAAAAGAGGGTAAGGATTAACTATCAATTTTTTTTGCTTGCATTAATTAACTCTGCAACTACTTGGCGCCAATGTTTTAAAGTGCAATTAACAAGATAAGGCAGGCTTTATCTTACGCGTGCCCTTCGATGAAATCTGACGGGAAAATTTGCAGTTATTCATCTTGAACTAAAGATTTAACTACACATTTAAGCGATTGAATGCTTTCTCTGTGATTATCACTTCATTTAAACGAAGAAGAGCATAATATTAAGTTTTGCTCAAAGGCCCGTTTCTCCATTTTAAATTCAAAACACATTCTTGTCTTTGTCACTGTTGATGACTAAATTTTAATGTTTGAATTCCCAGAAATCATGTTTAATTTGCACTTGTCACATGTATCTGGTCAGAGAGGCATTTTAAAAGATAGAAAAGTTTTCGAAACAGACAAAATGTCAGCCGAATGGAGGAAGGATTTATAAATTATATACTGTATAAATGTTTTTACTGAATGTGCAATTTTTCAATTTTTCACAGGTTATGTTGGAGACTGCTTACAGTGACAACAGTAGTTACATTATAGGGACTGTTCGAGTTGTCAACGTTGGCTTTGAGAAAACAGTTTATATTCGTTATTCTCAAGATGACTGGCTGTCGTGGCAAGAAATCGAAGTAAGGAGTTTAAAATATCTTCAGAATACAATCTAAAGTGTTGTAGCTTGACAAAGTGCACGCTTGAATAGTTTTTATTTTTACCAGAATATTTAATCACGCTTGATGCTTGTTTACTTGTTTAATCTCATACTTAACCTTCTTTTATGGAAATCAGGCGACCTACAATTCTGCTTGCCATGACGTGACAACAGACAAGTTTAATTTTACATTGTACATGAACAACCGATTGTCATTTGCTGTGCGTTACGTGTGTAATGGTCAAGAATTCTGGGACAGCAACAGTGGAGCAAATTACTCATTCAATTCGATACCTAATGCTGTGCCGTCGTACAATCATGTCTACAATCAGGTTCACTGGTGAAGTTGGACCCATACAGGAAGTATATACGTACATCAAGAAGGATGCATCTTAGAAAAATTATTTGATGCAAATGCAAGTTTGAAACCAAACCAAGTTTAAAAGTCGACGGGAAGGAGAAGTTCTTGCAAATATACTTGTTCTTTTTCTTCTCTCTTTTTTCATAAACACTAATGATAATCATTATGGTATAATGTGTATAACTTAATTTTTGTTTCGTTCTTTATTTTTTTGCCATCCAATCGAATCAATCGTATGCAATAATCATGTGCCAAAAAGAGAATGATATATAAATATAACTAAATATACGTACTGTATGAAGATAAATTATCACTATAATATAATATAAAAATCCTATTTTATCAGAAAAAATATAAGAATATTATCTCGTCGAGTTTATCGTGTGCAATAAAAATCAAGTGTTCATAAGAAATGTATTGTTTCAATCTAATTTTTATTTCTCCTGCACCTTTCTTATGCAAATGCTAGTCACAGATGCACGTATTGTTCACATTATGCAATGATTCATGAATAATAATTTTTTAATAGTTTTCACATGATGTTTTTTAATCCATTTTCTGGTCTAACATTATTATTTTTTGTATAATTAATATCACTCAAAAAGTAACGGGAAAGAGGACAATAGTATTTTTTCAGAGCCCTTCGGGACCTCTCATATACGTGAAAGTGCAAGGACAAAAAGCCTGCAAAGTGCGCAGTTGGATGACACTCATTATTTGTTAACATTTATACTTAACTTAACTTTTCTACAGCTATCATATAGAACATCTCGGAAAGTTTGACACAGCTTTGTAATTTCCACGAAACATATACGAGAATAGGCAAACTTGTAATTTTTTTAACAAGTACAACATTGGTGTAACGCTGGTTCTTGCAACTTTTTCCCATTAGAAACCAGCTATAATCATAACTATCTATCACAGGTTGCGCCCTCCATTTCATATACACACTACGCATCAGTATTACATTGCCCGAACATGATTTAATATAATCATCCCTTTGGTTGCAACTTGCAAGTGTGACTGAAAAATTTACAACCAATAAGTATATATCAATGACTGATTAAATTAATCAGAATAATTACTTAGCATGTGCACTGGTCCGGTTAGAAATTTTGAGTATTTAATATTACAACAGATGTACATAATTGCTTGTAAATAAAAATAAAAAATTGTACAAAAAACTGTCTTTTTCTGCAAACAAGTCAAGGAAAATTTAATAGTTATTAACCAAAATGCACTAAATACTTCTGATTCATTACTTCGGCTACCGAAGCCGTTGACTTGCAGGGTTTCATTTTACATAAAATAGTAATAACCATTTACTGTGCACACCTCGTGTCAACGTTGACTTCCTTTGTTGATCAAAAGATGTCAAAATTCACACATGACAAATAATATTGCTCCATTCCAAGCACACCATCTATTTTTGATACCAACAATCTGACTGCAGAACATTATTCCCACAATAAAATTGGTGATGTTACAATTAATGTATATGAATACAAGACATGACTTATTTATATTGCTTCTTTGATTATTACGACATTTTACGAGTATTATCATTTGCTATGCAAACATTAAGTGACAATAGCTTTTTTTTCATAATAATTACTTTCAAAAATACAAGGGCAACATCAACAAGGTAGTAAGTGAAGTCTCGAAAAAGTGAAGATTTTTGATAAGTTTATTTTGTGTTTCACATCACGTTATTATTTTTTTGTATTTTGACTCCCCACTATACAGGAGTACATTCTGATAATGCAGCTTCCCCCTCCCTTTTCTTAAGCCTTTTTTAGCGTAAAATAGTCACAGATATAACAATCATAATTCAATGACTTAACCACTTATCTTGCATGCAGTTTAATCATAACTAATTATTTGAACAGATACACATCGCAACAGTAACATCTCATCCCAGTATATTAAAGTGTTGCGTCCCATGCATTAACTCATACTCACAACATTTTAAATTAAAGAGATTTTTCAATAATGCCATACTAGAGGCATAACGGATTCTCAAGGGGCTCCGATTTTTTTTGCTATTACAATTAACCGGATATGCATTGTCTTAAGCACTGGGTAATTATGTGGGGCTTGGGACAGATATGTCAAAATATTCATTCTACAACCAAACTTAACAAAAATAATTGCTTGACACACAACACAATACTATGTGACTGTCAAATAATTTGCTAGAAATACATCCGTGTAAAGCTACTGAACACTGTTTGCCCCTCTCGTATCGTCAAATATGAATGTCCGTTACGTGCCAAGTTGCACGTACAAAAAATATTGACTCATAGCTGACATTTCAATCGAGAGGGGAATTACAATAGGTACTTCATTTTTGATTTTTTTAATGGAATCGGCATTATTTAAAATTTATTAGCGAACATTTTAATCCGTACTTCTCAAAGAAAAGATGCGTAAACGGATTTAAGTGCTTCGAATTCAGCATCTGAGACTTTGTTTGAACTTTAATTTGTAAATAGGAATAGATATTGTTGAAAAAATGTTGCCTTGATTTGATTTGGGCTGCATCCATATTATTTCGCTCTTTTTTGTATCGTTGCCATTTTTGTTTCCGTGAAAATGATCTAACGTATTTAAATTAATTATGCTAAAATGTTTTACCTTTTGGGTAGAAAAAATATATCAACACAAATAGTCGTAAAAACCTAACTCAGCGGATTTAAATTCGGCAGCTAACACTAAACAGTGAATGAGTAAAAGTTTGGAAATATTCGACAGCCAAACCTTAATGCGTAACCGTCATGTGATAGAGAAATCATTCAATTCTACGTTCATTTAACCGATGCATAGTAAAATATATATGTATATATAACAAAAAGCTGCTTCTAAAATTTTCAACATACCTGGTATTTGACATATCTAGAATCTCAGGCTCATCGGCAATAACCCCAAAATCTTCAAATTACAAACTCTAAGTTTGACGAAATTTGATTGAATTGACTGCTCTCATAAAAGTCTTCAAACTGCCCTTACCTAAATGGAAGTATTTCCAACTCTGGGACACTAGATATTTTTGAACAATAAATTCTGAATCTTGCAATAATATTCCATAATCGTGTAAGTCCGATTCGACACTAACAGTTTGTGAATGATTTTGTAGCCGATGCATTATCGTAGATCGTAGTGTGGCATTGTAGAAAATACTCTTTAAAACGTTGTGAGAATGACCCAATAGATGGGATACTACTACGCTTATAAAATACAAGACGACTCTTGAAATTTAATTGCTAGAGACATTAATAATTATGTACAGCATTATTTTCCGTTTTAGTCAAGTTCACCTTATGTCGACAGTGGTATTCTGACTTTTGACTACTATTGGCTTATTGCTGAACCCAGTCAAAGCCATTTTACTGGTTGGTAAAGTACCGTCAATAGCACTGTATATGCACAGACGTTCATACATATTATACATGTATTCTGGCATGGGAATAATTCAGGATCAAACACTATATAGTATATTGCATATTGATAATAAAATGTGAAAAATTGGAAATTCTCAGTTCATATGTAATGACACAAATATAAATTGTATAGGTATTGAATTTAAGATTAATAAATTCTAATGTGTGGGAATGCCTTTTATAAGCGTGCAGTCATAACGTCATGCACTGAAATCAGGAAGAAGGCCAGCTTGCTCGTAATCTAAACCTACCCTTTCCTGATTGACCATTGCTCATTGTCAGTTCTTACAACTTTTAGATTATCTTTATTTTATTATTTATAAATTATAATGTCATATCGTATAGTCATCCAATATGTAGTATTCCTTTCCCCCAATACCATTTAAATGCAATTTAGATGTAACTAAAATAATGGATTTAGTAATAATAATTAATTCCTGTCCCTAAAGATCACTGAATACTGAGTAGATGGCAACCAACCCTGGGAGAGAAAAACCTGGGAAACAAATTTATTTAAGAGTACACATTTTTTCACGCGTGAGATACTGACTCTGACCATATTTTTCTATCATCCAATTATTACATATATACTTATATATATATATATATATATATAATTACCAGTGCATGAAAAAATGGGAATGTATTTTAATAATGTTGTTTGATAGACTCATGCATCATAAGAATGGTGCAAAATGGGTAAAAAGGTTACTGATGTGTCAGAGATTCTCTAAATTACACTATTATGGTGTCCTTATTGGCACAATATGAGAACACCGAACTTTCAATCCGGGGGTTGGACAAAGGTAATATTATTAAACCACAGGGTATCGGATAGTTTGTGAATAAACTGAAAAACATTCATTAAAATATTTAATACAATAAAAAGTAACGGTTATGACTCTTTGCTGTCTTTGTGCAAATTTTCAATAGCTTGAAGAATCCTCTTCAAATGTCCAATTTTTGTTACGCCCAATTCTTTCAAATCTCGACGTTGCAGGCAGATTAACTCCGCACCGCGTATATCATGACGGAGAAAACTTGATTTGTATTCACTCAAATGAAGATGTTCCAACCACTCTGACACTTCCCCGACTGTCCAATTCTCCACTGTCTTGCTCACCTCTGTTTGACAACAAACCCCCAGTATTTTAATTAGAAATCACAAAAACGTTACTAAATTGAAGCGCTTGCGAAATTAGTATTCCACAGTACTTTCTCGTTATAAGGGACCAGATTTTAAAGAGATTTTTCGATAGAGAATATTTTTTTGAGGGACAAAAATCACCGGTCCATTATAATGAATCCCGTATAATGAGATTTTACTGTTTATATATTCTTAATTATATGTATGCATACCAGATGACCCTGCTTCGTCACTACATCCATCCCACGCTACATCAGTTGCTGACTCTTCTCGTTTCTCTTTGCGGTTGAATCGCATACCAAAAATACTTCCTCTTGAATGTCTCTTCTCCTTTTTCACCTTCTCCTCCTTGCTCTAGAAATTCCCATAGAAGGACTGAGTTCAAAGTGACAAATATAAGCATCGAAAATATTTCAGTATTAATAATTATTGTTTGAAAAAAGTTAATTAATAACCTCCAGTTATTATAAATAGACAAATCTTACATCTTCATTTTCAAATGAACTAGACCCAGCACTCATTGCTTTCAATTTTTCTTCCCATGTTTTTAAATTTGACTCAAGTTTCTGTACGCAAAAAATTACAATAATTTTGTCTCTTAGACTGACTTCAGAGGCGATTAGACAATTTTCGCAATTATTAGTTAAGGTGAGTATGTTAAAGCAAGTCTCAGTGACGAAATGTACAGGGGCACAAACATAAGAAGGAAAACAAGGCACTGTGGTATTTGTGCATATGCAATATACATAGTAATGAAGCATTCACCTATAGTTTAACTTAACTGAAGCATTAATCTTCAGCTTTGGGCTATACAATAAAATGAACACAACCACAGGGAAAAACAAGAATAAATTCTGAAGCTATGAGATGCAACCTACGTCTGAACCGAAAGGAAGACAAACATCTACTTTGTTTAGAATAAAACTACTACACAAGCAACGAAATGCAGTAGCATATGTTATTTTAGGTCTCGGCAACATAAATTAAAGCCAATTTACACATTAAAACTAGTATACACACAAGCGGAGAGAAACATTAAAAAAATAAGGCAACTTACTCGATTTCGGCAAAGAACAGGCATTCGATTTTTTAAAACAATCTGAATGACGCCAGGTGGCTGAAGCCAAGCTTCACCATCAACCTTCAAGCACAAATCATGATAAATTATTGACCATTCCAAGAAAATATATTAGTTACGTATACAGTAGATATATTTAATTGTTTAAATCTATTTTCATTGAGTGCATTGTGCAAATACCTGAACAGGAATTGGCTCATCACCCAAGATCGTTATTGTGACGCGCGTGCATTGAGCAATGCGATGTTGATAGAAGTTCACAACACGAGATGTTGCCATTTGAACAGTATGAAAAACTGCCATTACTTCAACGATTCCGTCGTCGAAGCTGGAATGTAAAAACCCATCTTCTTTCCACATACCCCAAAAATTAGTTCCGCCCATAAAACTGTAATGTTGCAAATAAACACGCATGCATAAAAGTCTTCAAATTTAAAAATAATTATTCAAATGCTCATCTCCATAAAATCTACGCCAATAATACCTGGGTATATTGCAAATCACAATTCCTTGTAAACGAGGCAAAGGAATTCTCACCCCGTCACACTCAAGCTTAACACGTTGATCTAAATTTTTGCAAGTTCTTTGGAGCATTTCTTTACTTCCCAAAACTCCGTACCTAAACAAAGGGAACGAGTTAAACGAATTGCTGAGAAAAAAAGAAAGCGAGTGCCATTACAAAGTGGAGGTAAACATCACATAAATTACGTACCACATGAAGTTTTTTGCGCGGCTTCTACACTTCTCTGGATGCTCTTCTCTTTTCAAATGAAAATCCAGTGTAATTTTAGCATCTAATCCAATGCCAAAATAATTATTCATGACCGCACGTTCTTTAAAACCTTGCATGAGAAGCTCCTCACTCGCCTCAGGGTCCTGTGAACGAATGTAAACTTGTGTTAGAAGTTCTACTATTATACAAACTTGCATGTAATCGTGACCAACCCTTTTCAAGTAAAGTAAGCTACAGAAATGTAAACAAATAAAAGAATAGTGATAATTGGCACCTTCGCGTCCGAGCTTTCTGAATGTTAGTTTTTTTCCAAATTATACGGAACTTACACAAATGCAGATAAAACTTAAAATCTTTTGTAATAATTCGCACAGCCCCTATAGATGTTAAATATAAGTAATTGGAAAAGAGATAAAACAGTATAAGCTAGACGTGATATTAGAGAAAAATGCGTGGGTGGTGAAATAGTTCAAATTAAATTCAAATGCTATGTTTATTTTTTGGCTCGAACTATTAACAAGAATCGATACACCGATGAAATCTAGAAACGTTCCTGGCATATACTAAGCCCTGGGTGCGCATTTTACAATATGTATCAAAGTAACCCTGATTTACCATTAGAGGTGAGGCCACAGCGCACATTGCATCCGCATTTGCCATAAGAACCTTGCCAATGACACCACCAGCTGAAACTGAAGGCCAACTAGGATGCATAACAAGTGGATTGATAATTGGCATCGTTTTCTTTCTTCCACTTGCGTCTGTACATTTATTGGGAGATGAGGATATGGATGACGTACAGGTTGATGACGCCGAGAAAGGTGAATGTGTGAGTCCACAATATTCAGACAAGTCTCCGTAATGTCCTCCTGAATTTTTTCGACTATTTGGACTATTAGGAATTTCGACTTCCAACGGCTTCAGTAATGACCCCATAGAAACTCGCCGTGAAGCTCTTGGGGACGCTCCACGGTAGAAATAATTGAGTCCATCGGGCACATTAAGATTATCAAATACAGTCTGATGGTCCGGCTCTTTTAGTAGGGTCGACTGATCCTTCCCTACAACTCGCTCACTATTATCACTGGGTTTCTCTTCCTCAGCCTCCGGTGATTTGTCGTTTGATGAGGTTGATGGACTTTGTACTTCGATCTTTGGAAAACTGTCATTTCCCACTACAATTTCACTCTTATCAAGTGGTTGGTCATTTTGTACTTGGTTCTTGTCATACAGTTGATTACTTAACTTATCAAGAATAAAAGAATTTTGACAACTTTGGTCAGCAAATGGAGTAGGCACAGGTAAAGCCACGTTAGGGTCTGTTGGACTAATATCAGGTAATTGTTTTTGGAATTCAAGCAAAGATGTAGGAGTTGATTCGGTGGACTCGGACTGAACTGCAAGCGACAATGGTCGGACAATAACAACGGGCGGTGAACTACTCTGCTCATCAATAGTCTTCTCTGCATGCTCAATAATTTGTCGAACTGCCTTCTTTAAGCTATTTGCTCTTGACATGAGTATTTCTCTCTGCTGAAATTTCACAGGCTTGACTTTGGCAACTAATGGAACTGAAGGAATTGTTTCTTCGGTCACAGACGAGTGTAGATCTTCAAACTCATGCTCCATCGTTCGGTCAACCTTAGTACGTACAAAAAATTTAATTAAATTGGCTCCATGCCACACTGTCATTCATTAAAGTCCTTTTGCATCCTGTATAGTGATATTTTACCTCCAAAAGCTCCTCTTCCTTCTCAGTTGACTGATCGCATTCTGTCTCTTCATTTAACGTTAGGAGCAGAGAGTTCAATTTTTGGCTAAGATTTGCACATTTCATATTTATTTCAGCATCGTCTGCCGATGAACCAACTTTACCAATCATGTCTCTAACCGTCTCACAGAGCACTCTGCAATGACAAAAACGTTTCTTATGCTTCCTTTCTTTATAAAAAATAGAATACAAAACTTTCTTCAATCTAATAACTTCGTAATGACATACTTGGCAGAAGCTATAACAGTTTGATGATGATGTGACTGTAAAATATTTTGCAGGTGAGAAACAACAGAATCTTCATAATGAGAAATTTGTGGTCTTTCCTCGGACCGCGGATGCTCACTGATAGGCTGCTTGATCACACAACCACGCTCATAGGTCATAATACTCCACCTGAAACGAAAATGAAATAATGAATTAAACCACCATGCATTATTTGGAACACGAATGTTTTGATTTTACAACCGGTGAGTATAGCAGCAACACCATTTTAAACCTAACAGACAATGCTTACCTATCCAGCATTTTTGTTGTGGCACGTTCGTACTTGTCTAACAGGTGAGGCAAATGTGCTTCATCGTCACATGAGGCTCCCCATCCTAGCACTCGAGCTAAGTCATTTCCAGTCCCAAGAGGTAAAACACCAACTTGAACTTGTCTCTGCAATGCAATGAAACCATTATTACGACTTTGACCAACTATGTAAGTAATCCCTAGATAGAAAAATGTTTCCACGTCAACTTAAGCCTCCTCCCACCCACATCCAAAATCAGATATCACTTACGTGCATATCAAGGCTATCAATTTCACACATGACCCAACCCACGGATCCATCTCCTCCACAGACTAGAATACGGAAAGGTTCAAAGTGTCTAAAAAGCTGCAGTCCCGGTCTTGGTCCACCATTAACTAGGTCAAAAACTTGTGCAGGATTTAAAAGCTGCTTAAATCTACGAAGAAATTTTAAACCTTGGTGATCACCAGATTTAGAATTAACAAATACTAGGAGAGGTGAACAGCCTTGGAGGGGTAGCGAGGGTTCCCATGCTTCATCACTTCCTGTTTTAATCAACACATCAGTAATCTTCAATCAATTCCACGAAGTCTTTGACCAGGCCTTTATTTACCGAACTAGTAATTCAAACTTGGAATGTCAACATGACACTACACATCAATGCCTTACCTACGGTATGAAGGGCAGTGGGAGGTACAACGCTTATTCTACTCAGACTACATTTCTTCCTCATACTATATCGACATGAATTATGCACACAAGCGCGGCACCATAGACACCTCCAGTCTTGTAATCTAAAAAGCAAACAGGAACAAATTAAGTTTTTCATTCTTTATTTACATTCACCACATGGCACTGCCCCTCTATAAACACATTTCCTCAAACTCTCCTCTTCAGTCAAGCACCTTCCAAGTCATATTTTCATTTAGATTTAATCATCTCTAAATTGAGTTTTTTTATGCAAGCAGCCACCATGAAGGTGACGAGTGAAAATCGTTAAAATCCAAAGAATGGTACGGTACGAAACGACCATTGAACTCCGTCCTTTTCAACACATCCATTTATTATTTACGTAGAACCTATACATTAAGCTCCTATCAGCCATGTGCATGCCCTCACTCCCGTAAATAGGTAAATATAAACACATTATTTAGCTCTATTTAAATTCATTCACCTGCACAAATTTATCTCATTTCCTTACCAAGGCTTCTCAAATTGGAAAGTAACTACAAAGAATATTTATTACCTGAAATATTAGTGAGAGCTATTTATTACGAATACTGGTCCTAACTCCATCAAAACCCTATTCCTTTCTGCAGTAGCTTCGCAAAGACTGCTCCATTCATCTAATTGTGACAAGTTCCTACCATATATTTTTAAAATGTGCAACATGCTTTATCTCCAAAAGAAGAGGAAGTACGAGGAGGAAATTACTTCAAAACGGATCCACACGTTTTCTCACAAACAACACATTTAGCTGACACTGGTAGATTCCCTTCGAGCCACTGATGAGGAAAGATGAGAGACTGAAAAAAAAAATCAAAATAACATGAGCCACACTACCTTGTATTCATAGATCCGAGAAAGTATGGATACATACTAGAAAATTCATTACTTGCTGTTTTGCAATAGACAAATAAATATTCCATGGACTCTCTTACCCCTTCAGATTCCTGTAAATTTTCTTTGCCCATAGAAGCAAGCGTAGTCCATTTGCAGTTATTGATAGCTTTCGAGGCACAGTGTTTATGTGATTTGAATTTGCAAACTTCACAACTCAGTCCGCTTGACATCATCCCTAAAAACAGTTAAATCATGTCACCATCAAGTTCCTTGGGAAGATGCACACATGCCATGTCAGCTCAATATTCTCAGAGAAAGGGAGAAATCCCCAGCTCGGCACATACCAATATGTGGAACTAAACGAATAAAAACTTTTCAATTTCCCTGTAATCCTCCTACAACCTAAACAAACTCGGCTTGATACAGAGTTGGATAGAACTTTTCGGTAGAACAATATAATTTTGCTCGACCAGCATTGCCATAATAAAATGAGGGGAAAAAATCCAGACTAAAACTTACTTACATAGATAAACCATGGGACGGAATGGGGAAACGTAAAATACGATACAGTTTTAGTTCAAATAAAATTATACATGTTACTGTCTATATAGTTTTATTTTACATCCGTACATATATATATACTCTGACGCATACACAATGTTACACGGAAGACGAAAGAAGAAAAACTATTGGGAAATATTCAGAAGGAAAGTAAAAGTAGTAGAGATATCAACTTTTTAGAGTGTGTGCCTCTGTGGCACTGAAACTTACCACAAAGTTGTTCCCGACATACATTACAGTAAGTAGGCATTGCATGGGTCGTGGAGAACCAAACATGAGCTCCCGTACCAGACAATCCATGAGAATGATCTCCAGTCTGTGAAACAGAAAAATATCTCGGCCTTACATACTATCTCCATTATTTCCATTTGAGCGTGTAAAAGTCGACGTCGTCGTCAGACCTCAACTAATGGAGATTTTCCCTCACGTATGTATACACCAATAATACTCTCTCCTACCTAACAATAATACTCTACTACCTTTCACGTAAGAAAAAAAAACTAGATCCTGAGTCTCTACTCTAAACATAACTTACTGTGTACTCCCATTGTCACTATATTTGAAAAGAACGCTTTTCCTTTTAATGCTGGAGAAAGCATCTCACAAGAACCACACACAACTAACACGCAACAAACTAGAATGGCTGACAATCACGGTCTTATATGTATGTATATACATATGTAGATACTTATGTCCTTCGTCCGTGAAGAGACGAATCGGGCTAGATGCATTTTCGATTTAATGCAAAAAGATAGATACATATGAATTTTTACATTAGAAAAAGGCAAAACTAACTTACAATAAGTTCAAGGTCTCCCTAACAATAAATGCAAAATTAACCACATATGTATAGTTTTCACTAGAAAGTAAAAGAAAGGACAAAAACTACATTCTAAAATATTTATTGCAAATAGTCCATTTTACTTTTAGGATAAATCCCATCCGGTCCATTTGGTTTCTAATTTTGAATGCACATAGTACATTTAGGGCTTAGGGAAGCTCCATCCAGATCATTTGACTTTTAATCGAAAATGCATTTCTAGACTATTTGGTCTCTTCACCGAATATAAATAGATATATCTTTAACCTATAGTTAAGGGAACGGCACATAGTAGTGCAGTCACTCACAGAGCCTGAATTTTAACATACATTCAAACACAAATCTCATTTTATGTATCCTTCTATATCTCTCTGTTGCCAAACACCCAAGAAAATCATCTATTATTTTCAATTTATTACAGAAATAGTCCATCCAATTTTATTAAAACTTTCCTACTCAAATCCATTGTCACAGTACATATGTACATACATACGAGAGAGCAATGAGAGGAGAGAGAGAGAGAGAGAGAGAGACATTTGCTCTTTTATCCCATTACTTCCACCCTGACAGAACATCCTGTCAAACCTTAGACTTAACAAAGCTTAAACTGTAGAAGGAACTGAAGCAACCTCGTCCCCAGAGAACTTTTTATTCATCATTAAGGGAATTCTGCACACAGGCTTACATTCCGTCGAGCATCTCAGCTCAAATCCAGAGGACTCACCTAACGAGATAAAGTCATCAAAAGATCAGTCCCATATGAATTTTATTTTCACTTAAGGCAATTACACTGTTGGATATCGTTGGAACTGGACGGAATTCTTCCCATCACAAAATACGAACACGATATATAGATATATATATAATTATATATATATCTATAGGAAATAATGTGAAAGGACTCGAGAGCCACATAACACTATCAAGGGAAAGTAGAAGGCATAGAGAGAGAGAGAGACAGAGAGAGAGAGAGAGCTAGAGAGAGGGAGAGAGGGGGGAAAAGAGAAAAGAACCAAAGCAACAGGAGACTCTCGACTACCTGTATCTCTCCAACGAATTCGTATGTATGTACACCATCCATTACATGCCCTTAATTCCTTCTCTTACGATTAAATTACAACCCTTCGGGCCAAGAGAGTCCCTGCTCCCACGCGAGCTGTATCCGAGTCTCCATCACCGTCATACTACTCCACCATACATTACAACTAGTTCCCCACGAATGGACTGAGCCAAGACCTTTTGAGGGGGGCACATTACCCCCTCCCCTGGTTTCGCCCCCAGGAGGGACAGCCCATGTAGCTACTATTGAATCCCCTCAACTATGAATCTTAAACTTGATTTAACTATATATACTTTGCAATGATTATTGTACATTTACTGCTAAAAGCTACTAAAACTCCTATAGATTGCCCAGCACTTCTCCACAAAGTTTTCCAACTGCTTCTAACGTTTTACTCCTATCTTATCCTTCCTGTACGTAATGACATGAAGGTATGCACTCATTGTAATTATACCGTTCTTTTTGTGCCTCCACTTCAATTGAAGTGGAACAGCCCCTCTGGATTACATGCATCTGTATCCAACAGTCTTGCTCACCTAGTTAGCAATCGGAAACTAATCTCTGTACATGAGGGAAGAAAGCAACAACTGAACTGTCCCCTTACATTTTCAGCCAACCCTGTCAAAAACGAATATGGAGAGAGAAAAAAGAATCAGAGAGAGAGAGAGAGAGAGAGCTAGGACGAAATAAATAAAAAGTAAAAGGAAAAGAGACTATCAAAACAGAGTGCCAAGAGCCTGACGAGTCAGAATGAAAGGACGGAAAATACATCAGAAATTGAATTCCCTTCTTAGCATCATTTATTACCAAGTGCCTTACTTTACCTATCACATATGTGTAGGGCTTCTCTCAAGCCACTCAATTCCCTCCTAGAAGACATACCATTCAATCTGCTCATAATACCAGGAATCCAGAGGATCCACAACAGCCAATATAATAGGAAACAACTCTTGAGTATTTTCCTCAGTGAAAACAGTTAAACCTTCCTAATTTCCTTACGCTCTCCTTACAATTTCATTGGGAGATCCCTTGCTAATCTCACTCAGTAACAGAAGGGAGAAGAGGGCTCAAAAAAAAGAGAAAAAAGAGTCAGGACGAATGCTTGGAGAGAGTGCCTTCATTATATGAAGAGCCTCATGCTACTTTTCCCTCAATGCCACATCCAATGATGTAAATTAATCCGTCCATTTTCATGTGCCTATGACAAACCCGACTACTCCCTAATATTTCACTTTTGGAAAATCCACAGCCCAATGGGATATGAATGGGAAATGGTACACTACTCAATCATTTGGAGAAAAATCCTATAGGTGGATACTCAAAATGAACAAAAGAATTAATTTTCCCGAGGAAGAGGAATGAAAGTGCCGCTGTAGAGAGAGAGAGTCAGAGAGAGAGAGAGAGAGAGAGAGAGAGAGAGTGGAAACCATTGGCGCAGGAAGTGCATAGATGCATACCTACAGATGTGCTTACTATTCCCTGTATACTTATTCACTCGAAATTTCTCTATCACATCCCCACACGCAAATGCTACTACTGTAGTAATAGTAGTACTAGTATTTTACGTCCTCCCGATCTCTCAGTCAAGAGCATTGAGTATAGGGACTCAATTGAGAGCTCTTCCAATGCTCATCTCAACAGCATCATCTATTTTGCTGAAATCCCACGCGTTTAATGTTTACAAGCAATTTACATGTAAACTCCGGGGACATAGGGTGGTTATGAGTAAGTGGCGGGAAGAAAGGTGGATATATGCACGTACGTGTGGGACATGGGTAGTAGCTAATGTAAACTTGGGAGTCGGAAGCCTCAGCATATAGAATATATATATGGATTAAAACTTTCCCAATGACGTCACACTCTGCCACTCCAATGTTTTGGTATTTGTCCTCAACCAACATTTAAAAACAATTTACTGTCATATTTTATTTACAAGTTCCCTTTACGCCTCTGACCTAATTATATGATGAATACTGCACGTCCTCATCCGTCTCAGAAGTGTCCCAGCTCTCTTGGAATTTGTGAGTTGGTTCACAGTGACAGCACTGCTCCCAGCTTCCCTCCAATAATTGGGAAAAGAATATGTGGGAGTCTCCGAACAATGAATTTAACCATTAAAATCCTCATTGCCAGAGTTTTTTGAAATGAGCCCTCACTTAATGCCCCAGCACTCCGAGGAGCACCCAGAAGGACGGCACTCCGAGCTTCCCCTTCCTAATACAACTCCAGCCAATTTCCAAGTAATCCATAAAATGGCTTAACCCTCACCCATCCACTCTTTGTCCACAACTTTCTCCAAGATCTGTAGATACTTATAATTATATGCAGATGAAATCACATAGATGTACACAGGGGATGTGGAAGAGCCTCTAGCACCTCGTAACCCATACGTCCCTACTGAAAATTCGGCTCTGAGGCATACTAGATCTACAAGACCACCTCCAAAGACCACACTCCTACCAGGGCCGTGGTGGCAGTGAATCCCTATACACATAAATCTACATCTACAAGCCCCAAGTAGGCATTTCTAACAATAATAAACCACAACGACCAAACCGTGAGAATCCGGTAAATGCATGGAAGATGAGGAGGATAAGAAAGGAAGTAGATGAACACTATAGACAGGGTTTCCCTCCTTTTCCAAGAAAAGGGAAATTACTCTGATTTTTTCTTCCCTTCCTTACATTCTCTCTCTCTCTCTCTCTCTCTCTCTCTCTCTCTCTCTCTCTCTCTCTCTCTCTCTCTCTCCCTCACACACACACACACACACACACACACACACACACATGAACACACATAGAACTCACTCCTATAATTTACATTCATTTCTCTACCCATCCGTAAATGTAAGTGCTCCCTAGCTTTCTAATATCTACTCCGCTCAGAGAAAACTCATTTCCTCGAAATAACTCGAAGGGTATGTACACCCTGAAATTTGGTTGTGAGTTGATACAACCAGTTTATATCCAAACCACAACTAGACATCTACAGGCGTATGCACATCTCTACACAAGAACTTAGATCATCCAGGGATAATTATATAGCTAAATTGTAGTCTCTATATATACACCTACCCGAGAGAGAGAGAGAGAGAGAGAGAGAGAGAGAGAGATGATAGATGCAGCTCTGTAGAAATGTTTCACGATACCAGGGGCAGGTATCTATTGCTCGGAACTGAAACGGATAAAAACAATAAAGGCCGTCGTATTATTCCCATCTCGACCGGAGAGAACTCCCCGATAAAGCAATTGCTACTTCCACCTGATAAATTGGTCAAAAGTACGCTGGCTTTCCTCAAATGGAAAATCAATCTGAATACAAATAGATTCATGTATCTATCTCCACAGTCTATAACCTACATGCATATAATTATTTATGCTTCCTCACAGGCATAAAATTTACCCACTAGGAATTTCCCATTATTATTGGAGTAGTACACCATGAACGATGGAACAAAGGTTTCAGCATCAAATAATTATTCGCCTCAAAATCCTAGAACAATTTATCATTCCTGACAGAGCTCCAGAGTAAGTATATATAGATACATTAACATGTACGAGGCATAACAAGTCGGCTCTGTCGCTCTCAACTACTTCACCAGGTTCCCGGTACAACAAAAGTGGAGGCAATATAAGAAAATTGCTCCACATCAAGGATTGCATTACCCCCATTCCCTTTCCTATTTTCAATCTCTCTCGCTTATGTTCCCCTTAAAAAAAAAAACTTTCACATTTCATTTGTCATTTCCTCTTTTCCTCTCGTTCACATTTCCCGACCACACACGGGAAAACGTGGATACAATATCCATCCAAACTGCTACCCTCCTGGGAACAACGGGATTTTCCCATGTCTTACAATTTTTTCCCATTTGAAATAAACCGAGAAAAAAAAATCTAACAACATACTTTGCATGTGTGACACTAGTCTCTCTGATGTCCATATGAAATAAAGAGACGAATAGGAATAGAATATAGGCATAAGTAAATTTTTCCACACACGTCCTCACGTAGACTCAATTTTCATAACAATAATATTTTACACGTGAAAAATTGTGTTCAACTCAAGTATTTCAGGAACTGTATGATTGCTGTAACAGTTGTTCAATTTCAACAAGTCCTTTTACCCGTAGAACTGAGACAGTGCCGCACACGTTTAAAAAAAAAACTTTTATAACAACCTGATAGACACAACATTACACACAAGTAGGGTATATACATACGCCCATATTCACTACTCACACATACCCATAGAGATATAACTCAATTCGAACGGAAATTGTGACTGTAAGGGAAAATTGTCAGGACAAGGTAACAAGGAAAGAATTTATCTACTCTACGTCCAACTCCTACAAAATACGAATAAATACAAATTCTTTATTTTATCTCTGATTGATACATACGGACCACATAGATACGTAAATACATACGTAAGAATTACTTCCCAGTTTTTTTTTATACAAAGGCTAAGAATTTTCCCTTTCTATTTTCACTCTCAAACTTAAAAACTAGGTGTTGCATTTTCCTTCAGCTGTTCCCATAGGGGGGAAAAAGTACAGGCCAAAACTACCATATTGAAAGTTTCCACAGAACAGTATTTCCAAAAAAAAAAAAAAAACTTTTCCCCCACAAAGCAGAAAAAAACTACAGATATGCATCAAGATTTTTTTCTTTCCTATTTCAACTTCAAATCTCCACCTTTCTCCCTGAATACTTATCGAAACTCACCCAAAATGTTATTGAAAGGAGGGAAGCATCTAGATATATATTATTTCCCAAGGAAAAACGTGTGAAGTGTCTTAAAATTTATTTTCACACTCCACAGACTACTCCCGTGTCTCATGCTTCCTTACACCCTGAACTACTATTTCATACGTGCATTATAAAGGGAAAGAGGGGAAGACATATATGTAGATATGCTCCTGTGAAATTTCCTGTTACTCTCGATACGCATACACATCCAGCCACCACATGAACATCACATCAATATCCGCCCTGATTCCATCTCCACGTGTTGAAGGGAGGGATCGAGCGGATACCTTTCTTTTTCTGCCCGTACCCTCCTCGTTAGGCAAGGCTTTGGTTCTCACCCTTCAGTGTAGCCAGGTAAAAGGAAAATATCTTGGCATTTCCTTCCGTCTTCTGAGCTTTCCCAAGCAATGGATTATATTTTGGTAACTCCCTTTACACTTCTATCCCTTAATAATAATAATGTATATACTGGCGGAAATATTTTTAGGATCTTTTTACGCTATTCATATAACCTACGTGTACATAATTAATTAGATACAAGTCAAGAGCTTGAATACATATACAGGAGTTTCGGAGTGCGTGAGAGGGAACTGGAGAGAGAGAGAGAAAGAAAGAGAGAGAGCGAGAGAGAGAGAGAGAGAAAGAGAGAGAAAGTAGAAAGGGAAGATCAGAAAAAGTATGGAAAGTTGTATGTTCCTTGAGTATGAAAAATATCTATACCTTTATTAAGTCTAGCTCCAGCCGTTATAAAAGTTTAGGGAGGAAGGGAAAAAATCCGTTTTTTTTCTCACATTTGACCTTTTCCCTCCACGAAAGATTAGGATGGGAGTTAGTAGTGATAGTTTCCAAGAGACAGTCGTTCGTAGTCATCCATGTAGAGAGTGTAATGGCCGTGTAGTAAATACTACTTCAGCATTAAGTATTCCCAGCTCTGGGAAGATATTATGGACGAGTGAAAGTATTTTGATGGATTTTCTGCCCTGATGCGGCAAGAGAGCGTAATCGTCAGACCTATACATAGCTAAACTATTGTAGCGTGAAAGAATTTCATCTCAAACTCTCTCTCTCTCTCTCTTCTCTCTACTACTTCTCCGACTACCATCTCGAGAGCCCGCCATACACAAAATTCACACTTACCGAGAGAATACGTCTTTAAATTAAAACCGATCCATTCGTAACTCTCTTACAATATCCAAAGAGATAAAGAGAAAGAGAGAGAGAGAGAGAGAGAGCATTTCAACTTCCTCCAACTCTTCCTCCTTTCTCCATCTCTCTCTCTCTCTCTCTCTCTCTCTCTCTCTCTCTCTCTCTCTCTCTCTCTCTCTCTCTTTCACCGCAAAACGGCAAACGGCATGTGTATCTACTCACAGTCATAAATCCCTGCTCGAAACATAATAATAATTAATAATAATGAATAAAGGATCATAATTTGAGGGATCTTCAATCCCCCAACTCTTTCCATCATAGATCCGTTTTTCAGCCCGAGTGGTTATCAAAGAATGAAGCATCTTTCATTTTCTCCCTCTCCCTCTCTCTCTCTCTCTCTCTCTGTCTATAAAAAAAATACATACACATAATAAACCATTGGATCACACTTCCATCTCCACAGGATGGATACTCACTCAGAGTAATGCCCAACAATCAATCTTCACGGGCTGTAAGCAATTTTTATTTCCGTTGCAATCCCTTCCGTAGTAGCCGCAGTCGCAGTCACGATATGTATATTCTATATAGACGTAATATAGATATTTTATACTTACAAATTCCGTCGCAATTTGCTCAGGGGCTATACACTGATTGTCTCAATGTAGAGAGATAGATACTACTAGCAGGATATGATGAAATTACGGGGAAAGGGGTGGACTCGTTGGGGAAAGAAACAGGGCTGCTCATAAATAAATACATATGGTAGGAGACTGACTGTACTATATAATTAAATATAGATAAATATATATTACACATTCTATATTTAAGATAAATGTATTCTTCCAATCCCCCACCCCTCCCCTCCCGAAATGAAACTATAAGAGTAGTATCTACTCTAGTGGTAATAATAGTTGAAGTGGATGATTCAAATTACATGGATGTTAGAGTGAAATTTTCAATTTTCCCTTCCAACGTGAGACTACATATATATCTAGAGAAAGTGTACATCGAACCTCCCATTTGATAATGCTTGTATATATGTACATAAAAATAAATATAAGGCCACACAATGGTTCCACACTCCTTCTTAAGTCTCATAAAGTGTGCCATGCCAGGGGATGGGAACAAAGCAAAGTTCACTATAAACGTTGAATGCTCCAGTGCTAAAACAAATTCCCTCAATCTCCTGATTTTTTTCCATCATTCGCTACATTTACTTATAGGAATAAATGGGTAATACTTTCTCCTTTTTTAAAGATAATAATAATTCAAACCCAGAGCAATGGAAGCACTCCAGAGTCCGGACAGACTCTCTCTCTCTCTCTCCCTCCCTCTCTCTCTCTTTCTCTCTCTCTTCCCATAGTTGATTATGCATACGCACGACTGGTTCCCAATTCAGTTACCTTTCATACATCCGCGGAAAGAAAATTAAGGAGGAAAAGTCAACAGACGAGAGGGGAAGGAAAGGAGCGTGAATAAGTAGGGCCATCGTAAACATTTCATATTTGCTTACTCACAATTCCTCACTTGTAAACACTATCAATTTCTCGAGAATCTTGGAAAAATTCCCTCCTTTAGTAGAACATCTTCCCTCCTTCCTCTCCTTTCTTCCCCTAACAAAGGGTTTTTTATCGTTTTTTTCCCCTTGGAGTGTGTGTAAACACTCTGTTTCCCCCATTGTTGTATACTTATTACCATAGGAAGGAGTCCCCAGCTCTCATCCCCATACATATCAACAGATACTATTACACAGGAACAGGAGTTTTGACAAGCAATAAGTGAACCTAGTTTTTTGAAGCAGTCAACAAACCAACTAACTCTAGGATTTTCTTTCATATATAGATATATACATATATACATGTATATCTAATTATATATAACAACTCCACTGATACAAAAGAAGAAGAAACAAGGAGAAGAAGAAGAGGGGAAAAATCTTTTGACTACTTCCCCCGTATTTGTTTCTTTTCTTGTTATTAAAGGAAATGAAGTGAAAATAATTTGAAATTGGGACTTTGTCCGTGAAAGTCTAAGCTACGCTTCTTTTCCTTTTATCCATAGTCTTTCTCTCTACTTTCCTCTCTTTCTCTCTCTTTCTCTCTCTCTCCCTCTCTCTCTCGTTTTGCTTACTTCCAACTTTTCCTTCTTTCTCAAACCTGTATTGTCAAAAGTAAAGACGGGTAGGAGAAGTTGAATGTATAGTTGTAAATTAGAATGTACTCAAGCGAATCATGTTGAGATCAGATAGAGTAAAACTAACGTAAAATGAAGATGAGAGAAATGCTCTTTCTTCCCTAACCCTTCTCCTTCCAATCTATGATGCTCAGCCTTTGTGAGGAATTGTACCGTAAAAACCAAGGGAAAATAAAAGCCTTCTCCCCAAAAACTTATGGGTCAGGTTAGGAAATTGATTTTAAAATATTTACCTCATGGAAGCTTGTCGTACTTGCAGACTGAATTGCCCCCATCCACTCTGCCATTGCTGCTCTGTTCTCAGCGGCCAGGACTAACGTACGAAATGGTGTGATAACCTGCAGGTACCCCCAGACATACACACAAAAAAAATTCCATCATTAGCAGACATCCTACTTCACATATCTACCTCAATAATTTTAACCATATTATTATAATAATTATTATATAATAAAATCTCATCATAATTCTCATAATTACAATACTAATGCAAAATACTCATTGGGGAATATGATCTGGGAAACATCACCACTGTCATGAGTGTCGTGCAGAATTATTATAACGTGCAAAAGTAAATATTTAAAAAAGTAATGAGGCCACATGCGGCGGAGTAGGAGTTATCTACAAATGTACCATTTATAAATATTTGTTTTTGGTAAATGGGGATTTACAAAGGGGGGGGGAAGACATGGAGCAACAGCTTTGGCGTATAATAAGGGAGTAGTGCAGACATAAGCATTGGTTGAAAGGTGAGGGTTCAGAGGGGTCCCTCCCCAACTGTTCTTTTTTAGGAGAGCAACAAAGGGAAACTGTGTCACAATTTTCTTGTAAAAAAGATGATGTAACTGTTCCATCTCCTTATCACATTGTAAATAGGAGCTGTCTCCCGGTCCAATACCTCTACATTAGATACATATACATATAAATCTCTACTTCCCCTCTCCATGAGCCGGGACGTGCGAACAACAACATCTTTCCTTCTGCACACTTTAGTCCTTGTCGACTCTCACAGTATATAACTAATTTCACTGTCACAAACAATATTTTCGACAATCGCCGATAGCTCCCATCCTTTCAGAGAACAAACAGGAGTTGAGAGGGAACCGGAGAGTGAGCGACAGAGAGAATGAGCACTGGTGAAAGAGAATGACGAAAACTTGTAAGTAACTTAAGGCACCTGAAAAACTTTTTATTATGTATATGTGCATACATAGATATTCATATATATACATAGATACGTGGAGGAGATACATACATACTCCATATAAATTCCTACACCCAGCTCTCTCCATATCCCTCCCCCTCCCCCTCCCTAACCAACACACTCCACTACCCAGTCCAAACCAAATACGAGAAACCAGTCTCAATGTAATCTCTCATACCCTTTGGGAAAGAGTGTCCGACTCGTACACACTCATAGTAAATATAATTATATATACATAGATATCTACATATATATATAAATAGTAGAGTAAGGGAAACTATTGTCCCGGGATTCCTTCTGTCAATGTACACAGAGAGATGGATATAATAGTATCTGTGTAGATATGAGAAGTGGGAAATAGAACGAGATTCCCTGTCATTTCAAAAGGTCAATAATTTATAGAATGAAACCATAGCCTTGTGTGTGTGTGAGCAAACAAAGCCAGACTTTAAAGTTCAGTCTATTATTACTTCTCAATAATACACACACACACACACAGTTCTCTTAATAGGATCCCACACCACCAATCAGCTCAACTCTTCTTCAAAATTAGAATTGATATTTTCCATGGAGGGGAAAAGTTTAATACTAGTAAAGGACAGCCCCAACTTTACATTTACAGCAAGTTAAATTATGGATGCTGCTCAAGGAAACAACCAATTACGAGTCCTCGCAACTTTCTACAACTCAACTGTACAAATACAAACACACCTATGTATGTATGTATATAATTAATTATTTAATTATGTATACCTAGTCCTATAGAAAATTCTGTAATAATTAAAACACACCGTAGCCTCTTCCCGAGATTCTAATAATCACAAATTATTAATTCCACTCTTCGCACTATTTTTTTTTACAGTATGCCCCGAGCACTTGTAAAAGTTTAACTTTACCAAAGCTGGAAAAAAAACCCCTCGGCCAGGGAACATCAACGTCAATAATTTGCTCAATTCGCTCATTTGTAAAAACAAGGTTAACATAATTAATTGACTCCTCCGAAAGACACAGTCAGAGACACACGCAAACCCACAAAAATAAACTCTGAGCTAATTCCTGCCAATTAAGAATAAAATTAGGACCAAAAGGAATTAAAACTTACGATCCAACAAACGTATGTATCTATGTATAACAAAATTTGGATAGGCACAGTGTACAGTAATAATTATGTAATGTACATGTGCCCTCGCCCCATCAATAATAATTACTATGCCTGCCCTTAAGACAAATACCTTTTCCCCACCAATTTCAATCTCTCATACAAACAGAGAGGGACGTGAGCAAATACTCGCATGGTTATAAATAATTATGTACGAAGTGGATACTCTCTCCTCGAACCCAAGTACATTTTTATAGCTCTGGATCTAGTCCTACCTCGGATTCCTGTGCCTGCCCTCTTCCCCTAATGCACTAAACACGTAAGAATTAGTTATTGGAACCCAACAAAATTCCAATCCGGACACTTAGAATGTCAGGAGCGTTCTGTATTCGGCTAAAATAACCACCGTTATGAATTTTAATATGATTTGGCAGGTAGTAGTACCATTGGTGAGGAAAAACGTGATCATATTTTCTTCCTAGTCATGTCCCATGAGTCATGCCATTTCTCTCTCCCTCTCTCTCTCTCTCTCTCTCATCTCACTGGTGATCAACTACTCCACACTCTTTTTCCCTCCCTGGGCCTCTGAGCCTTACTATTAACTCAAGTGAGGAACTAAAGCCAAAGAAGCTTCCATGGGCTTCACTGCACGGCAGTCCATACACAGACACACACACACACACAAACACACACCCAAACACACACGTATAGAGACAGACATTTTACTCTGTCAAGACTACTGTACTATATAACTATTACAACTTCTACTAGATATATCTACAATTATTACGAAGATATAAAATTTGCCAATTCAAATAATCATTGCATAAAATCTAAAAGAGAAGGAGAGCTGCCAGGAAAATCCGGCATAATTAAATCCACCTTTAATTCTTCCTTCCTTCCTTACAGTCCCATCTCCCTCAGATGCACATACCGTCCATGGAATACTAGAAATGTAAGCTTATGTCAGAGTCCTATGTAACGTCTGTGTGTGTATGTGTGTGTGTGTGTGTGTATACATGTCATCAAAATCCTCTGTGGAGGTATTCCCCTCAAAAGAATCCTTGTACTTGAGAGTCGCTCAAGTAGAGAAAGAATGTGCAAAATAGCAAAATGGCATTTTCGTTATTCAATTTTATCTTCAGAAACTCCCATCAAACATCCCATCCTTACGTGCTTTTGAAGTTCAAGCAAGTCAAACACATAGGGAATGAATGCATGAATCCTGACACTACTACAACACATGCTTCCGTACATATGGGGACACAATGATACTTACAAACACAGATCGGGAAACTGTCCTCCCCACGTAAACCCGTATTATGTACATAGATAGATATACCCCTAGTTTCAGTATCTGTAGCTTACTCCGACATAAGAATTCCTTCCCTTACATTACAACTGTATTTGATATTTTCGCGCCCCAGTCAATCATTTCCAAAGAAACCTTCAACTGTGTTCTACCTCCAATTGAAAAAGAATCCTCCGATACAATATATTTTCTCACTTCACCTCTCCTCCAGCATCCTTCAAGGAGGTTGGAAGTGCAATGAGAGAAAGTTTTCCGAAGGAGAAACAACAAACTATGTGACATTGCAATAGAGAACTCGTAAAAGTTTGGAATGTAATTATGCATTGACAGAGCAAAAATAAACCAGTTCAAGTCAGTGGGAAAGAGCATTACTGTGAGCAGTTTGTAATTTCACCACGTCATTTCTCGGAAGTAGGCTCACACAGAAATATATTGAACAGTTAGTTGCCAGGTACCACTTCAGTCCGGAGTCCCATGTGTTTCCTTTTGTCATGGAAAAAAAAGGTTACGGAGTGGGTGACAGAAGACAGGAGCGGCATGCTCCAGTTTCTACATTCACAAACGGAGACCTCCAACAACTGTATGTACTGACGCAATGTAGACCCATGTATAGGTATATAGATATATACATCTACATACATCCGATGACAAGGGCTGTAAGACGAGAAGAATGATCCTACTACAGTGACTGCTATTGTGACTAAAAGGACCTGAGTGAGATGACCGAATTGAGTAAAAAAAAATTCAATGTCGCTTTCCTCCTTCATACTTCAAACTCTCACTTGAGCACAATGCATAGGGAGTATCGTCACAAGCTCCTTCTCTCTCCGAGTCTTCTTCAACTCTCAACTCTTTCCCCAGTTTAGAATTTCATGAGCTTTAATAATATAAAAACAAAAATATTTCCTCAACAAAGCTCTCCTCTTTACACTTCAACCTGAAATGTAATCCTACAGGAATCAACTCTCTGGACTTCGGAATACAACATAGGAGCAATAGTGACTAGGACAATTTCCCCAAACATTCTTTACTTCTCTCAGCATCATCATCAACAACAACAACAACAACAACCCATAGTAGATACATACGGCTGTTCATAGGTCCTACTTCAATATGTTCACAGATCCTACTTCAATATGCCCATACATAGATCCTACTCAAATATGTCCAAAGGTCCGAACCTTCCCTCATTATTCGGTCAGAGTAATAATACTCACATTCCATGGAACTGAGTACAGTCACATGCAACACGTCCCTATGTAATTCACAAATTCACTTCCAAACTGTCTTATGTAAAGTCTCAATCGAATCTACAGATATTTGCCTTTACGTAATTATGTAATTATATACATATGTAATTTGTCACAAGAGTCTGAAAAACTCCAAACCCGGAAAGTGTAAGAGTACCTATCTGAAGGAAGCCATGTTATTAGAAAAATAGAGGTGTAGATATTCAACAAGAGAGTATTATACATAATTCTACATACATACATACACACATATGTAATTACTTGTAGTAAACAAAAAAAAAGTAATGGAGAAAAAGGGAAAGAAAATGAAGCGGAATTATAATGTTGAAGTGGAGAGAGTGTGTATAACTTTACACACACAGTCTCCTGGAAACCCTCAAGCCTAAGAGAGAGAGAGAGAGAGAGAGAGAAAATGATTGCAACTTGTTTTTTATTACAATGGTTCATCTCATTTCTCTTCTTGTATGGAAAGTATTCAAGAGGAAAACCCAGGGAGGGAGGGGGAGGAGGGAGAAGACGAAGAAGAAGGAATAAGACACGAGGAGACAAAATGTTGAATCTCAAAGTAAAAGTGTCACATTCCAGGCACTGAACGTGTCACAAGATGCTGCAATTTGTCATGTCATTTTTCTCTTTCCAGGTGGTAGCAAATTTCATACAAGCCCTATAAAACTCAATGAACGTTCCCCTGTGTTTCTCCTCCCTTGTCTTCCTCTCCGTCTCGTCTCCAAGTTTACCCACAAAAAAAAATATCCCTTTTGCATGTATTCACAATAGGAATGACATAAAAAAAAAACGCGTCACAACAACTACAGAGTCGTCGTACATTTTAAGTGCACATCTCTCATAACCGAAATGTTAGGGAAAATGTACCATGTAGTGGCATGCCGTCCTCCCAACATTATAGGAGGGAGCAGTCATGCCTAATCCCATGCCTATATAGAAATGGCTACATAGCAGACACACACGTCTGGAGCCAAAAAAGATGAAATGATACTTTCATAATAGCTCAAACCTTGAAGGATTGCGTGAAAGGAGAATATTTTACCCGGAGCTCCCATGATAAATTACATGTCACATATATGTATGCGTATAATATGACAACGCTTCTAAAAACATTGCTTTTCCTCCTTCTAATGACAAAATCCTATTTGGAACCGTCCTACAATCCCGCTCACAGACAGAGAAAAACTCAAACACATTACGTTTATTTCCAAGCGGAAAAAATAACACTTTTTCTTTTTTCCCCCTCTCACTCTCTCGTCCTCCTCTTCCTTTTCTCCTGTCCCACACACTACACAACATACTTACCCAATACATATGCTCACCTCTCTCAAAAGTCACCACTATCACCAACACCACCACCACCAACAACAACAACAACAACAACAACAACGACAACAACAACAAAAAATCAAGTCATGCTTGCCAACATACAATTTGTTCATCCCCGTTCATGCAGATATAAATTCACACTAGTCACAGGGTCTATACCCGGGATATCATCTCTACATCTACAGAGAGTTGAGGGACGGGTCAATAAGATAGATTAGCTACAAGTAAATTCTTAGAATATCCACAACTTTTTCGGATACCAAACAAAAAAAAAACTCCGTCAATTACTTTCACATTCCCCGAACCGTATTTTTTTTTCAGAGGAAGCCAGCCAATACAAAACAAATCAGTTCCAGAGTTTCGAAAGTACTTTCCCTTGAAATAATTTACCTCTTCCAGATTACTAATTTCAATAGTGGAAAATTAGTGGGAAAAAACACGGACACTCAAACAACAAGTGTTGAGTTACTATTAGGAAATTGGGAGTCAAGTTCCAGGGAAAACACTCCCAGTAGTGAGTCCTTACCTGAAAAGAATGAGCAAATGCTTTTGATGAGTTTTCAGCCAAGGTGACTTCAGTCAGAGAGATTTCATCGAATATCTGCGCCTGTACATGACAAAAAAAAAACAATACATACAATTAGTCCGTATACCCAAACATATCTATAATAGGAACTATAATTATATCTATCTATTAGAGGAACTGAAGGATAACATTTTTCCTATCATTCATTTACAGTCGTCTCCCTTGTATTTTTTATTTTTTGAATTTAGAACGAACACTTGCACTATTTTCCATGTCTCGAGAGCCTGCGTGTGTATGTATAGCCTTGAGCATAACAATTTCCTAAAATTGAATACCATCTGGTTCGTAAGTACCATTACTAAATGCACCTCCGACTACATGTGTACAATGTATACGTATTTTGCTGGGTGATATTAGTAATGTCCTCATAACATTTCCAATGGGCATGTAGGCGAACATCATGACATTAGAGATAGGTATATATAGCCCTCGAGTACTAAAAAAAAAGTAGAGAGCAAGATACCAATCTATTATTATTATTACACTTACTTAACCTACAAGTGGAACAACTACCTTGCCACGGTAAGCGTCACATCTCAACGGAGAGAGAGAGAGAGAGAGAGAGAAAAAAAAAACAGAAAACCGAACATTGCAAAAAGTCCGTTTGAGTATAGAAACTCGTGGATGATTAATTGTCTCGCAATGTACCTTCCCTGAAAGAGGATCATCAGTCATTTCCTATTTTCTCTCCGATAAAAAAAAAATACTACAGAGAATATCTATCTATACTTTTCCTCCGAAACCCCCCTCCCTCACCCCTCTTCACTCCAGGCTCACAATACCCCAAGGAAATAATCTTCTCATCGAGATAAATGTAATGGCACATGTAGTCCGGAACAGGGTCACAGAGAAAGTTGGGACAGGAAGATTCAATGCTATCATTCCTCAATGGCTGTACAGACTTTGGCAGATTTTATAGCTGACTGCGCTCCTGCTCCTGGCGGTTGTAGATTTCCCCCCAAAATTTCCTCGTATTTGAGCCGGAGGCGGCAGTAGCAGTAGCAGCAACAGCAGCAGCAGTTACAGGGTAAAATAGGAGTTACCCACAAGTTATTTTTGAGTTCTATGTACCTATCTATCTCCATATAGTCTGGTGGGGGTATTGGGAATGGGCGATTATTCAATGCACATTAATTATTATAATTAAATGTCCCCCATTAAATTACATCTCACTAAACACTTTCGTGCCATTTCCGAGGTCTCCATCTTATTACCCCTCGACCACACAGACAACCTTTGGAAATACATAATTACATAGTAGGGTCACACACACACAACAGGGCTCACAGGAGAAGAAAGAAATTCCCAAACATGCACCATCACATTATTATATCTTCGGGGGAAATAATGGTCGCTGAGGTACTCCCCCGGCCGAAATCCTCAATTTTTTACACAAGCTGATGAGTCCCTAGAGAATCATTCAGGCTCAGAGGAAGGGAGAGAAAGAGAGAGAGAGAGAGATACAAACAGAAATCCCGAATAAATGAATGATACCAGACTATTAAGGTCAGCACTAGCACAACTCCTGCCATACAAGAATAAACCCGGGCTTTTATCATTAGCTGAATTTGGCACTGACTGCTAACCAACACAACCAATACGCAAGTATGTATACGTAAGCAATCACTTGGTCCTTAGATGAGGCAAGCGAGGCGCAGCAGAAAGAGAGAGAGAGAGAGAGAAGAGGGCAACAGAAGTAGCTGAAACAGAGAGAGAGAGAGAGAGAGAGAGAGAGAGAGAGAGAGAGAGAGAGAGAGAATAAAAAAAACTGCATGCGGCTACAAGAAAACTGTGGAGCAGGGTATAAAAATTAATGGCCTTCCCCGTCTCAGGATTCTTACATTTTTTGTTTTCCTTTTCTCCCGTCTTTTCTCTTGCGTAAGGTTATAACCTAAAGAATATAAATGAAGGAAAATCTAATAGTAGTGCTAAAATAAAATAAAAAACTAAGGAATGAGAAAATAGAGAAACGAGAGAGAGAGAGAGAGAGAGAGAGAGAGAGCGACAAGGAAAAACAAGCAAAAAAAAATTTGCGTAGATCCCCCTAATGTATCTCACTCCATCCGTCCTTCCTTTCCCGCTTACACATTAATTTAAAACTACACTACACTACTACACTCCTTTGGGTTCATCCCATGGTTTCCCAGCCAGAGGGGGGAAAAAGACTTGGGAAAAACTACCAGGAGCGTAATACAATCATAATATTATGTGTGGAAGGGAGACAGGCGATAAAAATATCTCATGATGAATTTCCCGTCCCTTCTTTCTTTCTCTGTCTCTGTCTCTCTCTCTCTCTCTCTCTCTCCTGTATTTTTCTAAATAGTACAAGAGTTATACATTCTAAAGCTGAGACGTTTATCAAAAAACGGGGAAAAGACTTGCTGTCTCTCCGATCCCAACCAAGACATGATAATAATAGAGGAGGAAGAGATCATTTCATGCCTTTATGCGTCTTCTGCAGCCTGTGTCATTTTCAAATTACAATGGATTACTTCACATTTATTATTCTCTAGAAGTCAGGAGCCGATTTCATATAATTTATTGCTCTTCTCAGGTTTAAAATACCTCCGAGGAGAGAGACAGACAGAGAGAGAGAGAGAGAGAGAGAGAGAGAGTCACACAACACACGTTCAACATTTCGCACACAGCCTCTCATTATTCTCCTACATTTATTCTGCGTAGATACTCGAGTGTGTGTGTCTCATGTGAAAGAGCGGCACAGAGAGAGAGAGAGAGAGTAAACATTCCCAAACATTAAAGTCTTTCTACATCATGCTCCCTCCTATCTCTCAAAACCTGTCAGGACTCCATCTCCACCTAATATTACAATAAATGGTCATGCCCTAAATAATTCATAAGTGTGAACTCTCCAAAAATATTTCTTCCTCCGGCATCCTTCCATTGTCATCAGACTCAGGCTATGCCCTTAAATTATCCATAAATTGTTATGTATCTCCCACACTTAAGGCCCATACTAAGAGTATAGTCTTTCCTATATCTACACTTCAACACTTAATCAAATAATGTCAACCTTGTCCTCAGCATCAAATGTAACACAGACAAAAAAAAAGAGAGAGAAGGTAATGGATCTGTCAAAAATGCTTTCAATTCTATTCAATGCACCCTTGAATAATTAATACTACACTCAATGGTATCACTTGTACTAGATCAGAGATGCGTGGGGGCAGGAAATCATTTTAACTCCGAAATGTTTCCCGGAATCAAGGAGGACAATCTATTTATTTTTTCAAAGTAGTTTTTTTTCCGGGAACTATGTATCTCCAGGACAAATTTCTCCTTAAAGATTGATGACTCAGGGGAATTTGGAATCAAACGTAAATTGATACTTGCTCACACATCCCAACTCCTGTACACTTTCGCCTAAAACTGACCCAACAAATGACAGAAACAAGCTGGGCAGAGGGATTTCCTCCCAATGATAAAACATTTCAAAGGTAAACTCCTGGGGAACTGACAGAGACAGTGCTGAGCTACTACTATAAAGTATCTATATGTACATGATCTAAAATAATTACACACACACAGCTCTAATATTGTGTCTAGATAATAATCCTGGAATATCACTTTAGGAGGAACTCGTGGATGAAAATCGTCCTAATAACCCATTATAATTATTCCATGTCGAATATCACATAGACATCGGAGTTGGAGCGAGAGCCGCTGTATAATAAGGAGAATAAAAAGGAGCATCCAACAGAATATCAATGGGCGAGCATTTAGGTTGACATGCCATAAGGTGTAGAGGCAGTTGAAAGAAAAAGAGCCAGGGGACAAGGTAATCAAATTGCCTGTAAATATATCCCGTTAATGGGAATTCTTTGATCGGCTCTCTCTCTCTCTCTCTCTCTCTCTCTCTATCCCGTCCCAACTCATGACTATATTACACCATGGAGGACTTGAAATGCCTTCAACGTGGGATGCATCCTCATTTCCTGGTAAATTGCCTACCTCTCTCTCTCTCTCTCTCTCACTCTCTACCACTCCGCCTTATATCATTTCATAGAGGATGAACTTGCATCAAAAGCTTAATGTACTTCGGTACGTAATCGTATTCCTATCATTCCTTCCAAGCTTCCTATTCCTATCAATTTCTTCTCTCATCTCTCTGACTCTCTCTCTTCACTCCGTTAGCGCATCTCCGTCTCACTTTTTCTGAAAAGAGAATTTCCTATAATAAAAGAAGCTGCTTTTCCCCCTAAAACTCCTCAAGATGAGTCTTAAAGGTTGGAATTTCATTGAAGAGTGACTCCCCTAAAATAAAATAGTGGAGAGGAAGGAAAATGGTCATGTATAAAAAAAAAGTAGATCGTCCATTCACCCCAAAAGAAACATAATAATAATAATCATAATAATGTATAAAGAAACTTGTCCCGCTCATCAAACTTAACGCCGCCGACGCTGCTCTTTCCTCTCTCTCTCTCTCTCTCTGCTGAAGGCCGTTAGACAGAAAGCTTTTTTCCTCTAACTTTTCCCCCCTGTCTTCATTTAACCTCATCCCTACTTAAGATCCATTACGGAAAGCTATATCTAAAAAAAAGGCCAGACGGACCGACCTTCCACTCATTTCATCTGAATCAGCGAGTGTCTCTCGCACTCCCGTAAAATAAAATAAAAACTTTCTCCGACCATGTCCCTTTTCTTGATCTTAACTATGTAAATAGGTTGAGTAAATACGCCGGCCAAAGTGACTCTTATTGTTTCTGTCAAAAGGAAAAAAGCAATAATGGAGAGGGGGAAATGTGGACAGTAAAAAACATCCGTTCCTGGAGCCCAGCACATATGTCGGATACTATATGTCATCTCAAAATGTTCTATCGTCAGTCTCTCAGAAGTGAACCATATAATAATAGTAGTCAGTGAGAAACAAGTCTGGATAAGCTGTCGGATATTTGGAGGAAAAAGGGAGAAAAAGTGTGATACGGTAAAAAGAGATGTGTGCACATCAATGATGTAAAAATGATTCCTGAGAAATCTAAAATCTCTCAATTTTCCACCGTGTGAAGTCGAGAGAGCGCGTCAGTTTTTCTTGACATATCCCTCCCAAAAAAAACCTGGTCTCATTGAATACACACACACATACACACACACACACACACACATATATATATACACACACACACACACACACACACATACACACTGTCAAAGGTTAAATTTTCCACGTTTCGCGCTATTTAAAATTCCACCCAAGTTTTCTTTATAAACTTCTCTTGTACCTTATATTCCGAGATAAGGAAAGAACAAGACTCGAGAGTTTCTATGGAAAGAAGCCCTGACAGAAATCTGGCATAGAAACAAAGAGACATTATTTCCCAAACACTGCCTCCCATGGTTCAGGATATATATATATTATATATATATATATAATATAGGATGTGGGACTTATGTGTAGGTACTATGTATCTAAAAAAAAGTCTCCATAAAATCTTTGACACGAGGGTAAAAAAAAAGCAAAGGAAACGTGGATGAGCTTCCCTCCAACTGAAGCCCTCCCTACCTCCATATAGTCATAGCCTCATGAATTCCAAAGAATAATCAGAGGTGCTCCACTCTCAACAAATAAGTTATGCTATTATTATGCAAAATTGCCCCAATATATAACTATGTACAGACGTAGCCCACACTCCGACCATAGCTTTCCAACCAAAACTTACAAGTGAGCCAGGTTCCTTTAAAAAGCTCGCATAAAATAGCAAGAGTCTGAATAGACGTTAACTTTTGGTTACATATGCATCTAACGCGTTCCTCCCTCCTTTCGAGCTCTGCTTCTTCTTCCACTGAAATCAACCAGGCACGTGTTCCTACCGATTTTTTTGTCGTAAGTCTGTGTGTGTGTGTGTGTGTGTGTGTGTGTGTGAGGAGGAGAGAGAGAGAGAGAGAGAAGAGAGAGACGAAAAAGTGAAAGAGATGGAACATGCCACAAGCCCCTGAACCTTCCTTAAGCCCACGGTATTTGGTATCTATGTGTGAGGCGGGGAAGAAAAAGTCATCCGGGTTCAAAATTTCCTTTAAAAACAAGTATCGGCGGGTCTTCCGGACTATTTTACCAACAAGGAGCTCATGCATCACTGGATAGTTCTATAATAATTCCATATTATAATTTATGTAGAAACCTCCGTAGGTCCATAATATAAACCTTGTGTATGGAGTATCTATCTCTCCCGTATAAAACCCCAGTCAGAGGCTGAGTATGAAAGGACTAGTACATGATTCTCAAAACAAGCCCAAAAGTCTGTATATTTCCAAGGATATACATAGGAAAAAAGAGTAGGATTAGAGTCTAAACCCTTTGATTATGAAAAATGGAATTTCCTTCCCATGTTTCAACATACCCCTGTGTCGTCGTCGTCTATATGGCAAGGGGGGTAGGATTCCATACACAAATGTAGGGCAAGAGTACTACACCTTTGAGGAATTCTCTCGGATCCTTACATCGGAGCTAGTTGTATTTCTGAGCATGTATAGCCCATATGACTCGCAACTTTTTTGTCTAATTTCCTCTCTTTATTATAAAACGAAAAGTTTCTCCACTACTTCCCCTCCCTGCACGCTCCTCACATTACTCCATATATAGATATATATATATATATCTATAGATATACATAGCTCTCAAATTCACTTACACGGATATACCCCTGGACGGATAGGTTCGGAACATTTGCGTTCATAACAAATAGGAAAAGTTATAAGGATAACTACAGGTCGGGCTCTCACTTATACCCACACTAGGATCTAGATATGTACAGACGTGGAGGGAGATAGTGTAATAGCTGTAGAAACACTTGTGTGCGGGACCGTAAAGATGGTCTTTATAGGTAAATACAATAAAGCGAGAATGTGGACTCAAACTTTTCCTCTCTCTCTCTCTCTCTCTCTCTCTCTCTCTCTCTCTCTCTCTCTCTCTCTTCCCGACGCTCTGCCCAATCCTCTCAATAGAGTGTGAGAACTGATGACTAAATCAAATACTACTCATTTCCCATCACAAGGCTCTACCTCATCTCTCTCTCACTTTCCCCCTCCTTAATATCTGGAAGGAACCTCGGTGAAAAACTTTCTGTAATAAATGTCATGCCACCCTTTGCAAATTCCTTCCTTCCGCCCGTCTTCTTTCTCCCCAGCATTTTACCATTTACGGACAATATATATGTATTCTATATATACATATACTGTAGGAGGGCATACATCTTCAGAATTTATTTGCAAGTTCGTTGACTTTATTTTCCTTCATATTATAATAGTAGATACCTACATATATCTATATCTAATCTATACATATAATTATATGTATAGATAGTTCCTTCCCGGGCGCCCCTGCATTTAGTAGTAATCCCTGAGACTGGGCAAATATCATCCCAAGAAGAACTCCTCTGCTCCAACTTTCAACAAGGAGTCCCGCACACTCCAACTAGACAGTTACATAGGATTAGCAGACACACATGAGAGAGGATACAGCCTTCCAGGAAGAAGAAGGTAACCAGTGGTAAACCTGGCAGGAATTTTCCTGTGACGTCTTCACCTTTTCCTCGAAACATTTCAAATTTTTCAACCAAATCAACCGTTTATAGACCTTCCTGATCCTCAACATCCGGACGTACAGTACATACTAATACTATATATATAGTATAGATATATATATATATATATATAATTATATATATTATATGAATCGCATGCACACACATTTACGGGATTTCAACTCCGAGTCATACATGAGGCTCGGAGAAGAAAGTGTAGAGAGAGAGGATCGTACAGACATGAAAGGGGTGCAAAGAGATGGTTTCTCCAAGAGCTCTGTGTGTCTTGTATACATATAATTATATACATAGATATAATTATAAACAAGCTGGATTGAAAAATAAGTTAACCGAGTGAATTTCTCATCACCAGTTTCTCGGAGTATCACTCCTCTCTCTCTCTCTCTCTCTTTCTCTCTCTCTCTCTCTCTCTCTCTCTCTCTCTCTACTGCACCTTCCAAACATACACACTCTTATTTAAGCGAGATAGAGTGTGTGAGAGAGAGAGAGCCTCAAGGGAGAGTAGCCTGTTACGTGGAGTTGACTATGTCATAAAAATCTCATCCGAGAGTCTGGATCAGAAGAGATTACCGATTTAAGCATCATAATAATGAATAGTGAAAATGAGAGTGATTTCAGTCTCACAGGAAACATATGCTATAGTATTATTGCCTGTATGGGATTTTCCAAGAGAGTGAGAGGGAAGGAATTAAAATAAGTTTTGAGCCATGTGACGGCTGGAAAAGACAGCTCTGACTAATGGGATCCATATTCTCCTAGCCAACTCTTCTTCATTCATCCTGTACTCTGGGAGATGAGATGAAACGGAGAGACGATGAGCTCCACTTGACTACAAATAGTGGCGTGAGTAATTTTCAATGTTTGTACGTCAACCGGACTGAATGAACGGGAAAGAAAGGGAGGAAAAAGTATTGGATTATTACAGTCAAGTTCCTTCAGGCCGTACCTATAGGGAGAGAGAGAGAGACCCAGTAGCAGAGCTGCGCACAAGTACAAGTAGTACACGAGTATTTCAAGTCAAGTTCGCGTTCGGGTCGTGGTCAAGTAAATAAATTTAAAACCATGAACGGTTCGGGTCGTGTTCAGGTATTTCATGGACTTGACCATGATTTCTTACCTCAAGTCAAGTTCGTGGTCAAGTATAATTATTTTACTTGAACCATAGTACCTGGTCATGTTCAAGTAAATATTAAAAAGTACTTGACCACGAACTTGAGTTTTTCGTGTACAAGTTCAAGTAATTTTGTTTGTGCAATTCTTCATGGCTGAGGGAGTTTTCAATTCACTTACGATTCACTGTACTAAATGAAACTTAAAACGGCATTTAATACATCACTTTAAGCGGCATTTGTTAATTTGTTCGTGTACACAAATACAAAAGAAAGCTCAACATTCATATGGCTCCGTGAAAATTGATTTAAAAATGTTAGCACCCATGTTTATAATAGTATGTGGCAACAAAACCTAAAAGGAGTTCTGTGTCCCCGAAAATGTCAACTGAGTCACCAGACCCACCCGGTACACGAAATCAGAGTAGATCTGCAGTATACAATCGTTCTACATTCATTGAAAGGAACCAAAAATACAACTATTATTTTTAGAGGCGGTTGCTAGCAAAATGCTGGGTGAAACCTAGTGTGTTAGAAACCCAGGTTCGCTTTCATTAGAAATATAAATTCAATAAAACTTAAGTATTTTGATGTCCAATGGATTACTTGAAAGTACTTGAAAGTTCAAGTTCATGGTCAAGTTCGGGTCATGGTCAAGTCAAGTTGAAGTTGGACCCGAAACGCGCGTATAAAATCATGGTCAAGTAATATGAGAATTACTTGAAAACCCGAACTTGTTTCATTCAAGTATTACTTGAACTGAAAATGTCAAGTTCGGGTAATCTTGAAATACGTACTTGAGAAGTCGGGGTCAAGTCAAGTTCGTGGTCGGATCTTTATAAATACTTGACCCGAGCGCAGCACTACCCAGTAGTGGAACCCGGGAACGTAATCAATTTACATGATTGATGACTCTTCCTGAATCGTCCTCTATATATATAGTATCCAAAGTAATAATCATCTTCAATGAGACACATTGTGCTAGTTACTGTATAATGCATAGCACTTTCATAAAATGCCTCCCCTCATGGGGAGAGAGACTCTCTCTCACTCTTTCTCTCTCTCTCTCTCTCTCTCTCCCTCTCTCTCTCTCGAATCTCCGTACTTTCACAACATCCTTCATAATTCCTTTCACATCAGTAGACATCTATAATAATTATGTACAAGTAATTACATATCTATGAGACCCTTGTTTCTGAGAGACGCACACAACATTGAATACTTAAACACAAGGATACCCATATCTAGATATATGAAGGTTCACTCATGTACGTTGTCATAACCTAAGGAGAAACCAATTTCACTCTTACGATAGTATCTCTACACATGAGTATCTTCATCCTCACAATAATAGTCTCCGGCATCCAAGGAAATCGAATCCCTTCAACTACCTACACACGTGCACATTTCCTAATTAAAAACCAACCAGCTCCAGAGGGAAGTTTGCCTCAAGACACCCCCCCCCCCCGCAAACAAACTCCTTACACCACACTGCCTCCAGACCAGCAATGATAAAAAGTTCCAGGGAAAATATGAACAAGTCCTCCTCTCCTCCTCCTCCTCCTCCTCCTCCTGTATTCTGGATTTGGATTCTCAAAACTCAAGAGTCAGAAGATGTCTTGACACAAAACCAACCTCATTTACAATTTGAATTTCAAACTGAACTCAAGTCTGTCTCATGATGGAGCTCCTGGGATTCCCAAAATCATTTACAGCTAATGATTTCCCTCAGGAATCCAACCGAGATTTCAGTTAACACTACACAAAAAAACCTTCAATAATTTTAATAGTTCTTACCACCACCCCAACACATACACACACCAGACCAAACTGCACAAACCCTGAATACTAATGCGTCGGGACACTTCTTCCAGGACGTCTTCTACGACAGAAATAAATGAGAACTTGTGTTGGAAATCCCTTACACCACCTCTCGCCTATGCACTCCCGTTCCAGAAATTTAAAAGAAAAATACATGCTCATACACAGGACATTGATCAACAGAATATATGTAGGACGAGATGCAATTTAGTGGAAGGCAATTTAGAGTACATTGTTAATCCCATTAATTACATCATTTCTCCTCCTCCCCTCCTCCAAGAATACTAATGAAAGAAGACCCAGTTTAGTATGTATATTTCCAACTGGAAATATTAATTTGAAAATAAAAAAAATAAAAAAGGGTGAAGCTTAGAGAATATGTCAATTCTATTGGAATTAACAAGGAAAAAAGGATGTTAAAACTATATCTATATAAATATATATGTAGAGTTAGGGAAAGGCTGAACAATAAGATGAACAAATACAAGGAAATTGGTAAGAGGGAAAACTCATCGTCAAAGTTTTTCAATGGGTATGCCCCTCTTTAGTCCTATTCTTCTAACAAGGGTTTATTTGGTAAAGGAAAGATACGGGAATTCATTAGTTGACAAGTTCCAGGACTGTGTGTATGTGTGCCTGTAGATATGTGCACTGTGTGTACTATACACAAAAGGTGTATCTTCACAGTCCTAATTACCAACTATACTTACATATGTATGTATGTCTGTTTTTGAAATCCTCTTAAGTTCAAGACAAGTAGTCTTTTAAGCCCAAGTACCACTATCATTTCTCTCTATACGGAAAGAATGAGTACGATTTAAACCGTCCGTCCGTCCGGAGTGGAGGGAGGGACGGAGGGTTATATATATATTTATATATTTCTACATATCTCCCTAAAACAGACCGGAACATAGAGCTCTACATATAATTAAGTTACAGTTCTAGTGCCTTAAACGGCTCGAGAGAAAGAGGAAATTGATTTAATACCTGGAAATAGCTGGAAGTAATAGTTGGTGGTGGGAGAAGACGATGAGGGTGACAGAAGAAATGCTCGTGCACAACATTGAGGAAACCGTCTTCTATTTGTCAAAGTTTTTCTCATGTGTGTGTGTGTAATCAATCGAACTGGCAAGTCAATAGTTATAGGGAATCATTGACAGGAAATAATCAATACGTCGCTTTCCTAGTATGTACAGTCTCACATTTGTGTACACTCCCTATATATTATACAGTACCCACACGACATACACATACACTCTCACACACACACACACACGCGACTTACAAATACACAGGGAGAGACAGAGAGTAAGTAAGTACAATTATTATTATTATTATTATTATTATTATTATTATTATGTATTTTCCTATTCAATCCATTTTCACTCCCAAACCTTCAACCTCATTTATTAACGTTCCCATTTCGTAAATATATTAATACTAGTAACGATAGATAGATAGATAGATATATTCACCAACAGCTCGGGTGGAGAGGGGTGGGGGGTGGGGTGGGGGAGACTCGATCACTCCTGATAAAATACTTTTTAATACTCGCAAGTATTTACTATTAGTGTGTACTAAAGACTACACACATGCATTGGGTGTCCTCTCTTTGGTAAACAGGTCGGTGGTGGTGGTGGTGGTCGGTGTTGTTGGACGCCTCTCTTATCAGTAGCCACTTCCCATGTTTTCTTAGTGTACGTTTGGGGATTTTCACATCTACTATAACTTACGCTTAGGATGTATGTATGTATCTATGTACAAGGATGTAAGTATGTATGGAGAGACTTACAGCCGAGCCCAGTCAATGTTGGTGGTTCCGGACGTGTCTGACAATCCTGTCCCTTTGAATACGCACTCAATCACAATTTTACTTTCAGTAGAGCACGAGTCTGTGTAATGCAATTTATTGTTTCCTAATAGTAATCGAATGTCAAATTTTTATATAGAGAGTTCCTGGAGAGAGAGATTTCCCTTGGGCAACTGGTATTTTTCAGCCCCCTTCCCCTCCAAAAAAAAAAAAATAAAATAAATAAAACAACACGACAAGATCAAGAAGAAGAAGAAGAAGAAGAGAAAAAACTGGCAAACTTAATACCCGACGAGGTGAGTCCTAATTATTATTTACTTGGAAGTAATAATTAATATTTATGTCTTGCTCAATTAGCTCCTATACTCCTCTGTCGCTCCTTCCTCCTGCTACAACAACACCCCTTGAAAGTAGTTCGCTTTTGGGAGTAACAACACAATAAGCCATTTTCAATAAACTGGTTCTCTCCCAACCAGAAATGAGCAAATCTTTTTTGACTCCAAGTGTTTTCTCTTACAACAAAAAGCACTCCGACCCAGAGCAGAGTCTGTAGAATTGTATGTAGTGGAATAGTCTGTGTGTAGCAACAATAATAATTTATTATTGCATATGTGAGAGATTGGAATTCTTCTTTCTTTTTTTTTTTTAATGTTGTTGATATTTTTGATTGAATAATTTATTCAATATGAATAAATATGACAGGCTCGAATTGCACGCGATCCCGTGTCATAATAATTCAGCTTAAGGATTTAAACCCCCCGAAGCTACAGATTAGAGAGTAAAAAATGGAAATGTATTTTGTCTCCTGACTCTTCCAAAAGCGAGAGTGAAAAATTGAGGATAAATTGAGAAGATGCAGAGCCAAGTTGACTGTTCTTTCATGACGTGGTTTCAAACGAGAGTGAGAGAGACAGAAGGGAGAACAACAAGTTATATAGAGTTAATAAAAAGGATACGAGAAGAACACAAAAAAGTAGACCACGCTCTGACTCTCCTAGGTGAAGTGAACGAGTAAACTGAGCTAGAAATCTATATTCCCGTTTGTTTATGTAATACAAAATTTGTAGCCTGTCTTTTCCTTCCAGCAAAAGGAGTAGGAGCAGTAGCAGAAGCAGCCAGCAAAGGAAGGAAGCGAGCAGTTTCAGTATATAGCAGAGGAGCAGCAGGAGAGCAGGAGCCGAGAAAACCCTTTACATTACATATTATGATCCTCAGAGTATTTCTCTATCCTTTCCTCTCTCTCTCTCACATTCTCTATAAGAGTTCCTCGACGTTGGGCATTTCGGGAAAAAGCCTTCACTCTCTCTCTCTCTCCCCGTAATACTCCGTATTAGACAACACACCGAGATATACATACGAACCCACCATCACTGTCTTCCGAAACTCTATACACACATTTATACTTCAACTTGTGGAAGCAAGACGGATGCGCGCGAAAAGCTTCGTATTTTTCCCCTTTTCGCATACTTACTTCCATTGCTTCGGTTTGCTTACAACTTATTGCTTTGCTTCTTGTTATTATAGGTTTGCGTGTGTGTCTGATGTGTCTTGTGCATGTGGATGTGTAAGAGGGAGAGAGAGAGAGAGAGAGAGGGAGAGAGAGAGAGAGAATGTATGAACTTTTCCTATTCACTATCTCACGATACTCTCCAACTCTCCACTCAGCTGTGTAATGCTAAAGGACTCCATGTCCTGCTTGAATAAGGCTTTACTTCTAAGAGCACCCTATTTCTCTCTTTTCTAGGTCTCCAAAAAGGGAATTTAAGTGGAATTTGCGAAAGAGAGTATGAGTGTATGTGTGTGTGTGTGTGTGTGTGAGAGAGAGAGAGAGAGAGACTGAGAGAGAGAGAGAGTGCAGGTACCTTATTAAACATACAAACCGAAACTGACGATCTTTCCAGTGCCTAATAGAGATCCATCAATCAGTTTACCCCCGCTACTAGTTGATGTGGCTCTTCACTTTCGAATGACTGCATGCAATTAACTTTAATTATTATTACAAAACTTTGACCTGATCCTCTTGATCCTACCCGTACAGACTACACTCACCCTCTCCAAAGTACTGCAGACAATTCCCCCCCCCCAGTTATGTCTCTATAGGTACAAATGAGGACTAAAAGTATTTACTATTTCTCCCTCCAATCCTCCATCCTATATATTTATACTTTACTTATATATAGGATAGAATATATATTTAGGGCATTAAATTTCCAAACACAACCTCCCCAGATAATATCATCTCGTACATTCCATTGTATGAGAAATGCACTTAAACGCCCCAGTCAAGTCTTCCCTGTCTTATCACATTCATAAACCCTCATCACCATTCCGGAGCATTCTCCACCATCATCCCCATCAGCAGGAGCATCATCACACAATAACACATGCCTACATGGGGAACGCCAGGAAACGATCAACGATCTTGACACTTGGCAAGATACACACATTCACAAGTCGATAATTAGCTACAATTTACACTCACACACGAACACAATTTATGACATGTGCTCACATTTATGAACGTACCTATGCATGCATGTACATATGTATGTGTGTGTGTGTGTGTGTGTGTGTGTGTGTGTGTCTGCGTCACACATGTATCTATACCCCAGCACCGAACCCTATCTTCAACTTCCCTTCCCGCCCGCTCCCAACCCAAGAGTCTGTTTTTTTGGGAAGGAGTAAAACAAATACTGTGTGAGTAGATACTCTTGTAGTAGAGTACATATGTATAACAGCAGGAACAGCAGGAGAAACAACAACAGCAGCAGCAGCAGCATCAGCAGTAGTATCTATAATAATTGTAGGAGCGAAACCAAATTGGGACAGCCCTGGAAATCTGTCCTGATTAAATGAGTCTATAGGAATTATTACAGTATGTCAGGAAGAAAGTCAGATGAATTTAAAGGGTCCTTAAAAGGCAAGTAATCAATAAGCGTCACCTTGTAACTCCGCCCCCTTGAGCTACACATCATCCTCAGGAAATTTTGAACCCTGTTGAATATTTCCAAACAACTCGAGTAATAAATAATTACGTTACTTGAGGACATGGCGGAGTGAACAACTCCGCCACTTGGATTCTGGAAAATGCTAGAGGAGTTTTTCCTCCTAGGTCTGGAAATATTGGAAGTAATAATTATTATTACTCTTCACCACCTACCGTTTCCCTGCACTTAAGTAGCAAAACTGCATGCCGTCCCAATTTATTTTTTTTCTCCCCTACTTTTCCAGCCTTGATTCGAACAGCACTCCACAGAGCAGTTCGAAATCCTCACCCGTCCTCAAGTCCTCACACAACAGGGATATGTACATATTTGCAAAGTTATTACATCCGACATTGTATATCTACCCATACCATAATTATTAATACCAACATAAATCAACTCTGATGAACTCCGGCTCTTCTCTGTACTTGGAAGTAAAGTAATCAAAATTAAATCTATTTCATACCATACAGCCGTCGTAGTACATAGTAAGTATATAGTGGTAGAACTTCCAGTATAAAGACCCATGTTCAAGAGGAGACTTCCAAGTAGTACATAGCTCATGCCCCACGAAAGGCAAGAACATACGGAACAATTCAAATATCCCATTTTACCCTATACTTAAGTACACTTAATACTTGTACACACACACACACACACACACACACACACACATAGACACACAGCTCTTCAAATTGACTTCAGCCAACCTGTCACTCCCCTAATGATTCTAGTTTTTAAAACGACGGGTGAGCATGTAGTAGTTCAAATAGGAGTTTGCACACACAATATAATTACCCCAAGATTACAATAATATTTGCTGAATTCTCTTTGAAAGTCAAAACGGACCGGGGTGGATACCATTATTTACATTCTCCCTCCACATGAAAATCTAAAAGACTACTCCAATTAAGTCATCGTATAAAATACATCAGCTCCGCTTCCCACCTCTTCACACCTATAATTCTTCCCAAACGTTCCAAACTTAAAACTTCTAATTTATCCTTACAACGGTCATGAAAGGCGAATTAATGACACACTCAAAGTCCCAGCAAGTAATTATTTGTACATTTATATGTAATTATTCAGTAATAATTATCCTAATTCCCAGTAAATCCACCCTTTCCAGTCCTTTGTAAAGGACTCAGGAGTTGCAAAAGCAAAAACGAATTTAAATTTTAAAATAATTAGAATATCCCTCTGAGATAAATATAATTATGCAGAAAATCTCCGAATGCTAAATCCTCAAAATTTCCTGCTCTCAAATACTATCTCCATACCTGAGCTTTTTGGTGTCTCAGGAGTCAGCGTGTACGGTCTTTGAGAAGTAATTAAATGAATCATAGTTGCCTAATGAGATGCGTCATTCCAGGTAGAATGCGTACATGGAAACTATCTACTATAGCTCTGACTCTGACTTCCCTCTACAATACTCCTAGGATCTTGAGATTAGAAGATTAAATTTTGTTTAATGGAGGTTGACATCACTTATATAATCATTTTACATTTTTTTTTACAGTAGTAACATAATGCTGAAGGAAAAACAAACCTTGTCATGTTTGGCATAGTAGAGCGCCCGCCCTTTGACTTTGAAGTAGCGGCGGTGCCATCGTTGGAAGGATGAAGTTTGTTTCATCAAGTAGCCCTCCTTTATACTTGCCTGTTGACAAAATAAAATCTCATATTATAGAGGAGCATAGGACTAGTTTTCATCTATAACTATGATAGCTGACTCTCAATCCTTGTGAGCTCGGACGGGAAACCCAGTAGTAGTATTTGTAGTAGCAGTAGCAGTAATAGTAGGAGTAGTCGTACCTACACCTAATTTTAGATACAATCACGTCAGACCCAGGTTATGAATTCCAGGTATGGAATGGGTACAGATTTATAAACCCCGTACAGTAGAATCATCAGGGGTTGGTCAAAGCTACAAACATACATACATACATACATACATACATATGCAGTCATACCTGGAAGCGAAGTAATTATTAGATTAAGTTACACAGAGGGTCACTGGAAACCCTCAATTTAATTTCCCAGTGTGGATATAAATATTGTTGCTTATTTGTGGTGACTATGTGTATTATTTGGTTGTGTTCATATATTTCCAAATAACTTGGGCAGACAGAGAGCTCTGACTCAGAGTGTGCCCCATGTACCTTGCTAGTAGTACTGACTCGTCTGCGTCATGTGGGCCAAAATCTACAGGAATCTATTCATAATAATATAATTACATGTATCTACATACATAATTATGCATGTCCCTAATCATCCCCCCGTTCCAGTTACTTCCAATCAATATCCGTCTAAGTTTTCCTTGATTAATAGTAAAATTGGATGATGTGATACTGAAGAGGGGGAGAGGGCCTCCAGAGGTAGATATCTACATACAATTATTATTAGTCAGGCATATCGAGCCACATGTCATGCAAACCTATCGAATTTCAACCTGATTTAATAGTCACTACCTCTTTTTTTCCTGAGTCCGCAAATAAAATGAAAACGCCAAGAGTTTGGAGTGAGTCAGGCCAAACCACTGAGCGCTCCATTTGTTCAAACAATTTATTTTGGCATTTTTCATTTGTTCCGCTCCATCTGTCTGATATTGGCTGAGGATTGGAGGAATTCACCTGATACAATATATAAATAAGTATATGGAGGATATTCCATGACAAAGGAAATAACACACACACGCAGAGGACCTACATACACACCTACAGTATACTGTACAGCTATGAACACCAGAGAGATAGTCTATTTAGAACACACATTGAGTAATAATTCTTCCCTTGTTCCCTACAACCTCCACTACATTTCCTTCCGTCTACTAAGCCTGTATAGGAGAGTCCTAGGTCTATGTCAGACTAGTTTTACAGCTCTCCACCACGCTCCCCGGTAGATAATCACTTTTTACCTGGAAACCTCCAACCGAAACCTCTGAATTCCCAGAGTATAATATTCGGACAGTCACAATGCACGTCAGACTTCGTGTTTACCAACAAAACCCTCCATCCTCCATAGACACAACAGAGCTCTCCTCAATAATTCTCTTCGGCACAGGTTCACTCCATATACAGTACCTAGATATATGTAGATACCCGGTGTCTCAAAACACTAGTTCTCCCCTCCACCTCACAATTACAAGGCACTCACGTCCACCCCTCAGGTCACAAAATTCATCCGAAGCAGAGTATAATAATTTTGTTAAAGGAAAAGGGGGTGGGGGAGAGAACATTCATTCCAAATTTTTTTTGATTCCTTGAATAAAATTTAAATAAATTGATTGTGAGTATTGACACTTAATTTACAGCGAAATCCAAAAAGCTGTCAACCATCACATTATAATAAGCACACTGCTGGGAGTAACCAGGTTAGAGCAGGCCCTTATCTCAAAGTTTAAGGTTGCGTAGGAAATCAGGAGGAGAAGATTTATCAGAAAATTCTCAAAAGTCTCCTGGTACATATGAGTTAAGGGGAGGGGGGAGGGGTTCATGTTTTGCAATGAACCTTGTACATAATTATAACATGGCTGGAAAAAGCTCCAGCAATCAAACCTACACCTGTACACGGATCGTATTGTTTAATGTACCCACAAAAAGGACTAACCAATTCACATTGGATTACAAGACCCTATAAAACCACAGAATAAGTGGTTGTTCTCCTGGTAATAAACTACAGGCATCAGGATCCTGAACAGTCTTTCCCCTCAATTGAGACCATAACGTGCAGTTACTCCTACTAGAAAAGACACAGAGGAAACTATTCACAAATAACAATGAGAGAATGCATTGCCGAAAGGTAAGGTATGCAAGTTGAAAGCTTCATTAAATGCATTCTTCATGAGCCAGCCCCGTCAATAATCTTTTACGGCTGTCATAGTTGTCATATGTAGGGGAGGAAGGGAAAGTAGATCCCAGAGTCTAAATATCCCCCTCTATATGAAAAACTTTTTAACCAAATGTAGGAAAACTAATTTCACCATCAACGTATGACCAAATATGTAGAAATACTATATATGTCCCTGAATCCATCCACTGATTGTAGCTATATAGGAAAGTAGCAACCATGTATGTTTACAGACTTGCACGCGTCCCTCTAGGAGTTCTACACCAGAATGCAATTCTCAGGACACCCTGCCAAGCTGTTTTTATACTGAACTTGTGTGTGTGTGTGTGTGTGTGTGTACTGTATATGTGTATGTGTGTGACTATATACATACCCCAGACCATAAAATAACGGGAACGACAGATACGTAGAAGAAAAAAAAAGAAAAAGGAATCGTTCCTACAGTCCTACATAATTATACGTACATACCGGAGTAATTCCATTCCCAAGAAAAACACGTTAGTCTAGGACGCCTTGGAGCCATTCCTTGAGCAATTCCCGTTCCTTATTACGAAATTCACCGAGCTTAAAAAAAAGGACGGGAGAGAAAGAAGGACGTAAAGTGGAAAAGATCAATTGGATTCAGTCAACAACTATTTACTTCTGGATTTCCGGGTTTTCTCAATTGATTCCCACAATCAACTCCGTCCTATCCACACCATGGGTCTATAGCCAGGCCCGAGCATCATCAAGTAATCCAATACTTGAACCTCCTCTATCTAGTTAGAGTATCTCCTGTAGTTAGCAGTAAGAGAGACAGTAAGCGGGGCACGAGAGAACTTGCAACAGGCTTACAACCAACCCATGCCTGTCTACGCCATGACCCTGTTTTCTAAGTAAGTGCCCATTCCCATTTTCTTAATGTGGCTCATCGGGAATCCATCCGTGGGAGAGGAATAAGTGTGTGCATATACATACATACCTCTATGGTGATATATGTACATATCAACGATCGTACATCTCCACATCCGTAGGGCTAGTATCTATACCTGGGCAGAGTCAGGGAAGCCATCTCATAATAACTTGGTCGACTCCAAGAAAGCAACTCATTGGAAAATTGGATTATCTTAATCATAATTATTTAAAAGACTCTTCCACACCAAGTGTCATTTTGGTCGAATTATCCTCCCTACACACTTAGTAAAATAGTAGATAGTTACTCTTCGTTTAGGGGAATTTTGTGGGGGAGGGGGGGGGGTGGAGGGGAAGAAAATCTGGAAGGTTGAGGTGACCTCATAGGAAATGAAAAATCGAATCCGTAAAATTGAATCCAAGTGTAAATTGCTACCCCCTGCGGAGAAAGTCTGCTGGGTTGAGCGGTAGAGAGAGAGAGAGAGGGAGAGAGAGAGAGAGAGAGAGAGAGAGAGAGAGAGCAAATTAGGGTACCTCTAGCTGAGCAAGGTCAGAGATGAAATGCGGGAGGGAGCAGAGGAATAAGATCCAAATATAGCAATGTCCCTAATATCTTAAAAAGCTGACGTGCATAAACTCTGCAACACGGGGAAAACGCAAAGGGAACTCATCCGTGACTGACGCTCCAGACTTTTTGGCCATACATACCCCTCAAAACCATCCTTTTAAAATGCTACAACTTACTTGAGCATACCACCTACAAACAGGTGAAGGTAATAAGATTGGGAAAATGTAACTCCCAGCTCCTCTATTATGATAAATGCCACATTATGCTAAATTTGTAGGCACATTTATAAAGGAGAGAGGGAACTGAGCAAAGTTCCGTCTGCCTCCTCAAACATTAGTCAGTTCCTTTCCTCATAACGCACACCCACCATACACACCATCGTCAATCTAACTTTTTTTTATTTTATTTTGCATAATGGGATGATTTTTCATGAGTCTCTCTCTCTCTCTCTCTCTCTCCCCGATATACATACACACTGGTCTATTTGACTACAGACACGAAACAAAAATAAACCACTAAATTACCTCCAGACATGCAAAATGCATTGGAAGGTAATGGGTGTGTTCCCTAACTGAATTTAATTTAATCAAGTGTTCATCATCTCCTCACGTTAGTCATTCCGGACTAGTACATAGTCAGTTGAGGGAGCGAAGCTGCTCCCTCCATTCTATTTTCCCTCCATAAAATCAAGTGTATAATATAGAGAGGGAGAGATAGAGAGATAGAGAGAGATAGAGAGAGATAGAGAGAGATAGAGAGAGATAGAGAGAGATAGAGAGAGATAGAGAGAGATAGAGAGAGATAGAGAGAGATAGAGAGAGATAGAGAGAGATAGAGAGAGATAGAGAGAGATAGAGAGAGATAGAGAGAGATAGAGAGAGATAGAGAGAGATAGAGAGAGCACGAGGACGATGAGGCTGATGAGAAAGCCACAGATTCAATTCCATCCCAAAGTCGACACAAAAACGTCTAGAGTTCAAAAGTCCCCTGGGAGGACCGTTTTCCAGGTGGGCAATTACATTACTTCAAATATAGTAACAACTATATACACACAACAACTCAAGTGGATTCCGAGATGTATGGATGTAATTATAAAAGGAATACACAGAGGATACAGGGAGATGATACATTACGAAGCCAAATATAAGGTCCTCAAAAGTAACAACTTGGAGCAATTAATTAATGAGTCTCGTTATTTTTAGTAATTACACCCTGACTTATTGTAGAGCAGATCCCCCCGTCAGTTACAATTACACCAATTAATACGGGTCATTTGGAGACAGGCCCAGCAACAACAAACGTCTGCCGTCGACAAGCCCATTTGTGCCAAACTCCGCTCATCCTGATGTCCTGTCATGGAGCTGAGTTTAAATTTCCAAAATGGCTCGGTAATTAAGTCATTATGCTGAGGACAAGGAACAAACATTACGGACCATTTTATCCCACCCGAATCGTCCATTAGCTTCCAGCCTCATATTGGGGTCGATTTCTTAGAAACACTTAGGAGCTCTTATGTAGATAGATAGATATACATACCTAGATGTGTACCAACATCAGGGATAATTAAGCGAATGAACCCCTTTTATAATTCTTCCCAAGATTCTATTTCCTTCTGATTACATGTTTCTATCCTTAGAGAGAGTCAGAAGAGGGAGAGAGAGAGAGAGAGAAAAAAATATATATATACAAGCTACTCTTTACACGTATGTATACATACATACATACATACGTAACATATAAGTATACACATCATATGCCTTAACAAAGCTCACTTGGGGCACAGATAAAATAATTATATGAGCGAGCTTTCCTTCTACCCTGTCTGTACACACGTGTCATAAGGCAAAGTGTGCACGCTCCATGCATATAAGATGTATCTTATGTGTACAGTCATTGTAGAAGACAGAAGAGGGGAAGAATAAACCAGAATTGAGAATCCTCCGTAACAACATTCTGGAAATAAAAGTTTGAGTTTAAGCTACAAGTAACAACACATAATTTCCTCCCATTTGACTCTTGTCAACAAACATTGGACCAGCCAAAAACGACGGAGTGGATGGCTCCTGGAAGAGAGCAGTTATAGTAAAGGACTGAGAGCTCCAACTGCCAAAAGTACTATCATCATTCTAAAAAGAAAAACAAATGTTTTCAAAAGCCATGTCTCACATCATACCCTCAACTCTTCCTTTTTTGTTGTTCCCATAATTTTTCAAAGTGTTTCAAAAGTCAGGTCCCGCTTGTAACTTACGGCAAGGACCATGATGATGATACTCTCTTGTACAAATACAGCCGGGCAAAGTATGACGATCACAGAGAGAGAGAGAGAGAGAGAGAGAGAGAGAGAGGAACAAGGAGGCGGAAAAGAGCAACTGACAAAACACAGGGCTATGCATTACAAGAAAACAAAAACGATCATATTATACTTGACAAGATATTCGAGGGAGATCAGGCTACGACAAGAGTCGTATAATAAAAAAACTGGAGCATTTGCAGTTTGCATACTAAATACTAAAAAAAATCCAAGGCTTCTTCACCTAAAGGGAGAATCAAAGCGAGAGAGCACGAGAGAGAAAGAGAGAGAGAGAGATACAGATGAGCAAGGAAGTCCTCAGCTGTTGAAAAAAGGAACTCAAAGGAAGAGCGCCTTGTGGTACTTACACACTAACAACCCCGACATTTTTAATCTTGTAAAACATTGGAGAACTGTTCCAAAAACGTAATGCTTTACACCTTCAATCTAATCAAGTACATAGTAAGTCTCTTAATATATGTAAACGAGGGCACATCGAGAAAGAGACGGGAAGAGTTACATAAAGAGAGAGAGAGAGAGAGGGAGAGAGAGAGAGAAACAAGGCATAAACCTATCTCCGGAAAGATCAAAAGTTTCTCTAGGATTTTATATTCAAATTTCCCCATTCTTCTCCCTCCTCTCATCTCTGTGAAACTGAATCGCTCTTGGAAATCACCTAAAGTACTTCCTCCTAAATGGATACTCTCCGCTTTGTTTTTTTTAAGTGTATTTAAACCATCATAGGTAACTTTTTCCTCTGTGTCTATGTGTGTGTTCCTTTAAAAATCCCCGTGGGTAGCTCTCATGCTCTTTCCACCTGGAATGGAATTATCATATCAGCAGTCTCCATAAAATAAGTTCCTCATTCAATTTCCTTTTTCATAAACTACACACACACACAGGCACACACACGCACACACACAAAACTATGTCCAAGTAATGGAGGGGGAAAGGTATGTAGATATAAATACACAACCTCATTATATTACCCACCCCATAGGATCCTCTTCGCGGAAATCGCAATATTACAATAATTATTATTAAACAGGAAGAGGATCCTGTTGAGCTCAACCAAGAAATAGAAAGGCAGAGAGACAAGATTTTAAATCCGGAGGACACACACACACACACACACACATACAGTTAGATTGTGTAACCCTACGGATATTTAAATACATAACTAGGTATGTATTTAAATAGAAACACATTGGTGGAAAAGGTAAGAGAGGGGAAGGGAGAGAGAGAGAGAGAGCTGGAGAGAGAGAGGGGGGGGGGGAAATTCCAGGGAATCTTACTTCTCGTTTCCTCTTCTGGTCCTCAAAAGCTCTAAAACCCTGCTGCCATTGGATAAATTATAGGTTGTAAGTAGCAATAAAGACGAGGCATTTAGTGCGACTGTGAGTACTTAAACCAAGGATGTGACCATTTTCTTGGAGTGAGAGAGGAGCAAGCTGGAGAAAGAACGGAAATGTCCCCTCTCCCCCCTCCCACAGGAAAAATCATTAAAGAAAAGCAAACAACAGTAAATAACATGAGGAAGGTAAGTATTAAAAACTTCCTTTTCCCTTGAAGCTCTTGTCCATCCCTTACTTTTGATCTTTATTAATATTTCCTCCATTGAAACAGGAAGGTTAAAATTTCCTCCATGAAACAAAAGGTAGGTTAATATTTCCTCCATGAAACAAAGAGGTAGGCTAATATTTCCTCCATGAAACAAAAAGGTAGGTTAATATTTCCTCCAAGAATCAAGGAGGGTTAGTATTTCCTCCAAGAATCAAGGAGGGTTAGTATTTCCTCCCAGAAACAAGGTGGTTTAATATTTCCTTCCCAAGGAAGGTCCGGGAGGAAGGACAGGATGGAGAAAGGAAGGGAAGGGGGGGGGGTTGCAAAAGAACACGAGCAAAAAAAAAGAAGGAGAGAGAGAGAGAGAGGTTAGGGAAAACAAATTCTCCGTAATAATTACGCAAAGTATGTAATTACGTAAATAGAGGACACGGGGTAGTAATAAGTAGTAGTAGATAGTATAGTATAGTATAGTATAGTAGTATCTACAAGGGGGAAAAAATAAGGAAACGCCTTTTCCTCCACTTTCCTCACGATGGATGAGCAAAGTACTTAAGTACTGCACGGCTTAACCCCTTGAGTGAAAACATCCTTGCCTTGAATTTTTTTTTTCCCAAGCCTTTTCCCCCCTATCCATAAGTAGATACTATATTTATGAAGAGGAGCCTACACTCCCATACATCAGAGGATGTAGAGTAAACTCCAGCACATAAGTACCTACAACAGTAGTTATAAAAAATACAAAAGATCCTCCAAGAGAAAGTCTGATTGAATGCGCCCGAACTGCGTTATTAAGGATTATTTTTCCCTATCCTTATCTTCCCTTCTCCCAGGGAAGCTCCCTTGTACACAGAAAGGGTTGATAGAGGGATATAGTCCCTCCCTAAAAATTCCCCACTATACCCCCAACCTCCCCATCCATATAGATATAGATATAGTCCTTTGAACACACAAAATATTCCAGATGTACTTAAGCATTCAACCAAATCCTATCATAAATAACTGCACATGCATGTATGTACATACACACGTATGCACAGGGACCTCTACACACACACACACACACACACACACACACGTAGATGCGGCTGCCCAAGTCCACAGGAGAAGAAGAGGATAGGGAAAAAGAAGAAGGAGAAGACTTGCAACAGCATATGTACTCCGTAGTCCCAGTAACAAAACAACTTTATTCCCTCTACTTTATGATATCAAGTATCTGGGAGAGAGAAAAAAAACTTAAGTCCAACTTGCTAAATTTTCCAATATTTTTTCCCCAGTTCCTGGAAAGACTCTAGCCTCGCCGAAGGCTCAGTTTTTTCTCCAAACTTCAAGGCTATTTAAGAGTAGAGAGAGAGAGAGAGAGAGAGAAAAAAAGCTCTTTTCTTGCATCTTAATAATGCAAGGTTGGAAATGAGTCAAATTCAACATCTTCCTTCCACTCAACTTTCTCCAGCTCTCTCTCTCTCTCTCCCCGAGAGTTTAAACCTGCCCACCAGAAAAACTTTTGTCCTATTATCCCTGAACTTCCCAGCACTTTACAGCACTATACATACTCACTAGCCCTTTTGTCAATTTGTCTCTTCCCTCAATCCCAAAACAACAAAATAAAAAAGACATCTTTAAAAGCTCAATTCGCTCCAAAACACTGCACTTGGAAATAAAAGCAAAGGAACTAGAAAAAAAGGATTCATCTCCAAAAATAAAGATAAATAGATGAAATTAGTACGCACGGACAACTGTAGACAATCCTTCCATATAGATAAGCACACCGGCCTAGTTAAATGTAGATACAATTTCCCTCTAAAATGACATGAAACACATAAAAACAACAGGTTCCCAATCGGAGGTTACAGGTGCGTTCCCCAACTACCATTCCACCCTACATATAATAGAATATAAGAACGTTCAGGGAAAGCGGAAATTACTGGAAGGTGGGAATAAAACAATAATTTACACTACCTGTGTAGGACGTCGTCTTGGAAAGGGGGCTGAGAGGCGAGTGAGGGAGTATGGTAATAAAAATCCAAATTAACTACCATATAGCTAAACCATAAAGGTGCGTCCACGTATAGATATCTACAGTATGGACCTATGTGTCCACTTACTTAATCATACAAAACTTTCCCACTCCCTGACTCGTGTGGGGAGAAAATTGATTTTTTTTTAAATTAACTTATTTTCTCACAGCCTTCCTTCCCCTCCGCAAATCATCTCAGAGTAATTATCTATAAATAACTTTTATGCTTCCTTTTTTGCACATATACAGTAGGCAAGGGCAGGCTGAGAGAGCCCCGTGGAGTGTGGTAGTAGAGGACATCTGAGGACTAAAAAAGCCCACGCTCTCCTCCCCAACTATACACACATATGTATATATCTACACAAATCTAATTATATGGGACCAGTGCATATATTTACAGGAACTATTATCTATTGGTAAGTTGTAATTAATATATCGAGTTACCTCAATATACACATTGTAGATTCTAGTATGGATAGGCATAGTCATTTCCTCCCCTTCCGGGAATTCTCCATGACTCTCTCATCCCAGAGAACCGTCGCAGATATCATTTTACTTTTTATTCACGAATCATGGAGACTAGGTACAGAATTTCCAGTAATTATTATGAGTCTGGACAAGCTCCAAGGAAAACAAACGTCAAAGATTTTCTACTTTATTATTGTTGTCATAGCTACAGTACCTATGCTCAAAGTTCCAGACCCTATATTTAAGGATCCCCTTCCCCAAACACACACACACACTCACCCGACTCAAGATTACGGAAAACAAAAAGACAGTACGGAGATAGTCCCCTGTATCGGGAGCCCCGTCTCATATCAGGATACTGTTCCCAGAGTTAAGAAACGTCCCAGCCCTCACACAAGCTTGTACACAAACAATCGTCCTGTAATTATGATAGGCATTTTGATAGTCCCAATATTAAATAGTATAATTCTTACATGGTATTGAGCATTAATAGCCATTCCTACACAGACATTTCCCAAGGAAAGCACTCCAATAGTTTATAACTAATATGACTCATATGCAAAAGGATATCCCTGTCCTATGGAAGCTCCTCAGAGTGTAGTTGTGGTAGGATTATTAGTCGATTGTATTTATTCCTCCGTAGTACTAATTATCAATGGTTTTTCCAAGGAAGAGCGACAGGAAAATGGATCCTCTAGTACTACTTGAGAGGGTGACGAAGACTATAGTAATTTATTATCCGAAGGGGAAATACCCATAGATGAGAGAGAGAGAGAGAGGGTTCATAGGAGGAGGAGATGTGAACCAAAATACATCAAGTGGGATCTAATAGGTTTGCTGACGTACACGAGGAACCCGAATCTCTTATGATTAATAGGGCGGGTTGTGAGACGTCTTTGATTTTATGAGAAATCAATGGACAAAATTAATTTTCTATCTCCATAACTCCCCATTAACAGAGGTGGGGTAGAGACTCATAGAGGAGGTACACATAATTACCGGCATATGGTCCACATTTAAAATTATATGGAGGCCTGGGGAAAGTGCCTCAGTTCATTTGTGTAATTTAAGTATTTATAGACAGGTGTAAGGAATAATAATAATTATTATACATAGAGATATAGTAATCGGATGGGAGGGGACCTTGTACTAGGAGGAGGTATAGACGGGTGAGTTCCACAGGCCGACTTGAATAGACTCAAAATACACTTGGGTTCTGCTAATGGAATAAAAACTCACTTAAGGATTAATATGCATATGTGTGTAGATATCTACAGGGATTTTCTCCCCGCTGAATTCTACTACTTGGGACCCCCAACAAGTAGATACACCACTAAAGCCACAGCTCACGTCATAATTTCAGAATGGAATTATTATATACGTAGAAGCCTTTCCCCTGAAACTTCCAAAACCACACAATTTAACATGGAAAAGGTAACGAATGATTTCCTCTTTCATTCCATTTAAGATCTTGACCTTTTACCTTCCCCTTACGTCACTTTACTTTTCCCACTCACGACCAACATCCATCCTCAGAATTCAGTCCTATAATCAGACCACGATGAGATGTGAAATAAATGCATGGCCTCGTTTTTTCCTCTCTCTCTCTCTCTCTCTCTCTCTCTCTCTGTTTCTGTTTCTCTCTCTCTCTCCCCACTATGTATGCACATATTCAAAAAATACTAGAGGTTCAATGGTTGTAGTGTTAGTACAAGTGTCAACTGTCACGTAATATGACACAATGCATATAAAGTAGAATAGGGACAAGAGGGGTGAGCCAAGGAGACAGAAAGGACTTGAGATTTCCAAGTAAGTATGTACCAAGAACTTAAGGTTCCCCGAAATATTTAGTCAATAATTTCATTTGCGGCGTTTCCTCCTGCATACAACAAAAAAATTAATTAAGCTTACAGTCGAGAGGACACTGGAGAAATCATCCTACAAAGGAGAATTATATCCATTAGCCTACTTTTCTTAAATAGAATATTCTTTTGAATTTTAACCTTAATAGCAAACCATAGAAGAGTACTTTTTTTTTCAGTGAATCTACGGGACCACTATATCCATGGGAAGAAAGGTAAAAGCCTGGCCTTGCCCAAATAAGGAAGTTCCACTTTCTCAAACGCTTCAATTCCACCTAACTTTAATTCACCTAACAAGACCACCATGCACAAACACACACAGACACACACACACACACACACACACACACACACACATACATCCAAGGCTGAATAAATAATAAATGAATCAACGGAACCATCAAATTAACTCCTATAGTACTGCTCTCTCTCTCTCTCTCTCTCTCTCTCTCTCTCTTTCTCTCTCTTCTATTTAATTTATAAAAACATCGGACAGTGTCGAGGTTTATCCTCCAAGTTTTGAAAATACGGAGAACTAGAGTGGTTCCTCTGTTCGAAGAATTAGCTGGAGATAATTATTATATGTGTATGTACAATTGTGGTGTTACATATGAATATAGAAAGATATCCACAGGATCTAGCAGATTGTCATCCAACACTTAAAATTAGGGAAACACTTAACGAACAAGCTAATAAAGGAACACAAGGACTGTTGGGTTGGAATAGTCATCGACCAAATTATTATATGTAGTTTCCCTCTGCAAGAAAAAAAATTATTTTCAAGGTCTCAGCACACACGCTCCAGAAGTCATGAATATTTAAATTTTAATATTCCTATTTTCTTTATATCTGATGTCATAGTTTCTCCTCTCACAGATGAAGAGTGATAGGATCAGATGGGGGCTACAAGAGCTGGAGTAAAAATAATGGAGCTGCAGATCTCCGCATCCGTATTTTCCCATCAGTCTATTTTATGGGAGTTAAAAAAATAATAATATCAAGACATTTTGACGTCTTGAATGCTTTTTCCCCCAGTATCAATTCCATCTTCCATCAAGTCGATCAGACTGAGATAATACATTCCGCTCTGAACAATAACTCCGTGTATGTATCTATGTATATATGTGTTTGCACTTATACTTATATGTACATACATCAAATCCAAACGTAAAATCTTTCCCTGTATTGATTTTTCTTCAAAGGAAAAATAAACATGAGGGCTGTCGGACATCTGAGACATCTTATGGCAGAGAAAGTAAATCCCCGTAACACTATATAGAAGGTATACAGAAAGGCAGGCATATGTGAGGGTCTACTGTATAACTGGGTGATGAATTTTTATCACAAGGAGTTATGATTGACTCATTAGAGAGAGGGAGAGAGAGAGAGAGAGAGAGGGAGGGAGGGATGGAGGGAGGGAGAAATAGAGAGAGAGCAAGTGTCAGATAAGGAAGGAAACTTGAGAAGTGGAGACGTATACAAGTACATAGTGTAACACGTGTCGAATTTTAACAAGAAAAGACGTCAGATTCCTAACTGAATGCAAGGGATTTATTCCTCAACTGTCACATACACTGATTGCTGGAGGCACATGAAAAAGTGGAGCACGTGAAAATGAAAAATCTCTTGTATGAATGGATATTTTAATCAAACATAGTTGAGATATCGTTCCATCCTCAGACTCATTCCCGCTCTACACAAAAGGACTATGGTAGAGTGAGCTCAACTTTCTGTTACATCTACCTCTCTCTCTCTCTCTCTCTCTCTCTCTCTCTCTCTCTCTCTCTCTCTCTCTCGAGATAAAAGAGTTTTCCCCATAACTGCAACTGTACTCATGGAGCTAATCAAACTTTCATCGTCTGGGGATATCCCAGTGAGTATATAATTTTACACAAGCTCATTCACCCCCCCCCCTCCCCACATATGGACATTCATACAACCATGTTTGCACTGTGTTCTCAAAATTTGGAAAGTTCCATTTACATAGTAGACAGACCAGCTTTTATACTATCCACAGTGTACGTATTATTTATAATATAAACAAAACTATTCCGGACCCATGGCTCTGGAAAAGGTGCATGTGATAATTATTATATAATTAAGTCATTCTAAGGACAGTGTAAATATACATACATACAGAGAGTGGATACACTCGAATTAGTGAAACTACTAGAGAAAATTCTAGTTAAAGTCAAACCTCCTCACAGATTAATTCCCTATTTTGTATGATTCTTATACAAGATTTCCTCTAGTATTTCCAAGCTCCTGGATATGAGCTACTCTCACTAATTTTCGAGTCAAATTATGAAAATTTAAAGGGTCCTGTGCAAAAGTATACACATATGTAAGTACATATGTGAGGAGTGTTCCTACATACATACATAGGCTCTGCATAACTGGAATTATTATTTTACTTACATTACAGAAGACCATGCTGCCTGCCAGCAGTCTTACTTTTGAGCCTGTGATTTGTGGTTGGATGATGTCATCGACAACGACCCCTTTAAACTTCAAGTATTCTAATCCCTTTGTCCTTAACTTACTTTTCTTGGCTGGCTGGGATAGGAGGCTTCCATAACTTCTACGCAGATCAGCCTCATTTTATAAAATGGCACAAAAATATGCAAATGTAGATACATCATTGCATGCAGGGCCCGCTTCCATCCGTCCCAACCTTCAAGACCATTCAACGGCAGGACTCCCTCCGTTTAATACTAAAATATTTATTGTAATAGCCAGCGTAGGAAAATTCCGAAAGGATTTAGTACACGGTACAAAAATGTAAGACGAATGATAATAGCCCTTTCTTGGATAATTTTTCAAATTCTTGTACCCACCGAAATTCCAGGTGATAAATAACGAAAGCACTGTGTACTGTGTATAGTACAATTTATTTCCATAAATTTAGCTAATTACATCTCTGGCTTGTGCCATGTGTAGCTTTGTTCTGTGCGGAGCTTTACAGATCAAGTTTCACGAGGAGAGAAAGTTGTTCCTCCTTCAGGATTCATATTAAATATCATCTCTTACTTATTCAGAGGGGTTACAGAACAACCCAGTCAGCCCAGCACATGCTGTTGCTCTGGAGCACACATGGCATCCGATGAGGAGTTCAGTCCGGAATTTCGAAAGCAATTTCGGGTTAAAGTTTCAGGCAAAATTAATCAATGTCGATGATTCCTACCCAAGAAAATACAATGAAAATAAGATGAGTTCATAAAGGAAAGGCTTGTAAAATAAATAAATAATTATATACAGTGGGTACGGGGGGATGTGGGGGGAGGGGGGATGAAAGTTTCGGAGAATGATTACATTTTAGTGAATTTCTGGTAAAAAAATAAAATAAAGTGATGTAGTCTTTGAACGTTCAAAAGTCTAGAACGCTCCGACTATATATCAATGATAGATTGATGATGAAATTCCAAGTCCAGAAACAACTGAAAACCCATCAAAAAATCAATGCAACCTCCAACAAAAACGACAGTTCGACCTAAAAGGCACACCTTCATTTGCACACCAGCAGACATATATAGATAGAGTAAAGTGCATGGCACGCATAGGCTTTCAATTTCAAAGAAAACTTTACAGCTATAGCTACTAGTAGCAGTAGTGTAACATGGTATTTCCTCTCAAAGCGGATACGGTTAGCCCAAACTTTGAATTCATCCAAACACACAAAACATACATTCATTGATTCTCTGAGCAAGAGAGTGAGAGAGACAGAACGAGTGAGTGAGACAGAGAGAGAGGGAGAGAGAGAGAGAGAGAGAGGGAGAGAGAGAGTGAGTGAGTGAGAGAGGAAACAGAAGGGAAAATAAAATTTGAGCCCGAACAAAGAATTAGCGAATCACGTCATATAAAATACAGGGAAGAAAAGTGACGAAGTTTCTCTCCATCCTGTGCAAAGGTCATAGGCAAAGTCTAACAGGGAAAAACTCCACAAAATCTACCTCCAACAATTCTACATACATTCAATCAAATTAGACTTGTAAAGGTTGGAAATAGAATGATAGGGAAAACACGGCAGTTAACTTGTCCTTGTTAAGTTAATACTATCTCAGTTTTACAGTTAAGCTACAGGTTAAATCAAAGCATCTTTATATATAATTATATAAAAAAAAAAGGTTCCCCCGTCCTTTATAGGCCTATTCGAGATGGTGGTACTATGCCACAGTAGAATTACTCATTGTAGGGGAAGACGTAGTTCCTTTCGTGAATCACCCGTACAGCAAGCCATCTTTTTCCAGGAAGCTTAAACTATTTGCAAGGAAATGCAATTTTCCTCCCGGACTCCCAGCCGCTCATGCAAAGTCTTCACAATGTCAGGTGTCAGTAGTAAATACAGTGGGAAATATTCATGACCAGCTAGTATTGTTGCTCTAGTTGGAAGCTCAGACCTACAACCCACACCACCTACTTTGAGGTACATACTGTCTGCATAAATAATTCGCAAAATAATATATTATCCATACACACAAAAGCCATTATCCGTCACTGAAATCCAACAGGCTTTCTTCATACAGACCGGAGGCGCACGGCAACAACTTTAGAAGACTACACAAGGTCCTACAAACACATAGATACAGACACACACACACACACACACACACACACACACACACACACACACATACATACATACATACATACATACATACAAACACCCAATTCCTATACGAACTTATACAAGACGGAGAGAAGAGTAAGAAAAAGGAGAGGAGGCTTCCCCTAAAAGCTGCTGACAACCATATCATTCTGGAGCAGACTTGAGACTTGAGTCCGTAGGAAGATGAATTAGCAGGGGACACCGTCTGTCTCTCAGTACATATGTATCTGTAGTCATGTTACATGTGTGGTAGCATCTCATCTTGCACAAATGTGATAAATACATAATATCCACTCATTAGTACGACACAGGCTTTACAAATGAAAATATAATGAGTTTCAATAACGTTCATCACTGTCAAGTTGTAGATAGATATACCTGCGTGTGAGTCAAGTCCAATTGGGAGTAGATACAGTACGTAACATATACATATTTACATATGATGTACAATTATACATATGATTGTAGAAATGTATATGTACCGTCCATGTGAATTCTACTTCTCTGACGACGTATCTACGTATAATTACTGTGTGCCGATGATTCCATTCAAACTCCAAACATGACATATTCATTGTGGTATGGCAATGTGGGGCTGATATATACATATGTAAGCATGCTTTACAATTTAAACATGAGCAAATACGTGAACATACACAAAAACTGGGTGCCCGTACAGATAGCGAAAATAGAGGAGAAAAAGTAGACTGCTACAAATAACGCTCTGCTCTCTTGTGATGACAAGCAACAGTGTGTCATATTCTATATATATATATATATATATATATATATATATATATATATATATATGTGTGTGTTCTTGACATATAAATCGTGTCTCACAGGAATTTCGCCATGTATAGAGAAGTAAGCGATACTTGAACCTATCGTCAGAGACTACCTGTCATGTTCATAGTAGACAAGGTGTACTGGAACTGACACTCATTGTCGTATTTGCAGAGCCACCGTCATGAGTCATGATACTGCATACGAAATCAGTATGGATGCAGAGCACCCCATACACTGTATAGTATATGGGCCAGAAACTATAGATAGATACATGTAGACAGTCGTGGAGGCTATTATTATTCCGTACATTCTACCCATATGTAGGGATGACTCCACAGACCCGTGCACATTTGACATATTGTGGGCATACGCTTTTAAAGCACGGACGGAGTGAGATAATACCATAGGACCATATGCGAGAATGTATCTACATTTATAAGGACCTTCGTTCCTGTCTGTCAGTCCCTCCACGAAAAAGCTTCCTTCTAAAGTAAATATGGACCGACCTGACTGACTCAATGTGAGTAGTACTCCAACACAGTTAATACTATATTTATCAATTTTTAACAACGGAGGAAACTCAACGGAATAAGTGATATGACGCATTTCTCACCGCAAAATAACCTAGAAAATATGTAAATAAAAAAAAAAATTGTACTATGGCAATGGCAATGGAAAGTCTGTCTTAGTTTTCGGCAAACAGCACACAAAATTCAGGAATATCCAAGAGGAACTATATAGATACATATGTGTGTTCAGTGCATATGTCCCTTCCATCCAGTATATCTATATGTATATACATATGGACAGAGTCTGACTGAAAACCATCACTTTCATTCTGTCGGGTTTCAAAGGACATGAAGATTTTATATATCTGACAGGATCATAACCAAAATTTATGTTGAAACTGATACCAAAGGAAATCTTGTCTCATCATAGTTTTGTTTCATCGTTTCCCAACATGCCCAATTCGATTTCACAGATTCGTACCAAAAACTACACACAGACATTTAAGTGCGGGATGCACAGTCGTAAAATGATCATCGTGTAAGTACAATAACAGTAAGTAACCAATGCTATAAAAGCCCTGGCAAATAGTAGTGGTAGGGGTAATAGTAAGTGATGTACACAAAGTTAAATATATAGAAGCAAGTCATCATAAATTCTAGCCCGAGACCGTCCCGCCTGCCATAACCTACCACTAAGTTTCATTTTTTGATGAAGGCTCCTACTACTACTACTATTACTACTACTACTACTACAGATACTACCATTTGCTACTTCTACTACTACATACTACTACGACTACAACTGCAACATTAGTTTTATTCTCCTGGAATCGTTTTACATTCCAATTCCCAGATACTCTTAAGATATTTACTATGCAGATTCCTCCCATGCAGTCCCCTACATCCATGACTATACTGTGGATGATAAAATCTTGTCAAAGTAGTTCCAACTGGAATTCATGTGATTGCAGAAGCCGTTGAATATATAATCAGATGCACTGCATCCTCTCCGTCTGGAATGTCGCCAAGGAAAAGGAAATTTTCCCGAATAAATGTCATTCAAGATTATTTGCCAACTTCCAATGTTTTTTTATCAGCTTCACACAAAACAGTATCATTTTTGAACGACGGCTGTCTACCATTGTCAAAGCATTGAAAGTTCATGGATGTATATATAATGTCTATGGAGGAGGCCAAGCAAGGCAAACGGGTTCAAAAACAATGCCACAAGATGATCATCTCTTTCAACAAATTCTCTCCAGATATTTCTCTTCCCTTGAGTCAACTTCTCTTGTACAAATATCAAACCCCTTGATTCATCCATCATAAATAAAGCTCTCCAATGACTCCAACCCTAGGCGTTGGTTCCCAAATCAAGGTTCTTCAAGATATAACTATTTATGTATAATTATATATATATATATATACATATATATATATAATCTATCTTATATAGTCCAGTGAGATGGAAAAGTCTGTGTTTAAACATCCTCATCCTCATTGTGAGCTAAGTACAATACATTTTGTTCCAGAATATTATTATCATCCCTTTATTCCAGTATGCTCAAGCTATGATTGAAACGTTTTCAGTAATTAGAACGTAACTACAGCATAATAGCATGATATCTCACAAGGATAGATACTTTTCCGAGGCGAAGCTATGTACAAATACAGTATGTACAATCCACGTCCCGTCACGTCATGCCACAACATAAGCGAAAGTTGTGCCTCATTTGGTTTTGTCTATACAATGGCCGGGATTTTCGCTCTTGTAGCAACCAACAATGGCCAAATGAAACAAGATGCTGGTGAAAGGAGGAGACTGAGTAGATATCTGAAGGGTGGGAGAGCTGGGAAGGGAACAAAAAGGAACGATTTTTCCTGGCGAGCTCTTCCTCCGCTGCCTCTTTCCTCATCATTATTACCAAGCTGTATAAAATTTGATTAATTTCCTATTTATCAAGGAATTCTAGTTGAAATTGAAACGCTAATTGAATTTACGCCTTCGTCACAGTGGAGACGGGGACGGGAGGGTAGCAGATAGCATTTTATCGGGAGTCAATGCATAATTAAATACCCATTGTTTCAGTATACAGGACTTGAGACTCTCCCAAGTGTCTATGTCAACCCACATTTATCATCGTCATCTCTCCACCCGAGTGTGAGCAAATTTCCCTTTAATACCCAAAGACAGCAGGACGACTTCCAGTCAGTGCTTACTTACTGCTTATAAGGCAGTGGTGATTGTTTATATATGTGAGGTCATATCTAAGGCTATCTATGATAGGAATAGATAATATATGTACACCTTATATATTTTGATTTCCTCCATCAACAGTGTGTCCTGGCATGCTATAACAAACTAAAGTAGCACAAGAATGGCTTAAACTTTTAGTACTGGCTCAAGTGGCTTGGTCCCTTCTCTTAGACACAACCACCAGCTCCCTTCCACGACGACATCCCCATACGATTTTAGTTTCCAGCACTAATATAATAATCATAGTATTTATGAAAATTGAGGTTGGACTGTGTAGTGTGTACACATCCCGTGGACGTCATAGCACTAGGACCTTTTTAGTAGTACTTTATGTAGCTAGACTGGGTGAGTGAAATCAAAATCTTATTTCGTCCATGCCTTCAGAAAATTTAATTTGGATTTCATTATCTCCCAATATGAAACTCTAATCGTATTTATGAATTGAATACAGATAATTTGCTTTTCACACATTACACATTCTCTCTCTCTCTCTCTCTCTCTCTCTCACACACACACACACACACACATATATATACATACACACACTACACACACGCTTCCCTACACACAGACAAGGCTGGAGGATCAACAGCAGGAACGCTCCTTCAGCTTCAATGCCTCTCCCGTCAAACTAACTAATCTAATTAAATGTCCTGCGATGATGGCATGACTTACTCCAATAACGCTAGCCCTCCCTTATTATATGGGATCAATTTATACATATAATTAATTACATGTAGTCCTGCCTATATGTAGTTGAAATCCTAGACGGAGCAAGTAGTCACTCCGAACTAGGAACTTTAAAGCTTCCTCAAACGTGTAATAATGACCTTTTCCCCCTATATCGAACTTTTCCTTTCGGACCAACTTCGTCACACTCATCTTTACTTTCTAGAAGAGTATAGAGCTTAAAATTTGAATCTACTCTGCCCTTACAGATTATCACACTGTTTACTTTTCACACGCTACCAGGAGGAGTAGGAAGATAATACTATTACAAAGGGGAAAAAAATCTAATTAGTTTTACACAAGTACAAAAATTACACAACTTCGTTTCCAAGACACACTCTTCAAGATGTACCTACAGGGATGATGGAGTATGAAATTTGATTTACAATCCTTGTTTAGAAATCAATTGCTATATATAAATAAATAATAATTGAAATGGAAATGGCAGCAAGACTACAAACTCATTTGATTTTGTTTGGAAAAAATCCAAGTGTAATTTACAGGTAAGACTGGGACACTGGGATGGACTCTGGATTTGGGGTTTATTTCCGTAGGGCGGAGTTAGATAATAATAGATAAAAACAAACTATACAAAATCCACATTTGACCAATTAACAAACTATTATCATTTGTACACGTAGTGGAACGGTACATGTGAGTCGTCTATCTACATCCGTGTTGTATATGATTATCTTTGTAGGAGATATGGAGCTAATAATAGATAATCAAAACCTAGTTGACATAGGGACTACATAACAGAGTACAGTATCTACAATCTACATGTAGTCAGAGTCAGGGGACTGGTTTCAAAATAGAACTTAAATGTCAATGTGCGCGTTCACTGATAACTCACTTTTGCTCAATGTTGACTTGGCTTTAAGGTGGGTATTAGAAGTACAAGCAGGCACATACAGATAGAGACAGATACAACAAATCAGGAAATTCTCCACCAAATTTGACACTCTTCTCCCTGTACTACTTTCCCCACAGCTTGTGTATTATGTTTCATGCAGAGTCTATGTAAAAATATATAAACTTTTTACAACATACATCTATGCAGCACTGTAACTCCAAAAAGTGCTCCCCCAGTCTATAAGTACATAAGCAGTAGTTTGAAATATACCTCTGTGTAATTATTAGATTAGATGCAAGACGCTTAACGAAGGTTGATATTAATTACAAATTACGTCGGCGCAAATATGATTTTCAATTTTAGGAGGTCTGGATTCACATGAATAATTATTCTATATCTAAAAGTAACATATTTCGCTTTCGGAAATAGTAAAACATGCAATGTTCTCCCCGCTAATGTCACTCCTTCCCAGGATAGACCCGGATCCTAGTTTTATGTCATCACCCACTTTCGTCGTACTCATTCCCTCCCTGTGTACAATGTGGGATTTCTCCCGGAGCCCAATTTCTGTCAGTTTAGGTTTCTTCAATGGCAATCCTATTAAATTATTAAATCTATACTAAAAATGCACTTGGACTAACTAGCGTTCTGACTACAGTCTAGTATCCCAATGAGTGTAGCCAGTAGCCATTCCCTAATACCAACTTCCAAGTAATCATTTTCGATACTATAGGGTTTCTTTATTTGATGTGCTGAAGGCAACAGGGAACGCTAAAACGCACTTAATAAATCAATCAATCAATCAAATGATTAAATTTTGATCGCCCTCCTGAATACAAGCATCCAGATAATTACATGAAACGAAAAAGGTGCTTTAACGAGAGAGTCCTTCAGACAGCCTACCCCATTCATGATGTGCAGAGTTTTGGCCTAAAGTCTGAAAGCTCCACGATGATGCATTTACTAATGAAGAGAGTCAAGCGTGGGGCTTAAGGTGGGAATGGAAACCTCATAGTATTTTTAATGCTATATGTACCTACCCTTTGAAACAATCCCACTCAACTCACTTCCTTATTGACAAGTTATCTGGGAGAGTAATATACACCTGTGTATGTACATATGGTTAAAGTAACTTGTCAGAACTCAATGAGAGAGAGAGAGAGAGAGAGAGAGAGAGAGAGAGGGAGATTTAGGAACATATATACATATATGTATGTACGTGCATACATGATGTGGGAATCAAGCCCCCAAAATTTTTTCTCACGTGGAGCGTTTTAAGTACAAGTAAAGACAAATACTTGCTCCATAAATTTTATAATTGCCTAACACATTATACTACACCACATCGACACGTACAATTAAAGAGTACGTATGACCTATGTGTGAGTTCAGAAGGGGTAGTCAGGATATACATAATTATACACAAGAGAAGGAGGTATAAAATCCTAATAAAAATAATATTGACGAAATTCATGGCCTAGCACATATGGTTCAGAAGACCAAAATAAGGAAATTCCTTCACAAGTCTTGCTCACGTTGGGTAACCGGCTGTTGAATTGTAAAAATTATATGAGAATACAAAAATCCAACCACGTCTCGGAAACTATCATGACGTGTTCCATACATGCACACCTAAAAGAATTAAACTTACGATCTTAGGATGGCGTAATCATAATATGAAGTAAAAAAGATGCTTCAGATTCATTTGTGTTCCACACACGATTGCATAAATTCGTGTGTTTAGCAAGACCTAACATATGCACGTGAGCATATATGGTAAACAAGAGTGACGTGGATGGCATAAGATTGCCAACCAGCCAAAAAATTTCAGGGTCACAGTATTAAGGAAAGTGCTAATCATTACTTCAGCCGCAGAAGAAAAAAAAACAAACTTAAGCTGCAGGTATACAATGATATAAAAGGTAAACCTATGCAAACTATAGGAATAGGAATGGAGAAACAAACTGTTGAAAAACAAATGATGTGGATTTGGAATCAATCTGCAAATCTTTTCCAGCTCATCAAACTATACATCCTGCATCCTCCTCTCGTCCCATGACAGGATCGTAGGACGTGCATAAAAAAAACTTGTTCTATCTGGTTCCACATGAGTACATATCCATGTTATACTGTATCCTACATATCCACAGAGAATCGTCCATGTAGAAATATGCACGTGTGTGAGACCAGAGAAGAGTATAAGCCCCTTACAATTAGAAAGGAGCATATGCAATATCCATTGATGAATGGACCGCCACAAAGAGTTGCAATAACAAGTTTTGTACTTATACTAGCCTTTAATTTATTACCTATAGAATTCCAAGCGGAGGAGGAGGAGGACAGAAAGGCCATACTGAAAAGGTGTAATTCCCTCTGCAATTGTTCAGAATCATTTCCTTCTTCTAATACCGACTCTATAGAACTTGGAATCATTCCCATTGCTAAGCTACAAAACCATATGACAATAAACTGCTGAAGAAATATTATGAAAAATAATTATTAGAATAATCAGCTTATGTGGAAACTACGTATCCTTCTCTGCAGGAGTAGTACAGAGACCTATACTACACACTTCCCTTTGAAGGATTTACAACATTATCTATATATCTACAGTATAAGGAATTATGCATGGACCTAAGTATCTATCTCCCTTCCAATGTTCACTACAACTGGGCCAAGAGACTTCCGAAACCATATTCCCGGACGGGTAGCCTATTCCCCGTGAAATATTCACATTTCGGTCTTGTAAACAAAGATAGAGTTTTATGCTCAAATAAAGCATGTAATATTCATGGGTGCTTATTTGCAAGGGAAAGAAAAAAGTTTACTTTATGCGACAGATACTTTATTCTCCTTGAGACTCTGCTTGGAGCAAGTAATGGGAAAGAAAATGTCTTAGGCGATGGTGATTATAACAACGTTTCCTCCATTGTTGTTTTCTTGCCTACAGAAATTCTTGCCATGACGTGAGTTCTATGGATCATATCAAATGCTGCCAGAGCAACAGGATTTATGAGGTTGAAACTTGCATACATAAGTAATGCTTTTCAGTCCTGAGCAGCTACAGCGACTCTTTTATCTACTTGTTCATTATGCCATGTCGGGCCTTAAATACCTGCACCTGCACCAGTTTCCAAATGTACCTATGTACATAAGCACCTATGTATACAGACTCTTCTAGTACAATACTGGACTCCAAGGCAATAAGTTTTTTTACCAACAGATTAACATGATTACCTTTTTGATATTATGGCAACATAATAACAGAAATAATGACGGAGTGGAGGAGCACGCAATTTTGTAAGTGCGGAATGAACTGTGTAGTTGTAATCTACCTCACTAAGCACCAGGTACTAGGTACTGCATATCTAACAAGACATGAATAATTAAATACGTTATAATGAAAGAAAGGCTAAAAAGATAAGAGTAATATGCTGGTCCATAAAGGTAATATGAGTGGTAGGGAAAAGCTCTTCCGACTTCTCCTCGGAGGGATCCATTCCAATGTTGAATGTACTCCAGAAATTTTGGGTTCAAGTAATATACATTGAGGACCTGAGTAGAGAGCGCTTATTAGTCAGAAACAATTGCGTTTGCAAGCCTGAAATACTGTACGCACCTCAGCTCACAGACAAGTCCATCCCTCAGTGTACGTGTTTATGTATACCTGCTGTTTTTAGACGTAAGGACGTATGCGTCGGTTACTAATAGGATTCGAAAGAGAATTCTTGCCAAAATGAATAAACAAAGTTGAGGAACTTGTTCGTATTGCCGTTGCAGCTATCGACTAGACGTTTGGTAAGGTACCCGGAACCAACTTAAATGCAGAAATAACTACCCTCTTGAGTCAGAAAGGAGAGTACTGTGGTCCAATTTTTCTCCGCACCAGAAAAAATAATCTTTTATCTTGAATCCACATTCAAGCCAGAGTAACGTGATTTCCATGCATTAATCAGGAGATGACTCCAACAGCTACATACCACAGAATCATTTTTGAGTATAAATGGAAAAATACGTTATTTTTTATTATTATTATGTCTTCATTCGTTGACATTTACTCATTCGATGTGCTTAGGTGCAGGTCTATTGTACTCCTTTCTGTCAACCTCAACAATAGAATCGGTCGTAAGCCCCTCCTGCAAGGATCGCTATCACTCATTTTTGGATGATGGAAAGTCATTGCCATTTTCAGAATGTGGCTGGGATAATATGTATGGAAAGGTTTACGGTCACTTATAACAATAGTAATTACAAGTGGGTCTGAACGTACATATGAATAAAGTTCGACTTGAGGTAATATATGGTCGATTGGACTTTGCAAAAGTAAGAATTTCCTCAAAATACTAAAAGCACGCGAGAAAGGACTAAAGTTTAATAAAATAAAAACGCTCCGACTTACACCCTCAGATCTAGAAGTCTTAAATAAATTAAACCCACATAATTCTTACTGGAAGGGCTGAGATGAGAGGTTTTATGAAACTGGAAGGATGCATATATGACGGACTGAATGATCCAGAGGGGATTGTGGAAGGAAGTGACAACATACTAATATTTTCGCTCCTCTGCCCTGACAATCGATGAGGACAAGGGACAAGCAATAAAATTCCCCTGGAACATCCGTAACTGATTCAACCATAAGAGTATATAGTGAGTAGTAAAATAAATGATGCAGTGTTACTTCATAATTTTATGAGTACTTAACTTTGATAGATTCCCTGCTCCAGCAGGGGCGGGTTTCAACAAGACCCGTAATTTTTTAGTCGGCAAACGAACTACTATTGCGTGTGTGTGTACATACACGTGAGTGTAATCCCTTACAAAATTTTCTCCATGGATTAATTATAGGCAGTTACCAGTTCTTACGCATCGCGTGATCCTAGTACTTCTTTTCGGAGCTTTCAAAAAAATCAACAAGTTAGTTCGCCAAGAGCGAATTCCCTCCTATAAACTTCCATGCATATATACAGTATACACCTACTCTGGCTCCAATATAGAGAAATACTTGGTATACACAACTATTGATTCCTGTAAAGAATAAAAGCAAATAACTAACTCCTTGAGTCAAGTACAAGAGAAAACACGGTGAAATTTTATTTCCTTCAATAGACACTCACAGCATTGACTTTAATGGCTAAAGGGTGTTTCCCAAGAATTGATACTCTTTTAAGGCGATTGTCTCGAAATATCAACAAAATATCCCTAGCATTATATCCCAGTCGAAGCATAGTCGACTGTACAAAACTAGTTAATTACGCCCGCACACACTCATACTTACTATTTCAGATAATGTCCGTAAACACTGTTCACTACATACTTCAGTTCAGGGAGGATTATACCTACAATAATACTCAGAATGATACTCATTTTTGTCAATGCTACTATTTTAAAAATGAGTCCCAGGCTTTTAAGACGAACGTATCAATTTCCACAAAAGGGGAGAAACTTACGGTATTTTTAATATCTTTGTTGGTAGATAACTTCCGATGGAAGGATGACATTGGATCCGGATCATTGTCGCTATCCGTTGAATCCTCTCCCGGGGAAATAACAGTCGACACCGAGGAATTATTGGTTTCAATCTGACTGTCCCCTCCCCCAATAGTATTCCCTTCCATCTTCGTAATGTTGACCGTGACCAAGGGTCCCTTCTCTATCGAAAAATAATCTTGGAAAAATTCTCAGGTTGCTAAATTCTCCAGTTCAAAGAGCTAAACCTCCTACAAAATTACTTTCCAGTTAAGCACTTCCAATTCCAAAATAACAAATTCACCGGCACGCAAGACCCCATTTACAAAATGTGGATGCACTTGATTTCAAAAATGCAGCATTTCCGTTATGCAGGCATCATAAAAATCCACTCATATGGGCTGGGTTCTCTGGAAATCACAGTTGTTTTTTTTTTTTTTTCGAGTCCTCAAAACAAAAATCCTTGGACATTCACACTTTCCCAACTCTGTATATATGAAGTCTTCCCCCAAAAATCCTCCAGTTCACACTGACTACTACTGCGAAAACAAAAATAAACAATGTTTACACTTTGAATGCGGATGCCCAGAAATTCCTTACAAATTGTCCTTCCTCCCTAAAAACAAACTATTTGAAATTTCGATACAGTAATTATTAAATGTACAAGCGCAATAATTTGATAAATGGACAGTTTCTTGGAACAAGACACACGAGTGTTTCTAAATTAATAGTCCCACCAATATACATATAGATTCGGATTTCTGAAGATACTCTCCCACCCGCCGAACCACCACCATCTGTACACTATAAAGAGGCACTGGAACAATAGACTTGTAAAATTTTAAAATTAATTATTTAATTTCACTATAATAATTCTTTCACTATTTTTTTTAAATATATTCACTTCATTTCCCAAACCCCTTCAACCATGTTCACTTCTTGAGCGCAAACTGCAAACTGCTTTGATATTTTTCATGGCTCGTTTACTTCCTTTAAACACACACACACATAGAGGCACAGGCACAGACACACAGACACGAAGAAAAAAAAAGAATGCACATACACAAGGTTTGAAGAAAAAAAAACTTTGTATGAGGTAAGTAAGAGAGTCCCCGAGTGACTATATACTGACGAGTCTCATTTGTACAAATCCTTTAGAAATCAATAATTAATTTGATAATGTAGTTCAACCCATGTTAACGACTGATTTCAAAAATACAATCTACGAAAGCCGATCCAACCCGCACAAAAAAACAACTCCTACAACGGATAGATCAACACCAGGAACATACACTGACGTTCGGACTAAATTTTAGCGCCCTGTGTTAAAACCATCCTGCATATATCCCTCAGACCTACTCCTATCTCTCTCACTGGCTCTGTGTGTGTGTGTGTGTGTATGTGTGTGTGTGTGTGTGTGTGTGTGTGTGTGTGTGTACGTTGAATATAGTGCTCCGTACAAACAGACTCGGCTCAGACTCCTCAATGCACGCAATAAAAACCCCAGGAAGAGCGTATCTCACGAATGGTATACATACAGTCCACGACTTTTATAAAAGAGTCTCATGATTTGCAAAAATCAATTTTTTTTAAAAACCGTCCCCACAACTCTTTGAAGCATTTGATAATGATTCCGTAATGACTGACGGATATAGTAAATTAATACATCCTGCATAGAGATATTGTATTTATTTTTCCTAGATTTTTTAATATTTAACTAGAGCCCGAATTGGTGCAAGGAGCAAGACTCAAGTCAAAGCTGGAATTAAAAGCATGAAGCATTTTTTTATTATGCGGAGAGATTACAACAGACCACTCTTCCCACAAGAGTCCCTCAATCTCATAGTGGTTTTTTTATCTGGAGATCCTCCCCATGGGTGTACTTAATTTATATTTTAGGAGCAACTCATTAATAATGTTTTGTGATTATTATTTACTCGTTGAGTATAAGGAGATTTTTTTTAGGGATGATTTATTTTTTCTGTTGGGATCCCAGTCTAGAGAGAGGGCACTGTACAGACCGTGCGGTTATGAGAAGGATAAAAAGGATAGAAGGACACCGGAGTTCCGTACATCCTGGTTTTTATACCCCACATTGAATGTCTTTTGTGCAATTACTCACAAAATGTTATATTTAAACTTGCCGACGATGTGTACCTTTAGGAACAGAACTTGTATCTAACCATAAATAATCCTGTGGGAAAATCTAGTTTTTAGGATTAAGTAGATATACACTGCAGATACGTTAAAGCTATATAGTAACTGACTTGGGAGCTCCTGTCCATTCCTTGTAACAATAGCTATCTATATTGTAATAGTAACAATCACTTGGAGCATGTACAGACTGCGTCAGCATCCGCTAATTATTTCAAGGCTTATTATTTTTCCTCCAAGAAAAGTGTTAGGAATTGTAAGAAGTAAACCAGGAAATAATTTTAAGCCTGGTAAATTTCAATTTCTAATGGGAAAGAAGGAATTATAGTGATGGCATCATTCAGTATAGTTAGTAGGTCAATTAATTAACGCTAGTAATTAATTGGGGGCATAGCTGAAATTAAGTTTACTCACTTTAGAGTGTATACAGTATTGTGACAGAGTTTGTCCGGAAAGTTAAATTGTTTCAATTCCAGGGGGGAAGGAAAAATGATACAACTTTTCAAGGCAGTTTGGACTATAACATTAAGCGTATGCAATTCTTGAAAATACTACGTGATGACAGTTGCATGAAACCCAAGGAAATAAAATCACGAATGGTACTGGAAATATGGCCCATTTGTGAAAATACACAAATCCTCGAATGTGAATGAAATACAGGAAAAACTCGATATAACGGATCTCCAGGGGACCAGTAAAATTTGTTCGCTATAAAAAATGTCCGTTGTATGCAATAATTTTAGCATGGGTTATATGGGAGCCGGACAAACAAATCTGTCCGGTGTAACTAAATTTCCGTTGTAGAGCCATCCGTTATATCGAGTTTTTCCTGTAAATCGTCGGCAGTATAAAAACGACTCCAGGAAGAAAAGCCGCCTTTTTTTTAGTTCTTTAAAGGACTCCAGCCATGGCAAGGGGTTTTTATGTTTCATTCCAACGACTCTTTTATTTATCTATGAACAAATGCAAAAAGATACGACTATGACTATCCTAGTATTAAAAAAAGAGCTGTAAACAAGTAAACCATTACATGGAGCTAAATTCTGCTCCAGGAACTTGAGACGTGTGATTTAGATTCAAAAGGTAAACCCATTTTCGTTGGACAATAATATTCTTGAAGCCTGAACTGAAAGGAGCACATGGACCGGAGGATTGATTGGCGTCCAACTATTTCAAGATTATTCCTCCATTTCCTGGGAATTAATTTTTTTGCAAACCTTTCCAGCAAAAATTAATATTTTACAGCTTAGAACGTTTAAATTAAAATCATCAGTACTTTCAATTTTAAGCTAACACAACCAAAATAGGGAAAATTCGAAGTGATGTGACTAACATAATTTGTATGAATTACCTCCGTTCACCAGAACGGTGTGCATAAACAGAAGTATGTAAGTATAATGTGCCAAAGGTATAATCGTGAAAAACCTTACAGAGGGGACCCGGCACCTCCGAAACCGTATGTTTCCTGAAGAAACAGTGATCTTCCATATTCGCGTTCTACGCATTGGATCTATACCCTCTGCCCCAGATTTATTTCAATTAAAAAAATAGGTATTAAAGTATTGTTATACCTCGAGAATATTATTGTTACCTCCATTCCCATTAGCTTTGTTTGTGGTTGTTAACAATGCCAATTTTTTACGAGCCTCTGTACAGGGATCCTACTTTTAAGAAATGGTTGGATGAAAGTTGTTTCGTTGTAGCGACTGACAATGAGAGTACTGTATGTAGATATATATATACTATTTATATAATTATATGTATATATGATATATATTATATATATATATATTATCTTATTCCTTCCTGTTGAGTGAACCGGCTATAAATGGTAAGATCGCAATGAGCATACAGAGAGGAAGCAATTATTATGAAAGCAGTATTCAAAGTATTACTTAATTTATGGGAGAGGATAGAAAAACAGATTCTGTCTTCTTTTTATGATCCTTTGATTATTGTATTTACAACTGGGAAACCCCGACACCAGGACCATGTGGACGTAGTAAAAGGAATGAAATGAATCAATGAAATCTTATTGCTTGACCTTGTTCAATTTAACACGGATTAAACTTCTTTACAGCCCAGACATTTTATTGGGGGCTTGATGAATGGCTACGGCATCTTCAAACATGATTAACCTTGAGCTACTACTTATTGGGAGTTTCCGGTTTCCCAGAACGGCGGACTTGGACTTGACATTTTACCGGATTACGGTGACGGGAGAAATATGTATTGGCAATGGGAATGAGTGTAGATATCGGGGATATAGAACTTCCAGTATCAATACGGTCCTAATAAACCCCCAAAACTTACTGCTCTATGCGAAAAGACGTGCTGCAAAATCATCATTAGGATTGGTTACATCTAAAGCATAAATAAACAATATAACAAATAAAAAATGCTTTCGCAATGTAAATATTATTATTTAGTTTTAAAAATATTGTGATTCTCAGAAAATGTATGCAAGTTGAAATCACTGATAGAAATTGGAATTAAATGTTTGTCCGATTTTTTTCCAGCAGATCAAATCTACAATAACTTTTAATCCACGAACATTGAATCTCCAAATAATCAACGAAATTCTGTGACAACTCTACACAAAAACCAACTATTCTTCTGTGCGCTGCTTCAGAATAAAACTAGATGCTGAAGAGCTGATTGAACCAAAACCCATTTTTTACTGGGTATCCCAGATTCTGAAATCAGGGCAATTCAAGGATTTTTTAAATCTAATTTGTTTAAATATGCCGCGGCCCAGTGCGGATGAGCCATTATGGCTCATCCGCACTGGGCCGCGGCAAGTGACGCCGGCGTCAATTTTCCGCCGGCAGCAACATGCAGCGCGTCCGCACTAGAGGCTGCACATGCTGTGTTTTTACGCTTGTAGACGCGTGAGACACAAGCCGCGGCGGCATGTGCTGCACCCGTGTCCGCACTTATGAGCGACACATGACGTGCTGCAGAAAAATGTGACGTGCGGCAACAAAAGTTGAAGCTTTGTCAGAACAAGCTGCAAATAAATATTGCATGTGTCCGTCAATCTTCAACATAGAGCCACACACAATTGGAGCGGAGCATCACTTACTGCAACTGCAAGTTGACTCTGCTGCTTTTCTGGTGCGGACATAAAAGCTGCCCATTCAAACTTGCAGTCGCAGCCGAAGTGTTGCGTCACATGACGCCGCATCAAGTTGACGCACGTCCCCAGTGCGAATGAGGCTTAACTAGGAGCACTGCACAGCCAGCAATTGCTGGCTCAGCGAGGCAAATGTAAATAGAGGAGGCAGTATATAGTTGTACGAGCACTGCACAGCCAGCAATTGCTGGCTCAGCGAGGCAAATGTAAAAAGGGTACATATACAGTAAACAGAGCTATGCAGTATTTTCAAATACAGTATTTTAAAATACGTATTTTCAGACCACAAAGTATTTTGTATTTCAAAATTGCCAACCTGTGGGGAAGTATTTTGTACTTAGTATTTTAAGAGCCAGTAAGTACGAATTTATTTGGTATTTACTTACTCTCAATAACATGTGAAATGTATTTCAAATAAAGTATTTGGCTCAAAATACTTTTCACCTGTATGATTTCTGACTTTGACATTGTATGTAGCTTGTATGATGTGCAATATCTGTGAGAATAACATTTTAGCATTGGAATAACATAAGTTGGAAAGAATTCCTGTACTACATCAAATACGTTCAGGTTCTCGGTATTACATATCGTCACTGAAAGGCAAAATGGCCTACGCGCGCATGCTTTTGTACAGCACAAACCATTTTGACTCTTCACCAACGATGTTTAAGGCACGCCGAAGACCGACTCGATTTAATTTTCAGATACTAACTCTTTTTCATAATAATTATTTCGAAAGTACATTTAATTACTGATGAATAAAAAATTCATATTAATCTATATTATGTACTTCATTAAGAGTCAAAACGACTTAAATTATAATTACTTATAATGAGCTGACCTATTCGGCAACAGTTGAACAACGTGTTATTCATGTGCCTTATATGCAGTCTTTGAAGTGATTAGTTATCTGATTGTTTTAAAAGGTTACTCCTTAAAGCAATTTTTGTGTTCTAGAAACCAAAAAGAGTGAGCGTTAGGTAGGTATTTTAAGGAAAGTATCCTTTATACAATAATTTGGTCATGTCATAAACTTTTTGAATTTTCGCGCCAAATCTACGAGCCAATAAGAAAGCTACATCTAATTTAAAAATTAGTACAAAAAGTAAAAGAGCGTATTACTAAAAAAGCACAAAAAATCCTTGAAACAATATTTATTTGGCCGTGTCATAAACTTTTTGAATTTCGCGCGAAGCTTAATAAAGATTAAAAAATATAAAAATCTTATAATATTATATGGAGCTAAAATGTATGTTCAGTTGAATTTCATTTTGAATTTTCGCGCCAACTCTACGAGCCAATAAGAAAGCTGCATCGAATTTAAAAATTAGTACAAAAAATAAAAGAGCATATTGTTAAAAAAGAGCAAAAAATATAAAAACATCTGCGTAAATAAGTACAAAAAGTAAAAAACCATATTGTAAAAAAGCACAAAAAATAAAAAAAGCATATTGTAAAAAAGTACAAAAAATAAAAAAGCACAAAAAGCAAACACCCTTTGACCAAATCCTAATATTAAGGGCTTAAAGTCAATGACAGAATTTGTATAACCTCCAATGTTTAACTCACCTCTTCAGCATGTATAGTTTACGAGATCTGAAGCTGTTTATACCCAAGTTTTCCCTTGAGTCTACGGAATTGCCTATCCTAATACATTGCAGTTTTTTTAAAGGTCTTCCCCCACAACAACTTTGATAAAAATTTGCACAAATGTCTGTCTAATTATTGTAAGCTAGTGTGCAAAATCTTATGATGTGCGACCAAGGGCTTGGACCCTTAAAAATTAATTGTTTAAAAATGCAAACTATGGTTGTCATAATCATAACCTTCAATATTCGAAACGCAACTTCAAGTCTTTCCAATACTAACAACTAATTAAATTATTTGAACTTCATTAACATTTTAATAATGTATTAAGTATTACTATTATAATATGGACTCATAAAATCAAGAAAATTTTTAAAACCATTGAATAAAAAATGAGGTTTTAAAAAACCAAAACGAAGATGCTTTTACGGTTCTAAAAAGTGAAAAACTAGCATTTGGTGCGGGAGGAATTAGAGCAATAATGAACGATACAAAGCATCTCGGGTGCAAACACATACGTATACATAATATATTATTCGGTAGCACCCGAGATGCTTTGTATCGTTCATTATTGCTCTAATTCCTCCCGCACCAAATGCTAGTTTTTCACTTTTTAGAACCGTAAAAGCATCTTCGTTTTGGTTTTTTAAAACCTCATTTTTTATATTTGAGGTATTTTATTTTGTATTTTGTCATTGAAGACCAAGTATTTTGCATAGCTCTGACAGTAAATAATAATAGCTAGCTGCACAACCCTAGTAAAATTGTAGACTAACGTACGGTAACATGATTTTTTAATTTAATTTTGCTTTAATAATTTTTTAAAATAATCCCCTCCCTAATTTGAAAGCAGAGCTGCTTTCAGGTATTAAAAAATCAGGATCCGCACCTGAACCCGACCCGAACCTGACATTTCAGGTAAAAATTTTCTTCGACCCGAACTTGCTCAGTCGGATCGGGGCAAATACTTTACTTGTCAGGTATTTTTCGTCGGGTATAACTAGAATACCCGAACCTGAAAAATTCCCTGAAGTTCGGATCCGACCCGAACCCGACCCGAACCCGACCCGAACCTGAACCCGCACTTGACTTTCAGGTATTGTAATCGACCGTATGTTAATCTTATTGATAGCTCTAAAAGTTTGAGTAAACAGACTCAAAATACATGGGGAATTATGATTTTCATCACAGTAAGTGAAATGGCTGTATGCTGCTGATTTCTTCACTGGCCTATGGTCTTGTCTTCTGTCATCTTCACTCTGATTTAATTCTTTAACGACCTCGGTTACTTCTTCACTCATTTTGAAAACTTAGTTTCTATTTAAACACTTAAAGTTCATGATAAATATATCTAAATTATTACTTGCTTCTAATCATCAAATAAAAAACCGTTGAATTTTAACTCTCATAGATAATTACCTCACAAGCATGGTTGACGGTTTGCTAAACACTTCTGTATTCGATCTCCCTGCAGGGATTTGATTTTTGTAAATCTTCCTGGAAGATCCTTTCCGAATTTTCCTGCTGAATCTTGTCTTTGCAGGGAGGTCCTCAACGATTTAAAAAATCCCAATTGGCAAAAATAATATCAGTACACGACGTTAAATCCCTATCAAATAAGTTCGACCAAATCTAAAAATCCCCATTTTCACAAACAAAATTTCCTGAAACATCCCAACAAATTAGAAAATCCCTGCCAAAATAAGGTCAACGTATTTAAAAATCCCTGTTCTCAAAACAATCCCTTCCTTTTGAAATATTCGCTGCCAGAAATATTTTTCACTGTGAAGAATATTCCCGTCTTCCAATAAAAATCTGACCTATACCACCCTGTTTTTCCCAACCAAGTGCCCTTATAAATATTGCATGCAGAATTGAAGGCTTCATTCACGTGAAGTTTGAATTTTATTCGCGGAAATAAATACCTGCAAATTACCTGAAATGTCAAGTTCGGGTTCAGGTATTTCATGTACTGCGACCCGAACCTGAACCCGATAAAGTGTTCAGGTATTTTGTTTTTACCCGAACTTGACGGCAACCCGACCTGAATTTTCAGGTGCGGATCTTGCAACTACCCGCACTCGACCCGAGAGTCGGGTACATTATTTTAGCTAACCCGAACCCGACCCGAACCCGACCCGACGGGTATTTTTCAGGTACTACCTGATACTTGCAAGCAGCTCTGTTTGAAAGAGTGGGCCGTCTTGGTGGAGGACGGCTGCCCGTGCAATTGCTATGGTGTAATGCTTTAATTTTTTTAAGTTTTAAAAAATAATTATTGAAATAATTTATTTAGCAAGCTATTAATTAATTATTAAAGAGTGGCTCAGCATAAATAAAAAAGCGTGCGTAAATTTGAAACTCAAATTCATAATGTGAAAAGATTTTTAATTTCGAATTATTTTTAACATCCTTTTTCTATTTGAATGAAATTTTTATAAATAACAATATAATGAAATAATATTTTTTTTAATTTTTTTTAATAATGTCGTTTTATTAAGAATTTTTTATATTCATTAAAAAAATAAAGCGCGCGAAAATTTGAAACTTACCATCACGGTCACGGTCACTATCCACTCTTTCAACTTAGAAGAGAGGATGCAATAGCATAATAATAGCACAATCGTAGTAAAAGTGTAGACTAACATACGGTAAAATGATTTTTTAATTAAATTTTGCTTTAATATGTTTTTTGGAATAATTCTCTCTTCTAATTTGAAAGAGTGTGCCGTCTTGGTGGTAGTGTGGTAGACGGCTGCCCGTAGCAAGGTCGCCGCCCTTGCTACTGAATACTGCTTTAATATATTTTTTAATTTAAAAAAATAATTTTAGAATTTTTTAATTTAAAAAAAATAATTGTTATGTTTTTTAATTTTAAAAAAATAATTTTAGTATTTTTTTAATTTAAAAAAAATAATTTTAATGTTTTTTAATTTAAAAAAAATAATTTTAGTATTTTTTAATTTAAAAAAAATAATTTTAATGTTTTTTAATTTAAAAAAAATAATTTTAATAATTTATTGAGCCAGTTATTGCTGGCTCAGCCAATACAAAAAGCGTGCGGAAATTTGAATCTCAAATTCGTATTACACCAAGACGAAGACGGCCCACTCTTTCAAATAAGTAGATAGGATAGTTATAATTAGTTAAAGACGCGAAGTGAAATTTATATAATATATTCAATCTTATATAATATGGAGTGAGTATGTTCATTTGAATTTTCGCGCCAAATCTATGAGCCAATAAGAAAGCTGCGTCTAATTTAAAAATTAGTACAAAAAATAAAAGAGCATATGCTTTACAATTTTTTTAACAATATTATTGTTAAAAAAGAGCCAAAAATAAATATAAAAACATCTGCGTAAGTAAGTACAAAAAGTAGAAAAGCATATATTGTAAAAAAGCGCAAAAAATATAAAAACATCTGCGTAAAAAACAAAAAATAAAAAAGCATCCTCTTTACTAAATTCAAAGAGTGGACAGTCTTCGTCTTTGTCTTGGTGTAATGCGGATTTAAGATTTAAATTTAAGTGCGCTAAATGAATTTATTATTAAAATGAATTTTGTAAAAAATTTTAAATAAATTATTAAAGCATTATACAGTATCAATGGCGGCGACATTGTCACGGGCAGCCATTTACCACCAAGACGGCCCACTCTTTCAAATTAGAAGAAAGAATTATTTTTTTTTAAATTAAAAAATGAATTATTAAAGCCGGATACAGTAGCAACGGCGGCGAAATTGTCACGGCCAGCCATTCAGTACCAAGACGGCCCACTCATTCAAATTAGTATTTCTAAACAAAAAAAAATAAACTATTAAAGCATTATACAGTAGCAAGGGCGGCGACAGGGGGCCGTCCCGGGGTCTTGCGACGTGAGACCTTTGGGCTTTCTTAATAATTACTATAATTTAACGTAAGCTTCGTCGTGACGATGAAAAATTCTCAAGAAAAAGTTTGGATACAGTTGATATTTGTGTATCGAAGCCAATGATTTTACATGGTCAACTGTATGTTGCATTTTCGACAAATCAAAAATAAAGATTAAGATCATTGTAAATGACACTGCAGAAAGGTGAAGGAACCTCCACAAGTAATTGTGTATAGAAGTTGTGTAATAGATTATAGTCATACGAAATTATATTTCAGAATCAAACATGATTATTTTATGAAATATTTTATGAAAGTGGAGGTTATCTACCGACGTAGGTGGTGGCTTGATCCGCTCAAAGAGAATCTTATATTCGCTAGGGTTTTAACAGTAAGGGCGGAAGGGGACACCATGTTTCTTTCCCAAGTTACACTAATTTCAAATGAGGGTGATACCCGTTTGTTTTATAGGAAAGTAGGCATTTGGTTATCAAAACCGTTTACTCATGGTCAGATCTATGTAGAATTTTTTAGAGCGACTTCTCAAAACAGTGTAAAATTATATGTCGACAAAACTGAGGATCAGGGGAACTACAGGGTGAATGGAATGGTACTTAATTAATACTTAATTGAATGGAATGGAGATTAGACTTATAGAGCCCAAAATATTATAAACTTTGCAGAGCTACATATAGAAGGAAAGTTAAAGTAAAAATTGTCAACATTTAGCATCAAGGCAAAATACTTGATGACAGAAATGAAACGTTTACAATAAATATTGTTTTAAGGACGTTTTTAATCGTTAAATTTACTGATTTGTAAAAATGTATGCGGGACCGACTCCCATCCGCGGTCTAGGGATCAAACAAGGGCCTTAGTGTGAAGTTCAACAGTGCGCTCAATCATGTTTTTTTCACGTGTTTATCGATTTTTTGCATTTTAATTGGCTTTTATTTTGCTATCTATCTAGACTATTATCACGCAATTATTAATTATTAATTACAACAAACCAAGACGTCAAGCAAATCTCCCTGCGGAGCAGGGCTTTTACTAGTATATTATATGGAGTGAGTATGTTCATTTGAATTTTCGCGCCAAATCTACGAGCCAATAAGAAAGCTGCGTCTAATTTAAAAATTAGTACAAAAAATAAAAGATCATATTGTTAAAAAAGAGCAAAAAATGTAAAAACATCTGCGTAAATAAGTACAAAAAGTAGAAAAGCCTAATATTGTAAAAAAGCGCACAAAATATAAAAACATCTGCGTAAATAAGAACAAAAAGTAAAAAAGAATTTGTAAAAAAGCACAAAAAATAAAAAAGCATCCTCTCTATTAAATTCAAAGAGTGCATGGACAGTCTTCGTCTTTGTCTTGGTGTAATGCGGATTTGAGATTTAAATTTAAGTGCGCTAAATGAATTATTAAAATGAATTTCTAAAACCTTTTAAATAAATTATTAAAGCATTATACAGTATCAATGGCGGCGACATTGTCACGGGCAGCCATTTACCACCAAGACGGCCCACTCTTTCGAATTAGAAGAAAGAATTTTTTTTTAAAATTAAAAAATGAATTATTAAACCGGATACAGTAGCAACGGCGGCGAAATTGTCACGGCCAGCCATTCAGTACCAAGACGGCCCACTCATTCAAATTAGTATTTCTAAACAAAGAAAATAAACTATTAAAGCATTATACAGTAGCAAGGGCGGCGACAGGGGGCCGTCCCGGGGTCTTGCGACGTGAGACCTATGGGCTTTCTTAATAATTACTATAATTTAACGTAAGCTTCGTTGTGACGATGAAAAATTCTCAAGGAAAAGTTTGAATACAGTTCATATTTATCTATCGAAGCCAATGTTTTTACATGGTCAACTGTATGTTGGATTTTGGACAAATCAAAAATAAAGATTAAGATCATTGTAAATGACACTGCAGAAAGGTGAAGGAACCTACACAAGTAATTGTGTATAGAAGTTGTGTAATAGATTATAGTCACACGAAATTATATTTCAGAATCAAACATGATTATTTAAAAAATATTCGATAAAAAAATCACTTCAGCAATAGAACTTTAATACTAGCGGATCAAGTAGTAATACTGTTGGTGTTGTTATTGGAAAGTGGAGGTTATCTACCGACGTAGGTGGTGGCTTGATCCGCTCAAAGAGAATCTTATATTCGCTAGGGTTTTAACAGGAAGGGCGGAAGGGGACACCATGTTTCTTTCCCAAGTTACACTAATTTCAAATGAGGGTGATACCCGTTTGTTTTATAGGAAAGTAGGCATTTGGTTATCAAAACCGTTTACTCATGGTCAGCTCTATGTAGAATTTTTTAGAGCGACTTCTCAAAACAGTGGAAAAGTATATGTCGACAAAACTGAGGATCAGGGGAACTACAGGGTGAATGGAATGGTACTTATAGAGATTAGACTTATAGAGCCCAAAATATTATAAACTTTGCAGAGCTACATATAGAAGGAAAGTTGAAGTAAAAATTGTCAACATTTAGCATCAAGGCAAAATACTTGATGACAGAAATGAAACGTTTACAACAAATATTGTTTTAAGGACGTATTTAATCGTTAAATTTACTGATTTGTAAAAATGTATGCGGGACCGACTCCCAGCCGCGGTCTAGGGATCAAACATGGGACATGCGCAGGGCCTTAGTGTGAAGTTCAACAGTGCGCTCAATGATGATTTTTTCACGTGTTTATCGATTTTTTGCATTTTAATTGGCTTTTATTCTGCTATCTATCTAGACTATTATCACGCAGGTTTTGACATGTTACAACAAACCAAGACGGCAAGCAAATCTCCCTGCGGAGCAGGGCTTTTACTAGTATATAATATATTGAATAAGGGTAGAGGTTCACTTTTTAACACAAGGCTTATATTTTATTCGCAGCAACGTTGCGAGCTTTTACTCTTCGTCAAGCAAATGATAGATATACTAGTAGTAACATTCAATATATTGCATATTACAATCAATAAAAATTGAAAAATTGAAATTATTGATTTTTCGATTATTTAAAATAATAATTACCGTTATTTTTAAAAATATGAATTAGTTAAGCCATTTAAAAAAATTTTTTTGTTTAAATTTTAAAAAATTTTTTTTTACTCTCCTGACGAAGAGTAAAAGCTCGAAACGTTGCTGCGAATAAAATATAAGCCTTGTGTTAAAAAGTGAACCTCACGCCTTCTTTAATATATTAAGTAGATAGGATAGACCCAGCAATTTTAATTTTAGAGTGACGATACATTTTTCGAAGAATTTCGATATTCAGTTACAAGCAAGGAATAAATTCGGATGTGAGTACTACCGCGGTAGCCTTTTCATAAAAGTTAAACTATTAAAATAATTACTTAACACTTAATCTGATTCCTCCAACATTTTAAAAATGATTTGTAGATTTTACCAGATACTGAAAACCAAAAATATGGTTTTCATTTGCTAGTCATACGTTTTTGTCATACTTTTGTCCGGTTTTGTTTGTTTTCGAAATAGGGATTACGGTTATTGGAAAAACAATTTTAACTCCAAATAAATTTGGTTAAACGGTTAAAAATGTTATTCAAGTATATTAATTTCTGAGCAATTTAGCAAAATCGTGATAAAATACAATAAAAAACAAGCCCCTTCGTGGCATGTTTTCTACCTTAGAGCCAACGTTACGATTGGGGGAATTGAATCCTTATAAATTAATGACCACTTCATGGAGGGTGTAGCTATTGAATTTGCGCGCGCTACTGTGACATTAAGCGCGCAAGATTTAGGCATACAATACAATAAGTTTCCACGACCGGGCTTGATTCGTAATTAAAAAGCCGTTTTGACTATACACTCACACTACCACATCTCCAAGTAATTGTCCCTGTGAAGCACAGGGCTGTTACTAGTCTCTATATTACTGGTCACTTTGTGTGTTAATTTAAAGCTTGGCGCGCTCATTTCACTATATAGCAAGCCTGTATGTAGTACTAGCGGTATAGCCACCGCCTGCGTCGGTGGATTGCAGTGTTTTTCTTAAATAAAGGCGACACAGGCTAGTGGCTTTACCGCTAGTGATAATAAAATTCTTGCTTGAATTTTTTTCAAATTGAACTTTCGTTAGGTATTCCTCATGATTTTGAATATATTATATTTTTTATAAAAATGTAACGTTACATGTTACAAAACTCCCTTAAATACACAGTTGCATTGGAAAATACATAAACGCAAATTGTAAATACATTCACATTACATACCGCAAATAAGCCAGTTAGTTAGCCTTTAAGGTAATTGGTAATCTCAATCGCAAATCAGTAGGAGCTTTTAGCCTTTAAGAGGGAGAGCGAAGATTTAATTTTCATCATTGTAAAAATATGTTATCAAATATCGGATCAAGCCACGCCTGCGTAAGTGGTTAACCCCCATTTCCCAATAAGAACACTGCACTGACGCAGTCTAGTGGCTTGATCCACCAGAATTAAAATTCTATTGTAGAAATAACAAAAAATTCAAATCGAATAAGTTTTTAAATAATGACATTTGCTTCTGAAATACATTTTCGTATGATTATATATAATCTAACATTACAGAACTTCTTTAAACACACAATTTAAATTTTTTACTCACGAACTAATAAAGCACGTTTAGGGGAGAGAGTGAAGATTTAAAAATGCACTCTCGTCAAATTCTAGTATGAAGAAAGCCAATAGCCTTAGTAAGGCTTTTTTACTCCATTTTTTTGAAATAATTAAAAATCCAACAAATTACAAAATGTCAAATTAAAAACTTAATTATTTTTGAACATATATACCTTCACCTTTTCCCATTGTTTCACCTTGTTCGACATTATCAGTTACAACGACCTTGAATTTTCTTTAGACTTACCAATCGAAAAAGCAACCTGCAGTTGTCTATGTTAAAATAAATGACAACTGTATCAAAAAGTTGGAGTTTAAAAAATGGCCTTGACATTTATTAACTGTCTTTGCAAAGTTTGCAAAGCATACTCTAATAGGAAACTGTCTTCTCTGTAATGTAAATAAGTAGTTACCGTTTAAGTTGTTTCAAATGTAGCCCGTGACAATATCACCCCCCTTGCTACTGTATAATGCTTTGGTATACCATTAAGCCATTTAGCCTTTATGGTAGTGTGTGTACTCTCGAACCTGTAAAGCGCTCGTAGGAGAGAGCGAAGATTCAAAAATGCACCTCTCTCATCCTCATCTTCAAATCATAGTATGGAGATACTCTTTCATTATATAGCCAAGCAAGCCGGCGGTATATACAGCAGGCAAGCAATCCGAGAAGAGAAGCACAGCGAGCTGATTGTAAACGAGCTGAAAAAGCTCTCCTCTGTGACAGAGTTTCAGCTCGCTGTGCTTCTCGGCTTTATACCAACTGCTTGCAGTCTACTGGAAGCTCAATAGAGCGCAGAGCGCACTACAGAAAGTAATTTATTTTAGATTAGCGCTTAAGTTTGGTTATGAGAAAAACTAGGCTTGGTTACAGCACTGAAGAATTTGAGGAGAATTTTAGTGACTGAATTTTGTACACATAAGTGGGGTTCCTATTAGGAAAAACCAAATTGAATTGAAAGTACTCATTGTAACATTTTTTATTACGCCAGTTAATTTCTCAAATACTGTATCGTTGAAGCTATTTGCTCACTATTTTTTAATTACAAGCCTTAACATTCATACATTTGATCTTTATAACACCTAAAAATATCATTAGGAAATAAAGATTGATTTGCAGGAACCATGAATTTTAGTTACTATATCACGTGAAAAGTGTTGCACTAATATGAATTCCTTTCATTTTTCCTATTTTAAATAATCAGTGCGTACAGTGTCGGAGGCTTCAGTTACATTATTACGGTGCAACTGAGTGAGCTATATAAAAATTATAATAAAATTATTAAAAAAACATTTGATTAACACATTGTACTAATCCACTAAGGGGTGAAGCACCACACAGTGATGCGACAGCAAGATGTAATAACAATGGAATATTGGTATGAAATTGATCAAGCAATTAGTTAAATTGCGCTTATATAGCTAAATATTGAGTTTGTAAGAGAACGTTAGTGGGCCATAATTTTTTGATGATGTAATGTCAACTAGCTATATGAAACGAATTGTTAGTCTTACAATTAATAGTTCACGTCTTATGAGATTTCTTTGCCCGGCGAAGCGGACAATTAACATACCCTCTTGAAATACCTTGATACGGGATCTATACTGTGGAAGCGAGAATAAATTGAGAATGAATGGAGCGACGCGAGGTACTGTGACGAGCTGCTCTTTGGCTGTAAGTTGAAGCGCTTCTCCTCTTCACTTAGGTATCAGACGTCGTCAAGCTTACGGCATTAATTTCCGTGCACATATACTGTTAGTATACAAGAGCCTCATAGATGGAGATACTGTATCATGTGCGTATCATGTAATCGTTTAAATACCCGGATGTTGTTATGTTAAATACCCGGGTAAGGACATAATGTCAAACCATGCAGATGTTACTAAAAGTTATCCTTATGTATGTTAATTGAATTTAGGATACTTAAATGAAAATGGTGGTACTAGTTCTTTAGATAATTTAACATTTAGTTTATATTAACACACATGTATTCACCATGTATTTGAATGGGAATTGTTGCAGGATATTGTCAGGGCTACTTAAGCACGTATGTTATTGAATATTGTAAATGGAGTGGATATTGAGCTGGAATGATTGGGATTGCGAAAGAGATGTATTGTGCAGAGTGTATATCTACGAGGAAACGACAGATCGAATTTAGGTGTGAATGAATGAACATTGATCGACGGTGAATAAAAGAATTTTTATTTTTTTACAAAACATTTATTCACTAAAGCTTTCGTATT
>OX359250.1:28867529-28992958 GCA_947179485.1 Allacma fusca
GAACTTAGTTTTGACCTATAGGTACGCGTTTGGAAATTAAACTATGGACATGGTCAGAATTGGAAATTTCGGGAATTTTCAAAGTCTATAGCTGGTCAGGGAAAAGTCACAGAGTGACCTGAAAATACATTTACACGCTAGAGTTTGATGCGGGGAATCCGAATCTGAACTTAGTTTTGACCTATAGGTACGCGTTTGGAAATTAAACTATGGACATGGTCAGAATTGGAAATTTCGGGAATTTTCAAAGTCTATAGCTGGTCAGGGAAAAGTCACAGAGTGACCTGAAAATACATTTACACGCTAGAGTTTGATGCGGGGAATCCGAATCTGAACTTAGTTTTGACCTATAGGTACGCGTTTGGAAATTAAACTATGGACAAGGTCAGAATTTGAAATTTCGGGAATTTTCAAAGTCTATAGCTGGTCAGGGAAAAGTCACAGAGTGACCTGAAAATACATTTACACGCTAGAGTTTGATGCGGGGAATCCGAATCTGAACTTAGTTTTGACCTATGTCATCTCGTTTGGAAATTAAACTATGGGCATGGTCAGAATTGGAAATTTCGGGAATTTTCAAAGTCTGTTGCAAGTATGGTATACATACCAGCCGTATATTCATAACTCGTTGATTCACTTTGTTTTCCAGGGATACTCTAGTAGCAAAAACGTGAGCGACATGTTTTTTCCCTTGCCAAAATTAGAACCCTTTTTTTAATTCGGAAAATTACTGACAAATGAATTCATTACTTACAGATTATAGCAAATTTATTTCCAGAAAAAAATTAGTATCGTTGCTCTGCGTCATTTGGTGGAGTCGAACGTTATCCTAAATTTTGTATTCAATTCAGTTGTTTGAAAACGTCATGTATTGGCTGACTGAAAACTTGTTTTGTTGTTTGAATTTACTTCACAATTTCACGGATTTTTCAGATATCTAGGCGTTGGATACAGTATTCTAGTATATTTTGAATACTTATTCGAATACAGATATTTCATTTCGATTCAAATATATTTAAAAATACCAATTCCGATAAAAATACCAACAAAAAGGAATGAAATACCGATTCCGATTTGAATGACCAGCCCTTTTTATCGCTCGCAATTAAGGGTTTACGTTTAAGGAGAAGGATTCGAAGCAATGTGCACGACAATTTTTATACACGACAATATCCACCCCCTTGTCTTAGTCAACATTTTATCAGGTGGAAATCAGGTGATGTTCTGACTACAGACAAACAGTCCTTTAGAGATTTAGGCAGCATGTATGCCTCTAAAAATCATCGATGTGTTGTTCGTTGAACATATTGAAGCTTTGAAATAACGCTTACTGAGCATTCTGTTTTCATTTACCTTCCATTTTTTGCATAAGGAAAAAAAAGCAGTACAAATAAATAAGGAGTTTATCTACGACCCATATTTGATTTAACTGCAAGAAGAAAAGAAGCGCTAGAAAAGCAATGCCACAGTCAAAGTATTAAACACTATTTATATACCACACAACAAAGGTATCCGCTAGTGCCCCTCATGGGTACAGGTTTTACCCGGGTATTTGGGTACAGGTTCAGGTACAGGTAGGTATCAGGTACATACTTCTTGTACCCATCCAATTTGGGTACAGGTCCAGGTTCAGTCGTTAGATACCTGAAAATTCAGGTTCAGGTATGGGTTCAGGTTCAAAACCCAATATTTTGGATATAAACCCATCAGGTACGGGTACGCACTGGGTAAATACCTGAACCTGAATGTAAAATACCTGAACTTTCAGGTACTTCACAGTGAATAATAATTTCCAAGTAACTCCTGTAAAGGTATTGTTGAGCTTTAAAAACTCCTCTGAATTTTTTACCTTGAAACATTTTGCATTAAAATTTATACGTCAGTAATATAAGTATAACAGTATACAGTAAATATAAGCTCAGTCAGAAAAACTAATTTCACCGTATAGGAACACGTGGCTAGTTAGCCAACATTAGCTGGAATAACCAGAGATTTTTTAGCGGTTGCTGGAACTGCTAAAGAACAGATCTAAGATTGAGCGGGCCTTCACCTGTGGCCCAGATCTTCTGATGCACAAACGCTTATATAAGAGTGAAGTTACGGTAGGAAATGTTTTTGTCTCAAAGCTTGGCTGAAGTTAAAATCTGAGGAGTTTGAATCTAAAAAAATGTTTTCCTTTGCGAAACCAATTGCAGGGTGCAAAACAAATTCTTAATCGTCTAATTTCTCGCCATTATTGAACGTTTAGAATATATTACACTGCATTTGTATTGTTGGATTGAACTTATTCATATCGTAGATTTTGCTATCTATTATCCTTTTCAACCTTTATGTAATGTATACCTATTGATAATTCCAGTACGTAGTCATGCTTTCGAAGAATAAGTAATAAAAATAAATCTAATCTGATAAATAAATTTATTAAGTCAAAATGTCTTGGTCGCAGATATTTTAATGTTTTATTTCGTGCAATGTTTTTGGTAATCATTTAAATTATTACAATGGAAAATACCCGGGTAGGTTCAGGTACTTTCAAAATATACTCGGGTACAGGTACTTTTTTGGGTACTTTTTGGGTACCGGTACTTTTTTGGGTACTTTTTGGGTACAGGTACTTTTCAGGTACAGATACTCTTGATTTAGTTTGAGTACAGGTACACGTTCAAGAGAATTGAACGCAGGTATTCAGGTACAGGTTCAAGAGAATCGAACCCAGGTATTCAGGTACAGGTACGGGTATAGGTTCAAAAAATACATGTACCCATGATTCAGGTACAGGTACAGGTTCAGGTACAACATTTTTGTACCCATGCGGGGCACTAGTGTCCGCCTATCCTACATATAGGCCTATTTGTAGACTATTTATAGGGTGCGAAGATTTTATTAAAGAGGCTTGTAGGCAAAATAGGGGGCAAGAATATACACTTAAAACCTAGCCTATAAAATAGGTAGGCTCAGTCATCATAGAATTGTAGGCATATATGTAGGCTATTGAAGCACATCATTTTCAATTAATGGTATATGGAACTGGTAAAATGGAAATTAAAAAATAATCCGCGACTGATAATTGCAGATTGTATACCACTGAAATAAATAGTTGCGTTTGAACACAATTCAAATTTCAAACAGGATTTGCTGAGATATGCTGTCAGTCAGCACATAGATTTCCGTTGTCATAATAGTTTTATTGTTCAGCTAAGTTTGAAAATGTTTCTTTGTAGTATTTAATTTGTGAAATCTAAAGTAAGACATCGCTTTTGACCAGCGTTGCAAAATTTGGGCACTATTTATGCATAACATTTATAGTATAATTAAAACTACTACTAAAATTATGTTGGAAACACTCTCGTACAATACACCGTACAAGCATTAGACTTTGAAAATTCTAAAAATTTCAAATTCTCACCATGTCCATACTTTAATTTCCAAACGCGTACCTATAGATCAAAAGTAAGTTCAGATTTGGGTTCCCCGCATCCAACTCTAGCGTGTAAATGTATTTTCAGGTCACTCTGTGACTTTTCCCTGACCAGCTATAGACTTTGAAAATTCCCGAAATTTCAAATGCTCACCATGTCCATAGTTTAATTTCCAAACGAGATGACATAGGTCAAAACTAAGTTTAGATTCGGATTTCCCGCATCAAACTCTAGCGTGTAATTGTATTTTCAGGTCACTCTGTGACTTCTCCCTGACCAGCTATAGACTTTGAAAATTCCCGAAATTTCCAATTCTGACCATGTCCATAGTTTAATTTCCAAACGCGTACCTATAGGTCAAAACTAAGTTCAGATTCGGATTCCCCGCATCAAACTCTAGCGTGTACATGTATTTTCAGGTCACTCTGTGACTTTTCCCTGACCAGCTATAGACTTTGAAAATTCCCGAAATTTCAAATTCTCACCATGTCCATAGTTTAATTTCCAAACGAGATGACATAGGTCAAAACTAAGTTTAGATTCGGATTTCCCGCATCAAACTCTAGCGTGTAATTGTATTTGAAGGTCAATCTGTAGCTTTTACTCCACCAGCTGGAGACTTTGAGAATTCCCAAATCATTATTGTAAATGCAAGTTATGTACATATTGTGTGGTGGGTTGGTTACGTGGCGACCTCCGGATACATGCCATCTCCGGATATTTTGACGCTTATACCACTAGCTCGGCTCTGCTCACTGCTCACATTTTTCTACCGCAGCTTTAACATTTCATAGCATCCAAACCCAACTTTGAATCAGAGTGGCGTCCGTTCATGTTCTAATAAGTTCCAACCTTTACTGTAGCGCTCACTCTATGCTCACTTTTCCCATATGCACTCGAGAGTAGGAGCCAGCGCGTGTGGCCGCCGCAATCACAATTTTTATAAACACTCAAGTACTTACTTAGTACCTTTCCTTATTACAGGTGCACTCTCATTTATCCTCATAGCCTTTCATTCCTCCATTAATTTAACGAATATTTTATATTTCATAGAGAGAGAGAGAGAGTATCCCGGCCTGTAATACCATATTTATTCACACTATCATTTCACATTGATTAAATGCAACTCCTTCATTGTATTTTCATAGCCTTAATGCAATCACTGTAATAAATTATTCTGACAGAAATATTAAAGTCAAATATTAAAAATAAAAACACGGACAGTTCATATACTGCACAGGATTATATGTATAAAATTTATAATCTTAATAATAAATTATAAGAATTATTATAGGACAGGACGTGGGAAATAATTTTTTTTAGCTTGTTTTCTATTAGCATAAGGAGTGGAAGAGATGAGAAATAATCCCAAGAGGCTCTAATCAAAGGGTTAAATGCTGTTTTAAAAAGTTAATTCAAGGTAAACTGGTCGGAAGTAGGGTCATTGTAAGAATAGAGAAGATATTCAGGAACTGGAAAGAAAGCCAAAATTTTTAGAGGGGTGAAAGGACTTTATGATACAAGTGAGTTTTGCAGGTTCTTTCGCCTGGCTTTCCCCTAATACACAGTTGTGGATATACTAGAGAAAAAGTTTAAGAGCTTTCAAATATGGGGAAATGTGGAAAGGCAAAAACAATAGTATGCCTTCTGTTGTTGCAATATTAAAATTGTATGATTATTATTGCTTTTGTCAAAAATTGACAGATATTTGTGCAGGTTTTTATCCTAAGTAAAAGAGCGTGTTCGTGGGGATTGTTTACATATGTGCATATGTATAGACAGGTTCATTTTGTGGATTTGCGATCTTACTAGGTAACTTTCCATTCTGGAGCCCGGGTCCGGAAGTTGTGCTGTAAATTTAGAGAAGTTTCTTTAACATGACTACGGTGAAACTGGGAGGGGAAAATGTTTTCTGTAGAAATGATAATTTGTTCGTAGCACTGACTGGGATACATTGCATGTAGTGGCAAAGGTTCAAGACATTTTTTATGGAATAAAAACAAGGTAATAGGAGTAAGGTACATAATAGAAGATTCAAAATATGGTTAGTGAATATAATTATTTTATTCGGGGTTTTGTAATAGGAATTTTTGGAAATTTTGTATTCCAAACTAGGGAATATAATGGTTAATTATAATATTTAAAGTACAGTACTTGGTAATCCAAATATAGTTATTTTTTTAAACGTAGTAGTCGCTTAATTATTCTCATTTCCTGCAGTGCCTTGTGCCTGACAAGTGCAAACTATTATAGCCGTGGAAAGCTCTGAATTGAAATAAATAAACCTTATTACTGACAAGGCCCCTACGATGTGTGTTCTTTAAGAAAATATTGAGTAAATGTTTGTTAAATAAATGGTAAAAGCATTCGTATGCGTACAAAAGTGGATGTCTATTGTAAATATTTTTGGATTTATTGCTACACAGTTATTTTTGTTTCAGCAATGCTGGTACAAGAAAATAATTTTGACTCCCATTCCAATAAATATGGGAAAATAAAATACAGCCTATATGATATAAAAACAGTTTATTTTATTTTGAACATATGAGTGCGTAAAAGTAAAGTTGTACGCAAAAGTGAGTGTATAGCTTGGGTGTAAAATCTCTTGGGACTCCGGTAGTCTGCAAGGTGAGTCCTTTCTCAGAATTTAGACTTGGTTGATTCTACTACATATTTTAAGACTTTTACGGGAAGCTGAAATTGCTGCAGAGACCGGTCAAATGCTAATTATGTAAAAATGTCATCGTATTATGCAATAGCAATAAATGTATGTACATACATGGAGCAAAAATAATAAATTAATAAAATTAAATTACCCTAGACAAAACATATACATACATGATAATACCTACTTATTACAAGAAACACGATAACCTCGAAATATTTTGTACACCATAATTACAAACTACACATCACCTTCCATTTCAGTACATACACGCTCGTAAAAAATATTGAATACAAAAAAAAAACCTTAACATATAACAACAACTGAAAGTCAATTTACCACATTTTTCGCAAAATCACCATCGGTAAAACATTCTCATGTCTAGTAAAAGCGTGAACATTTGGTGGGCACCCTTCCCTGCTTTTCCTGTTACTCACCTTAATTACATAATGTGCGTAAGCTAGGAAAACAGCTGTTAGAATAGCTACTAAAGTGGCGAGTCCAAGTCCAAAGAAAACAATCCCAAAACCAAGACGAGGCAAACAGATCCCATAAATCGTGTCTTTGGAGCGGAGCATAGGGGCTCCCTTAAGTACTGCCGTCTGTGAGTGACCATTTGTAGAACCATTCAGAGCAAAGTTCAGATCAGCTTCGGAAATCACTTTGAAGGCCCCTTCAATACCAATTATACCATTGTTAGAGGAAATAGAACGGCGGAATCGCAGCTTCCTGGGTCCTTTGGGGAAAACTGGGACTTCCACCGGAAGTTCAAATGGATCGGACGTAGTCGAGGGCTCGCCTATAAATCATTAAAATAAATTTATAACCAACGTCGCAACAGCACAAAGTTTCACCCATCGGAGATGAATAGAACAAAAATCGCAAAAATGAAAATGTTTACATGTACACATTATATAAACATTCTTATTATTAAAGAGCATACATATATCAGTCTCATTATGACAGAACACCCCAATTCAAATAAGTGCCACAGGTTTACCTTTTAGCTGCTCAGCTTGAGGTTTGACGGAGTCATCCTTATGTCCTGACGTTAGTTTTGAATTATCGCCTAAGCCTCTTGAATACTCCTCAGAGTTGTCGTCAGCGGCTTCCCCTAACCTAGGCAAGGCTATATCTTCCGGAAGGGTTTCTTTGGTATCCACTCTGTGGTGAATTCTTTGATTTGGTGGTGGTGGAGGATGACCATGCATCAGATGTGGTCCGTTGTGGAATCCAGGTGGTGGTATTGGACCCGGGTGTGGGACATTTCTCATGGGATGCCGTCCTGAAAAAGGTCCAGGTGGTGGAGGGTAGCGATTGGAATGGGCTGGGAATCTCTGTTGACCGTGAGGAAAGAATTGTAATGGTCTTCCAGGGGGTGGAGGTGGTCCATTCCTCACTGGATGATACATATGTGGAGGTAAATGAGCTGGGCCGTTTTGTGGAAATGAAGGTGGTGGAGGAGGTGGTTGAAATTGAGTCGGATGCTGATTATCGGGCTGCTTTGGTGGTGGGAACTGGGGCACATGTTGATTCTCGGGTTGCTGTTGCTGTAATTGGGGGAATTGAGGAAGATTTTGTTGATGTTCCGGATGTTGTGGTGGTTGGAACTGAGGAGCGTGTTGATTTTCGGGGGGTTGTTGTGGTTGGTATTGAGGAACATGTTGTTGATTTTCGGGCTGTTGTGGTGGCTGAAATTGAGGAACATGCTGATGTTCAGGCTGAGGTGATGGTTTCTCTTGGGGTTTAACATGCTCACGGATGTTGTCCACAACATTTACTGGGACTGGGGTTTCGGAGGGTTGTTTCGGAGGTTGCTCTGGTTTGAGAGTGTTGACATTGTCACTCACAGTGTATGATTTAGGAGTGGCTTGGGGCACTTCATTTGCCTTCACAACACTTTGAATGGATTCGGATACCACTTGCTCTTGGATGTGGTTAGTTGGTGCATCGACTTTTTGGCCAACAGGTTTCGACCCTGAGGGGAGTTCATGTGGAGTACAATGATCTGGACAGCCATGACGACAGATCTCGACTGTGCATCTCATATGCACGTTGAGCATATCAGGGAATTTAAATGCCGATAGGAATGCGTAGGTCAGTACAGTTGCACGGCCGTCATCTAGCTTAATCTACAGGAACAAAATTTCCCTTGATTAATGACATGACATGTTCAGACCCAGAAGGTACTCTTCAGATTTCCTATTTGCAACTACCAAATGTTGTATAACTTACCTTTGAGAATTTGCCGATCAGTTTAGGACGCAAAATACACCCGTCAGGATCACTCAGAGGCAAAATATGACCGTTGTGACCATCGGAAGCCTCACATGCCTTCACTCGCATATCAAATTCCCCTGTGTATCATATTAGTCACTGTTATCAATCCTATCTGTTACAATTAAGGACGTGGTTTACAAACAAAAATGCAGGATTTACCGGTAGGATCCTTCACAGCGATGACCATGGTGAGAGGAGAGCCGAGCGGTACAATTCCCGACAAAGGTGGGGCCCAAGGGCCCTTTCCTTCTTGTATTTCCATCCAGCAATCCACATTGTCCCCATGGAAATTTAATTCCACAATATCCAAATCTGATATAACCATCGGAGATGTCTTCGTTGCTGTTTTCTCATAGTCATTGAACCATTCGCAACGTAGACGCTTGGCCTCATCCCAAGCTTCTATTAATTCTTCGTCATACTGCACCACAATTGTGTTTTCATAAAACTTGCCATTATTGTCCGGTTTCGTACCGCACTGCTCGTAGTTGATGTTGAAAACAAAACTCGTCTTGCTTGACCTGTAAAATAGAAGACACCTCACATTCAGGAACCAAATCATTGTTTCTCCGGCAAAATGTAGCCCACATAGGAAAAAAACCATTTAGAAAATAGTTTTCATATGTACTTACTTAAATACACTAAACACGAAAACTCTTACCTTGGAGGGACATAGATACAGTTAGGATGTCCATACATCCCTTTAGAAGCTACTAAGCCTTGGAATGGCAAATCGAAGGTCAAGTGAACCTGTGGATACAAATTGATTGCATAAAAACTGATCCAATAATTTAATACAAAACCTTTGTCTCATACTCGATTCCATTAAAGCTCATGTCCATATTCAAAAAATGATTGACTTGAGCTGAAATACTGGAAACGGACGATTTAACTTGCTCACCTCCATATGTTGAGCCCCACACATTACTTCTAAGCCTTGAATACGGGGCATATTGAGGGGTCTTTCCCAATTATTGGCTTCTGAAGTAATAGCCTGAAAACACACACAATAACAGGACTTAAATAGGGAAGTACATTAATTAACACCTTCACACTCACGCAACAATCCTTAAAACTAGTCTTCCGTTGCACCTGAATCACTCACCTAACTCACTCAATCCCATTCATCCAATGAAAATAAACCAGAACAATAAGAAAAATGCAGTATTTGCTTACAGTAATTTACTGATAGGGAAATGCATCAAAATCATTCACTGTATATTTATAGCATCTTATACTGGTGACCCATCTTGACTGTTCTATATGGTGCATTCTCTTAAATGATACGATCAAGATATCAAGAACAAGTATTCAAAACTCACTGGGTATGAAGACACATAGGGAAGAACAAAACACAGAAGGGTCTTGTTTACTCAGTATTTAAAAAATTACACCCTCAAAGGAAGAAATGCCAGCCCAGATTCAACTACATCAGGATTGGAGTCTGTCGACTCCCGTCCTTTAGCATTATAGACAATACGAGCACATGACCAAGAAACTCATTGTTTCCCAAAAGGTTTCCCAGCGTGAAATAATAATCAACTTGTATGGGACAACATACAATTCATGCACCCTTTAACTATTCAATGAGAAAAATCTGTTAATAGCGACAGACTCCCATACATGAATTCCTTCTTTGAATACATTGATAAATGTTGGGGAAGATGAAAAAAAAAATCTTACTGCCGGGAGAGTAAGGAGGAAGATGAGAAGATGCCATGAATTAATGGAAGGTAAAGCGGAAAAATTGATTCGTTGTGAGCATTCATTGTCATCTCCAGCCTCTTCGTGGGTATCCTCTGAGTTTTGGTCAGTTACATGTGTAAGTCTCATGATTGATTTGGTTTTCGTGCCCCTCTGGAATCCACCCATTTTTGTAAGGTTGCTTTTGGCAGTTTCTGTTTCAAATCTCGGTCGATTTCCTTCCCTCTTTGTATCTCTTGTATCAATTAGAAATCTCTGAAAAAGGAAAACAGTCATAAAGAACAAAATACAATTAAACTTGTTTTTATTTACAGCTGACATAAAGACCAAGTCTTGTTTTCAGACTTTCTTCAGGACTGTCTAACAATCCCGTCCTGCAATGATGATGTTCTCCAAGCATATGCATTTCAATGGGAGGAAATGCAGAGTAAAAACTAACAATGCATGTGTACACTGAACATGAGAGCATGACATTCTAAACCAGCAATTCTTCAAATTTAGCAAACAACTGTAAGCTCAAGTCTTAGAAAGACACTGAAGTGTATTCTGTATTTACACTTGAACGTGAATAGTTGTAAAAGGAGTTTTTGTGAATTAGTACTAGTAATACAAATCTGGTAGTAGACTTAAGGCTGAAGCACTAGTCTCAAGTGTTTTAAATACTAAAACTATTTGAATATTAGGATTCATCTTTTGTATACTTTTGGTATTTACCTTCTCATTCCTATATCTCTGTGTGTATTAATATGTCATCTTAAATTAGAACAGGTAACGTCTCGGCTATATGGTATCAGCAGGGCCTGCACTGCACACGTTTTCATACAGGGAAGGAGCATTAGCCACATATACAGATATTGCAGTATTTAAGTACGACGTGCAGAATAAGTTTTGCAAAAAGTCATGATCATGGTAATGGAACCAAAATGTTCATAGAGTTATCATACAGCCTATCAAGGTAAGTGGGTAACACAGTCACACATTCATTATTTACTGCTCTCAACAGCTGCTTGAAAGTCTGAAAATCCACCGTTTTAATTCCCTTTGTTTTCCTTCCCCATATCTACAGACTTTACCTATAACGTTGTCTGTACTTGTCTTGTTACCCTTTCTCATCCGTAACGTTACTGTAACTTTAATTAGGAGGTATATCTGCACAATCAGTTGTTACTTAAACACTGGTCAATTGTAAATGAGCTTAAGCAACACTAAACTCACTGACTGAGCCCGTGGGGATGTCTTGGAAATAAGAGAGGAATGAAAATAAAGAAGCCCACACGATCCTGTGGCTATTTTGGTTTTCATGGACCTATTGGCACGTTACATGGTCTGGGCTGCACGGCTGCAGGATACTCATAAAAATCCTTTGTGACCAAAACTTTTATTAGCTTTTGGTCAAGCCCTAGTTTATCAAATGCCTCCGAGAAATTAGCATATGAGTTCCTTTCATTCCTCCATTCAAAGGTAGATCATCTGGAGAGAGCTGGGACTCTTCCCTCAGTCAAGATTCCCTTGTTAATAAATGCTGATCATTCCGACTCTATAAAGGAATATTGAATTCCGGAATTTAGTACACAGACAAATTTGGAAGACAATAATTGCACTGTATCGTCAGGAAGCATGGAAAGCGAAACCTTTGGGCGTCACTGCCACGTAATATCAGGAGAAGAACCTTCTTTTAATAAATTGACTCAGAAGTTATTCTTGTGTGAAAAGTCAGATGCGGAAGAGAAAATATGAGAAAATAATATGATTAGTACGAATGTATATAACGGGACTGGGTGTTTATTCAGTAGGTGAAATGCAGGTGCACGCCTGTTATATTTGTTCAAGGTCTTGCGTTTCAGGTCTTTAAGTCTGAAAATTTTACTCGCTCTGTTTGCCAAAAATGACCGTTGTGTATGTAATAATGTACGTGTGAGAAGATATGTTCCCAAGATTCTGAAGGGGGGGATGAAACAAAACAACAAAAAAAAACTAGTGGGGCCAACAAACCATGCAAATTTTACATGTACGCTCAAATTATTGCAGTTCCAATTACCTAACATGATGACACTTGGATACTATCTTAACGACTGTAAATTGAAGGAATTTAGTTTTATGGAAAAACCTTATTATTTCCTCTGTCGGTCTCCAGTACACAATTATTTAGGCATTGCCCTACATGTATGTGACCATAGACCTATAATTACTTCAAATTGGATGCTTCCAAATTGATTGCATAACAGTGGGAGCCTAATGCAAAGCATATTACAGTTACTTAAGGTATATGGCCATAAAGATATGGTTCAAGCAGACACCACATTAGCTTTCAATTCCGACAGGCCGAGTGCCTACAAACTGTGGTTTCTCACATCCCTGAGAAAGTTGGTAGCATTAATTACATTCTCAAATCAAATCATAACCAAAGGAGGCGCACGCTCTCCTGTAAAAATATGAACCATTGAAAATCTCATATTTTAAAAAGATTGGAGATTGGAATGAGTTCCGACATTACAAAAATATTTATAATTTCTACAAACTAACAATAAGCATAATGAATCCACCAAAATCATATTGCTTTCTCTCATTCTCTGCACTTAGGAAGCTCATTACGTCAGATTTATCAAGTATGTACGGGATTTTCAAAATATAATTATTACTTAATTAATACTTCCGTCATTTCATTTCCAGGTACTTACTCAGCGGACAATAAATAAGAAAAAATTAAAGAAACATTTCTCATAAGACTGTCTTGGACCTCTGAAAATTGCTTCCAATCTCCCGTCTGGCTCATCTACGAATACAAAAGGCTTTATCTGTACTAGATGATGAAGAACGAAAATAAAGGGGATTTTGAATCCTGAAACAAACTATGGTGTATATTGAAAAGTTCAAAATCCATTGTACTTGTTCCTCTGTAGTTATGGAATGAAAATGGCCCACCCGGAAGTTATAATAGCGACAAATGTTTCAATACGAAAAAATCTCATTTCTACGAATCCGACTCCACTACTCATACATGCATATCTTCAGATAAAGAAAATACGCATGAATGAATAAGGTAAAGCCTGAAAGAAATCCGCTAATAATCCTCGAAGCCTAGACTATGGGGGACAATAAAAAAAAAGTCTTTATTGTTGACTACAGGGTGCTCACTCCTCAAACTATACACACGTAACAATATGGTACTGGGCCTTAAAAACTTAGCAATGATTAACCCTTTTTATTAAGCATATATACAGAGGAACCCCAGCCCAATAAAAAATGAGGACCAGTCACAAAAGGAGAGAAGATGAGCAGAGATAATGGAGGAACTATGAATTATTGATATGCTTTGCAGCCTTAATTGTACATATGTCACAGAGAATGAGAGAGATGCAGACACACACGCATATATGAGTTGGAATCCCAAAACTAACTGCATAGTGCATGTCCACCGTCCTCACAAACTCATTCATTGTAATTAAAGGTGGAGAGAGGGCTGAAGACATGTTCACCACTACTACTACTATTACAACTACGGCCGAGATTTTAAATACCGGCACTTCTGTTGTAGTTACCAAAAATCCCATTTATAATTGCATGCAGTGTAGACTTTATTATGTCTACATAGCCTCTTACGAGAGTTAACTGCTCTGGCGGAGCTAACCATATGAGTAGATACGTTACATAAGACCAGCAGCATCTCCGACGGCTGCACCTGTAGCACGATTAGTAAACCTGAGTTTACCTCCGAAGATCCATTAAAATGAAAGAGGTGCTGGTGCATCTACTTAGGCTGTTCTCATCCTTTTATAGGCTCTTTTAAAAGCAATGTTCATCCTGATTTATTTAAGATACACCTATTAACTTGAAAATGTGTCGTCGTGAATCATGAATCCTGATCTCTCCAGAATCAGGAGTAGTTTATAGGCTTTGTAAAAGTGTCATCAGTAATATATCACTCCGTTGAGAGAATATTATTTTGATATTTCACCATAGCCCGTTGAGCAAAAAGTGGTTCATATTTAAATTCCATTGGAGGACCTTCCCAAGTCATGGTATATACCAGCCGGGGATAGTAGACAAGGCTTTCAGGTACAATAATTGTCCATTACATGCAAAGATTTACGGCATGTGGTAAATGAGAAATTGAAAAATTTCTTTTCATTCAATCTAGAATAAAATGTGGGAGGTTTGAGGTTAACCCTTTGGCTAGCCTCAATCTCTCCGTAACTTATTAAGGGAGCACATATAGAGACACACTACCATGACATATGACGACAGAGACATGCCTTTTTGACAAAACTATGCATGACATTTTTCCCTCTGTAGCTTCCCACAATTGATTCATTGAAAATAGGCGTCGTATTACAAGCGGATGCAGGATTCACAATCAGTATAGGTCTAAAGAATGTCACTGCTTTTGTTGTTGTCCTCCGTCACAGCTTGACATTCAATTAAAGTTCAAAAAAATAATTTCCATTTTTGTTCGAGGTAAGTATTCCAAATACAAACCCACGTAACATTTTATTAACCAGTGTGCACTCTTGTTTATTATAGTAAACCACATTCACTGTTCATTTAGGTATCAGCAGTCACTACATCTTCCTTTTAAAGTATCCCTTCTGAGCTACTATGGATATATCTGTACATGAGGCTTAAAAAGGTCTGTCTTGTGTCTTGAGTGAACTCAAACGTCAGGAGCTCTCATAGCCCAATGCCTCTATAATCTCAAGTGGAATATCAGTTCATATCTTCCAAGTCTTAATTCCTACTCTCAATTACCGTTGAGTGATTATATTTTATCTGCTTAAGACAATAAAAATGTCGGATTTCAGATTTGGAATGGGAAAACTAATGTCTTTAAGTTCCGCTCTGTCCATCATATTTTCTCCCCGCTGTAACCTCTGCATTGAGTTAGGGTAATTCACCTGATATGAAGGATCTTCAGTTTTAGATACATTATATGTACATATAATCTGTATATACATATATAGATATATATATAATTATATATAGAAAAAAATATACATATGTGGAATGCATTTATGCAAATTCTACTAAAGTAACTGACTGAACTAGTTCAAGTGCACGAAATGTTCGTGTTTACGTTTTTAATTGCATCGATTTTCCAGTCAAAGTAAGTATCTGTCCCCAATTTTCTGCTTAGTAAATCAAGATGTTTTTGGAACCATTCCTCATCCTCAAAGGACTATGTAATAGGATCCTGTGGCTACATTTCCTCCTGGCATGCCATTAGTTGTGTACCTAATTTACGTATGAAAAATATATTTCATTGTTACAGAGACTACAATGCCGCATGTATGTATGTACTCACAATGTTCACGCCTTAATTTATTACTTGCGTGAATTTCAGAAAGAGTATTTTCAACCCTCCAAAGTTGAGACACTATACGAAGCTCCGTATCCAAAGTTGAACTCTCCTTAGGAATAATGGTAGGGAAAAAACACCAACAACCTGTTGTCATAAGTAACAAATTCCCATATTGACCTTATTACAGAACAAAAATATTTCTGGGATTACCATCATTCTCCAAACAAACTCACACTTGTTTGGAGAAAACTCAATTTACACTGAAAATAATAATCGTGTCAGCCTCATGATGACTTTTCTCATCCGAATGTGATGTTTTTTTTTTGTGTGGGTCTGACCCCGCACATATCACAAGATCTTCAGGCACGTCCGATAATAAATTACATTCATGTAGGAAAGGGATCAACTGACAGCTCAAACTAAACACACATTCTAATGTCAAGTACCAGGAAATTGAGAAAGCAATAATTTGTCACTGTAAATTAAGTATATTACTAGATCCGTTGCATATGCCTCAAGTTGAATGCAGTCTGTGGCTAAATTCACATCGTGCAGGAATTGTTAGAAAACCTAGAGATATAACAAGTGCATTAAATCTCCTTTTTATGATGTGTGAAAGTTAGTACCCGTTTGTTCTAGACTTGGTAATCACATTATTTTGACATATTTTGCATTTCACTTCTATCCTCGTATAACAACATTGTTCTGTTTATAAAACAATGTTATTTTAATCTAAGGGGGGAAGAAATAGAAAATCTGAGACAACTGATTTTGAAAGTAAAACTAGTTATACCAAGTCTAAACTTGATATTGAATTAAGGTTTACTGCAATTTCAGACTACTGTAAGGAAATTCTGTCTCATATTCGGTTAAAAAAAAAATCTGATGCATCCACACAGTTCAAAAATCGAATTAAGTTGCAGTAGGTCACAAATGAGACGGTAGAACTGGAAATGAATCTAATTAAATCAGTCTTTCCTGCTCCGACGGACATCTACTACCACACAGACATACATATTCTACAAGCCTTTTTTAGTTTTGGCAAGTAAGACCCATGGATGAGGGAAAAGATGTGCAAATACGATGCAAGTCTGTATAACCGGTGTGCCTACAAGTACGACTGGGAAACTTGTATTAAACTTGAGGATAGTCAACACAAAATCAATGGATGAGGCTCCCAGTCAGAAGTGATGGCTTGGGAAGTCAACGTTAAATTGAAACTATGAGTAGCTACATAATACTTTTAACTACCTCCTTGTGTATCTTCCTTTATGTTACATATCCACACGGTATACACTCAGTATTAAGACTGTCTGACGTCTCTCGAAAGACTGAAGAGAAATTATTTTTCTTTTAACAAAAAGGTCAAATTTCCGCATTGCGTTCCCACCTTGCTTTAACCAGTTTTTTGTGTGTAAATACAAAGCATTTCTCCCTTCACCGCAGAGTGTACATACAACAACTACATATATATAATATACCCTTAACAGAATATGAAAAGCAAAACTTCCTTTGATAACATTTCCACTCAAATTTTATCACCCGCTTCCACACACACACAATCATCTTTGTATGCCAAGGACTGAATTAGGATTAGATTAATTAGTGTAGCGATCGTATTAAACCTAATGAGGTATTATTCTTAACTCAACTCAACTCCGAACTTAGGTTACTAAGTTTTATATCCGTGGATTTATTTACTTGGGAAGCTTTTGAAATTAAAAGGAAATGCGGAAAGGAGAGTAAGGAGTTAAAACCTTTAGTTTCTTTGAAAATAAGATAAATAAATAATATTATTTGCTATCTAAATAATTAATACTAATAAGATAATATAATAATAATTTAGATCACTATGCGTTCTAAGTACGAAGGTTTTGTTTCACCTTAATCCGTGGCTTACATATATCTACTAATTTACAAAATAATTCTGTAGTGAATCACTTGCCCAACATCTTTTCGAGAGGCTCATAAACCACAGAATTGACGTAAGCTTGAGCTTGAGGAATTTGAACATACGCCACAGACACATATCGTACTTGAGAACTCATTAATTCCTAAAGCACTTTAACACATGTTTTGAGCCTTTAGAGTTTCGCTACTTTTTATTTGCTAACAGTTCCTTCCCAAAAGTAGGATACATTTTCACCCAATATTTGTGTGGTAACAGTCTCCAACTAATTCAGTACGGAGCACCTGCCAAATTCCTATTTATCTCATGTCCATAAAATCCCTGACGGTTTCCTCAACAATGGTCTCAACTTTATTGACCAATGATGTTTTTAGACTGGTGCGTGATGCAGTCCCCATGAATCTCTCAAGTGCATTGTATGTATCATCCCTTATGTTTTGTGTTTGGAGGACAAAAATATAAAGACAAGCGTCTCGGTCACGAAAATTCCTGATTAATTAGAATAATTACTTAAGTCTCATACAGCACGAATTCCGTTCATGTAACCGCAAAGAAAGACCGTTTCCTCAATTTTGTGTGTGTGTGTGTGTGTCTCTCCGCAAGCTCCTAACTTTTCCCAAGAGATCCAGATCCTTGTTAACGTGTGATTTGTACCTTATTTGTTTCACGCATTGTGAAATATGATTCCTATAATTTTCATGGAAAATATAAAGATTGAGGAGTAGCAAAAAGATCATAAATAAACACATCTGATCTAAATTCAGTCAACCGAGCACGATTGTCGTGCCTTTGGCAATTTATCTGGGGAAATAATCAAGAAATAAATGGAAGCGTATACAGGGGGAAAAAAACTGTATTTGGATGAACAAATTATTACCATTCCAAGTGAGTAGGAACCATGTGTGAAAACCTAAATGGGGAGAGGAAATGTATGCGTAAAAATGTTGATGAATATTATACGTATGTATGCTGGCCACATGCAATCACAAACCCTTTAGGTTTGTACTCTCATGTAAATCAGCTCCGAGAGCAATGCCGTTCACACAAGGCATAAGTAAGTTCACGATTTGTCATGAACTTTACCTTCAGAGACGTAAATTCGGGGCAAACACGAGACGACTAAATGCTTATTGTGATCATGTGCTTTCCTCTTTACTAATTCCACTCTCAACGCACACGACACTACGAACATCAACACTACAACACAGGAGGATGTGTTCCTATATAATTACTTCAGACCACTAGCGTACAGATAGATACACGGTCAAATGAATAAATAAAAAGGGTCAAATCATAACCGCTACTATTGTTACTCCCAAGGGTGAACTCACTGTTGGTCACTTACCAGGTAATAAAAATATTTTATTTCATATTCCAATCAAATGTGTAACGGTAACGGTAACAACTGTACTGGAACGAAAAGGCCACAGGTTAAAAAACCAAAGTGTCTAACGTAAAGTCACTGTCATCATGAAGATCCACAGAAATCCAGCTTTGTAATTCCCTCGGGAGGACTCCAATAATTATTTTTAACAAGATCCCTTATTGTCACAATCACCTACAAGAAATTCCCTTCAAGCCAGCACTATACTCACACTTCCACACCAGAATTCCCTTAAATTAGTAATTAATTATTTTAAATTACTACAGAAATTATTTCTGAAATCCTTTCAGGAGTCACTTTCTCGGTAGGAGAACCGAATTTGTTAAGAACTATGTAGGGGGGAAAAAAATGATAGAGAAGAAAATTCAAGGTGGAGGGAACACACTAGAAACTGTTTCAAGTACAAGTTGAAGGAAGTTGTCGGAGCACATGAGATCCTCGTCTATCTCAGAATGTGAATCGTGAAAGAATGAGATTTACAAGAATGAAATGTAAATGCAACGGCACTTTTTTCAGCTGAAAGCTATGGAATGCTCCAAGTCTTTGATAATACCTACCCTACGTAGCCACAATCTTTATTGCCAAGAGTGTGTTGTTGTGTGTACTTCCATGTATCTTCCTATGACAACTGCATGAAACAACCAAAGCTTGAAGGGAGTCTTAAACAAGATTCCCAACTGAATCTGTACCCTGAGCCTCTGCCTTATGACGAGAGAGTCTATGCACTACTACAGAGGCAGCAGCCCTACTAACTTGATAATAAGTGTATGGCTCAGACATTTAGCATACGACGTGAAGTAACAATACAATATTATTATAGCTAATACTCACTTACAAATTCTGAAGACATTAAATCTCCTGTATTTTACAGAAGGGCAGACTACATGCACATGCTAATACACCTGCAGCACCTGTTACTCCCTACCTCATCTGGATTTGATGAGACAAGATGACACGTTCATCATGCACATGGTAAACATAGGGAATGGATGTATGTATGTACTACTGAGGATCAACTCTCTGTAAGCACTACCTATGTATGCATATGTACGCACCCTCTTTCCTACAATCAACTGTCTGAACAATTTTTTTTTCACCCCTTTTCCAGCACTTTCCTCCTAATCGTATCTTTTCCTCCCTCCAAGGCCCAGAATTATTATCATCTCGGGAAATTCTACGGGTATACTATTTAGGACCACTCCACCACATTATAACGGCTTAAAAGAACCTTACTCAAATTGCTCCACAGTCCAAAAACCAGATAAAACCCATTGGACCAGAGACTTTTCTTGACCATTACATTTTGATTAAGGGTTTCTGGGGATACCTATTAAGGGATTCCTCAAGGAACGGGATTTATGGAGTGTATAAAGCCAAGCTTAAATTTTCTATTCTGGAAGTAAAATCCTTTCAACTTTATGGACTACAGGAGACTTCTCTAAGGGTTATAAAAACTTGTCGTTTATAAATCAGGATCGTGTACGGTTCAAGTAGGTAGTTTCATATATGTAAGTATATGTAGATATTTAAATACTATGAAATAACAGAAACCAGTCAAAAAATAATGGACGAGATGATGATTTATAAAGTGACTCATAAAAAGTTTGTGGTGAGTAATAATAATTGTTAATTTTTAAGTAAACACAAACATATGCATATGGCTTTGACCTTTAAAAAAAGACTGTCCATATGATATTTTCTTACTCATATTGTTTCCATTTGGATGCAATGAGGAAGTCTTATCAGTCAACTTTGGAAAAACATAATGCTCCCAACAAGTACTCCCCTGTACATATGCCTGTAAATTAAATACTGTACATACATACATACATAGTACTGTAACAATAAAAGATCCGGTAGAAAGAAATGTATCACAAAAAGTTTTACATGAGATAGAAACACAATGAGATCCGTTATAATCTTCTCGTCATATAGAAAATAAATATAGAAACGTTTTGGAATAAGTCCATCTTGAAACTTGATAATTAACTTCTCTGCTCTTTGCTCTACATGCGTTCCATGCGTAACGTGTAAAAATGGCACTGCAAAAAAAAAAAACCATTCCAAGTGAGCATTGTTTTATATGAAGACGTTCTCTAGCAAAATCTACTATATCCCTCAAATATGACATAACTCTCAATGAAGAGGGAAACGACTGTTGTGAGTTGCTCTCTGGCGCAATCCTAGCAAGTCTAGGAATTAAATGAATATGAAGGTACACGAAAGGAAATACAATTATTCGGAATCTTTTAGCACTCTCATTAGTGCGGAGTATCACTTTTTAGGGAATACATTACCCTTCCATGTACCTACACTCTACTTGAGAGGATGAAGCTCTTTTAAAAATCTCTTGTTATGACAATATGCAGTGCATTGTCGACTTCTGCAGGGGAACCACATGTGTGTGTGTAAAATATGTGCCAGGACAGGAAGAGCCTACACACCTGTGTATGTATGTATGTATCTTCACTACTCCACACACTACCACAAAGTCGAGGAGATAATCTTTACAGCTTCTCCTCGACTCCCAGATAATAGCCAGCTGTGTATAGAGAGAGAGTCTTTGAACGTGTGCAAACGGCGGCTTGACCCAAGGCTAGAAAAAACCGTTGTCTCAAGATGTTCATGTCAGTGGAGAGGCTTAAACACATTTATGTAGGCTATCGATCTACGCGAACGTTTGTTTTTAAACTCTCTCATCTCTCTATACTATAGATGAGTCTTGGATCGAGCTGTGATTACTTATGAAAGATGAGTATCACCCCTTTCGTCTCCGACTTCCCATCCCTGACTGTGCGTAATCTCTGTTGAAAAACTTCAATGGGCAAATGTTGCGTCGTCTTATTACTATTATTATTCCCAGTGAGTTGATGGCTACTATACATACAGTCTACAGGAAACTACTCACTTCACTCTGAACGTTCCCACCTCCTGACAAGGTAATTGTAGTTTAATGTCATCAGTGCTGAATGGACTCCCTCTTAAATTCCTTTAAATCATTTAGGCAAGCTTGGAGAGTCTGAATATTTTCCCTGAATATGTAGATATGCTCTTCCTCATCTTCACATCATATATGTATATGCATCTTTCATTCATGAAAGTCTTCACACTATACAGCGTACTATTTTGTTGCTGACTCACGCCCCTTGTTTCCCTCATTTTCTTCCCACTTTTTTACCACATTCTTCCTCGTCATTAACATCAATGCTTCACCTTAATTAGCGGGATGTCTTCATTAATAATTCCCATAATCCCATATCATATCAAATTAAATGTAATTTTTCTTTTTTAAATTGAGCATATTCTAGTAGAGCAATCACAGATTTTTACGGCTGAGGTAAATTGAATACTTTTCTCTTCGCACACACTTGATACGCACTGGAGATAACGACCCATATGGTAGGGAAATAATTAACTGTACGACTATGCTCAGGGGGGCATATAGATACAATTAGCATTAGTTACTGTAGCTGGTTTTTGCAGCATTTCTATTTACCACTCTGAGCCAATGAGCATTGAAGTTGATAGAAACTATTGTCTATATGGCTATTAATAATTGTATCGTTGGAATTAAGTTCCTTGATTATTTTTTCTATTGGATTTTTGTACATATGTACATACATAATACATATGTGAATGTGTCCATATCCTTGAGTCATGGAAAGGTGCAGGAGGCAGTAGTTTTAAACTAAGTTGGGAATTGTATCTATATATAGAAAAGAGGAATTGAAATATTCAGAACCTACAAAACGGAGGGTTTTTCAGTGGACCGTGAAGAAAAATGTGGCAATTGAGGCTCGCCATTGACCATAGAAAATTTTATGCACGCAGAAATTACTTATAATAGGTGACTGATTTTCTGAGAACGTCCCTTCATGTCTACATCAAACTGCCGGAGTGGCAATGACATCTGTAGCTTATATGAGTCCCATAGCTGGGATTAGCTGGTTCTAATTTATGACGAGGCTAAGTTGAAGCTGTGTACAGTTGTACACACCCCGCACATTTGACAGAAATGGTAATTGTTATTGTGTATGTAAGTAATTACAGACGGACCGTACCCGCAAATATGGTTGGCGAGTAAGTAATTAACGCACAGATTACAAAGCATGTTGCAACTCTTGAGGCACTATAGTTAGTGTCAAAGTGCATTCTTTGAAAAAAAAGGGGGCTCAACGGGCAACAAATCATATCGCTAGATTATCTCACACCCGAAGAAGAAAAACATTATTCCAAATATGTAGTTAATAATGAGGAGAATACGGAGCCGCAATACTACTAATCATTATTATTATTATGTATTGTACCTCCACACAAAATCAAAAATTAATTTATTGGATGAACTTCAAAATACGAATTGAGAAGTACGGAGAACTGACCTACAATATGGTTTTTGGAAGAAGCTTTTTTTAATGCACTATAATTCCTTGCGGCTGTGAATGTGCCATAAAAGCATCACTGAATGTGCTAATTATCTGCACTACATTATAATTCCTCCGTAACTTTTGAACTCCTTCACTGAATATTTCTGAGGGACTCAAAATCAATCAGAGACTAAGGTACACTTATGGAAATTTTTAAAGCCATTGCAACCCAAATGGTGCTGGAGCATTTACTCAAAATAATATTTTTTCTGGGGTATTGTTGAGATTTGATCGCACAGCTACCATTTATAAAACCTTGAGAGCAACTCTGAGTCTTCCCGTGTATGTACATTTTTTAAAGATAACTTCTGACGTTACTTGCTTTTTATAAAATGATAATTATTTATGAAGGTGTACTTTTATTTTTAATGCTCCCACAAATTGATAATTTCTTCAGATACATTTTTGAGCTACATTACCTGGCACTAAAAGCAGCTTCCATTTCTGTTTTTTATCAATTTTTTTCCATACTTATGTACAGGATGAGAGAATAAATCGCGGAAATGAGTAAGGGATTATTAAAAAAATTCTGGGGGATGAAAAAAATAATGATGTAAGTAAATATGCCGGAATGATGATTCGGGGTTACAGCTTACTTAGAAAGGTTCGCTAAGTGTTATAAAAATGTAAGTGAAAAATGAATACATTTACCAATATGTTGGTGCCTTTAAAATTTGGAACGGGGGAGCCATATGCCATTTATATGTGAAAATGCTTTGAGTTCTGAATTCAAGAGATTCTTTTTTGTCTTCAAATGTTGAAAAGGATCCTAAAAGTGTTTCACACACCAACAAAGATCGTATCCTACCAATCATGCCAATGTGTTGTGAAGATTAGGTATTTTCTTCTGAAATGGCCCAAGAAAATATGCCTCAAAGAATGTATCACAACAAGGATACACAGAACATACTGCAAATTTTTTTTTTTTTGGGATACAGATATCTTCCGTATTTCCTCTTTTCTTCTTCTCCTTTAAGGATTTTTTCCCCCTCTGTATGCAATTGTACATTTTTGTTGGTAGGAAAAATCAGTAAAATTATTGTAACAGGTTTCAGCTGTGGCTTCCAATAAACACTATATGTGTGCTATTCTTTCACAAGTTTTCATGGTACACTGCATGAAGTCAATCTACAGTCGAAATGATGATCACCACAAGTTTACATGTGCGAAAGAAAAGAGAGGAATATATATGTTTCATGTACAATAACAAATAGATATACAAATCTTAAAGGAAAGGATTTTCATTCAAGTTGTATTTTTTTTATTGGCTTTTAGCTTACTTTACTTGAGTACATACGGTATTAAGGAGCAGATTAGAAATTGACCGTGTTTTCATATATTAAAAGGTACATGGGGTTTGCGTATGAACTTATCGTTACACGGAACCATGTAAATTCGACAATTTAAACAATGACCCTATACATTCTCTATCCGTCCACATAGTAAATTCTGTAGAGGCTGGTGAGCCTCTAATAAAGGGATCTGAATGGAATGATGCGGAGTAATGCTCCCATACTTCAGGTTTGCCGTTACCATACGTCTATTTTTTCTAGGTCAAGATCCGAAAATCGAAGAAAAATTAACCGTCAATTAGCAGAAGTGGAGTCGTTTGAGGGAGCGTATCCAGTACACTAGACAGAACAGAACTCACTCGATCTTCCCACCTGCTGTTTCCTTCCAAAGTCTGTACATATGAGTTTAGAATGTCAATTCAGAATATATTCTTATGCTGGGGATATGATGGCATGGCATGAGTGGCTCAAGCCTTCTTTGAAAACACTTTGCCCCAAGTATGTTATTTCATTCCATCGATAGGCCTCCCTCTTTAACATGCTTGATTAAACTCGGACAGTAAACAAACAATGCATACATTGCTAAAAAATTCTACCTTCTTTATTATGAGCAAAAGTCCACTCCACATGGTCTCATTATTTTATATAGCACGGACGACACATGCTTCTCTGTAGTAATTAATAATAAATTCTAGTAAGCAGAACATTAGTAATCCCTGATTATGAGCCCACTCCATAGCTTTTGACCACTGCACTATTTCCATGCTTCATGTAAATATTAACAAGGGGAAGCCATCCTTTAAATTAAAGTGCAATAAGATAAACATCCATACAATGGTCCAATACTGGTATGAATGGTCAGTAATGAAGCGAGAATCATGAAAAACAATTAGTTTCACGGTCTTCAGGTGGTAATAAATTGGGACACTTTGGTAATGCATTTATCATGGTCATAAAAGCTCGAAGCTTATTTCTTGTTTACAATTACAACGTAACAAGTTCCGTCGGTGTGGGACGTACATAAGTACATATTCACAGTACATTTTTTTTACAAGGTACAGTGTATGTAGTAGGTCCATCAGTAAATCTGCAGATTCTTGGGGGAAAAAATCCTGCAGGAGAGATAATTTTTAAATTACTAGTACATTTGCTCCCAGAAATTTACTCATTAAGAATATATTTCATGCGTGAACTTATAGAAGTGACGAGCATTTATTAAAATTCAATGAATGTAACGTGGGGCTCATCAACAACAACTGGTATCACCAACGGATGGATCCTGGTCAAACCTGTAAAAGTGTGTAAACCATCTTTGAGGGGTCTGTATAATGAGGATATGTTATATTAAATTGCGAACAGACCTCCCCTAAAAAATTGCATCACGATTTGGAATATCAATTGTGAATCCTGATTTCCTGATTGCAACAATATGGTTTATAAAAGAATGACAGGGGACACCTCCATAGTCATTGTTTTTGACACTTTTAACATGCGTTTTCCAATGTCTTCATTTGGAAGGTTCAACTCAAGACAAAGCTGGGTTCTTTTTTTCCCCTTCACACATTTCATTTACATTTGAGAAATATTAACTGGAAATGGCAACTTCGGTGTAACAATGAGGACTGACTGAGTCTGTCACTGCTGACATGGATGTCATCAAGAAGTGAATTTTAGAGCTTCTTTGTTCTTTCTCCCCATTGTGGCTTTCAAATTGCGAGTTACAATGGCATCCTACAATCTGTTTATAACTGACCATTTTCATACTCACTTGACTAATAGTGATGTCACTATCAAGGCACTCAATGTGAGATTTGTGACTGGTGATACACGATAGGGTTTTTGTCATAAAATAATTTCAGAATAAAATGCTTCATTAATATAAGTCCAAACTTGAGAGAATACGAGCTAATTTGTGCATGCACGTGCATAGATATATAGATATACACATGTATATGGTGTAGTTAGGACACAACGTGGTTATTTTTCTATTCCCATAACGCTGGTCGTATGTATCCCGATGATGACGGGACGAGCGATCCTTAGATACAAAAGTAATGAGATGGAAAGATAAATCTGGTAAAGCATAGTATGAAAATTCATTTTTAAAATGCACTTAGGATAAGTACACAATTCTTGGTTTTACTGCCCAGCTACTACAAATGTAGGTCAGTGTCGGGAGTGAATGAAATTGACGTGTAGTATAAATATATGAACACGTTGGGGGGATGAATTAAAAGGCTCGTTGTGCAAAAACAAGTTATAGGGTGAGAAGACTCTACAGTGTGTACAATGTGCATATGCGTGTACATGTAATTACCTAATTTAAAGTAAGCACTTATAAATGCTAAGTATAGGAACATGAACCCTAAGTATGGATGAGAATGCAGTGCAGTAAGAAAAGAGACAGCTGATGGTGATGCCAGTATCCTTCTACGGTTATTTAGAGGAGAAGCAGCAAAGACGCCGTATCAAATGGAAGAATCAAATGCATGAAGAAAAGCATGATGATGAGCAAAAACTGCTGGGTTGGAGATACATAAACACATTGTTCTTACATTTTTCAAGTTCATGTATCTATGCATTTACTCCTACGCTGGGTGTTTTTAAACGCTCAAAGAGGGACAAGCATAGTAATGCAGGATAAACTCATGTATTACGTGCATGTACTTCATATATATTGGAGGGAGTTTCCCTCAGTGCAGAAATATAGTTATTTAGACATAATTTACAATCAGAGGAGAACAATACGTTAGAAAAACCATACATGTACTATAATATTCACACAGCCATCAAACCGTACAAAAACAGCAACAAAAGTACAACAACGTCAGCAACATTGAGGAATTTCTTCAAGACGAACGATTTAACTTGTATAATCTTTAACGAGCTAAGACGCAAGGCTTGTAATGTAACAAGTTCGGTTTGGAGGAGCAGCCAAACCGTCTCACACTTGTGGTTTAATTCTGGTAAATGTGACACCTTTCTCCATGGGTCACAGATTTTTCACGCACGAGATTTTCAAATTTAGAAAACAAGTCGATCGCCGGGTGACCAAATTAAAACTTCAATCCTATATAGCACACATACCTATTTATATATACCCTGCAAAATATACATATCGATTTCATACCAAACGCTTAGCTTGGTTTACTTGCCATCTTCAATAAACCGAATATTCATGCGAGTTCTAAGAACGTCTGCTACTTTTGGTTTGTGTTCATAGATTTTCGGGAAATAAGTACAAGCAGAATTCGATGTTTAATTTAGGAGAGAATCTTCCATCACAAATTCGCTACCACAGGGAAGTTTCCTGTGTTAGTGAATTCGGAAGAAATGCCAGTCAGTGCTCGATAAAAGCAGTAAATGTAATATTTTTATATATTATGATTTGCAGTGCAAGGACCCGTTTAAAAGTTTTAGGCAATGTAAAAAGTCATATTTTATTCAATTAACGTGACCAATACGGGGCGATTCATATAAACTCAATTCATCGATAATTTACAAAGATAATAATTATTATTCATATAAAATGTTACACACTAACGAATATTAATTTATTCGTAATTGCTGAACTTTGAACATTATTGGTTTTCCAACGTGTGTATACGATTTAGAGAAAATGCGTGGCTTAATTTCATTCTGAAGTACAAATCTGGCTAAATGGTGGATGGAATAGACCTAATCTAATTGATAATCTAATTAAGTTTGTTTTACACAGGTTCAACTGAAATTTTATACGGTAAATACACTACAGCAGCCTAGACTAACAGAATATACGCTAGAAATTAGCAAATAAGAACTATAATAATAACTTTTGATCCAACACTTGACCATCATGAGTCAATGAATCGTTTCGGCGAATTCTCAATGAAACTCTCCAAAAGCTTACGAATTAGATAAAAATTAATACCAAACCACATTAACTCCATTACAAGTGTTTCCTCTTCCGGTATTTCCATAACTATAACCTAAACTTGATGATTTGCATACATCGCATGCAACTCTACGCCGATATTTTTTCTAAGATACTAATCTTTCGCCTACCATGCTTGTGTTCCGTTTTAAGTCAACGTATCTGCGAAATTTAAAATGATACGCTAAATGCAACAAATACTTTCGAGTGCTCCAAGCAGAAGTGAATAAAAAATCCAGTACCGGGGGAGATAAAGACTTCTTAACTAGCTGACAGTCCACTGTAAACAAAACATTTCACAGTTATGTCAATTCCAATCGGGTCAATAATTAATTAATATTTGGTAAATTTAAAATCTACTTAAAATCTCGACCAAAACAAATGAAGTGATAGAAAAATAAACAAGAAACAAACCTGCAAAGGGTTTGGATCACCTCCCTGACCTTGACCTCTTCTAGCCATTTCTTCCTCCAACTGATCCCGCTGATCCGCTCTCTCCTTTAATCTACGAACTTTATCCACATCTTTAACTCCTCGGTGCTCTTCCTGAGCTCTTCTTTTTTCTGCCGCTTCTGCCAATTGCCTCCGTCTTTCCTCCTGCAATAACATAAACACGGATATATCAAATACACATACCTTACAAAATCACAAATAATTTATTCAATTACTACCAGCTACCCCTTACCGGATCCACAGTTTCATTATACCCTTTCCCCGGTGTTCCTTCAATTGTGTGATAGTTCTCACCGTCCCGATCTCCACACAGGTCCCGGCAGCAACTTGCCAAAGCCCCCATTTTCAAATCCTCTGAAGTAGTCCCCAAAAAGTGCTGTCTCTTTCCTTCAAAACTTCCTCAAGACACAGTTGCACCTGCCAAAAAAGATCACAAATTTTATTCCTCCACTCAGCGAGACCTAAAAACCCCATACACCCAAAACATCAAAGTTTCATTAAATCAGTCCATCTGGATCTCATTATTTCAATCCACCACACTGACAATATAACCATGCTTCAAGTATTTTCCACTTTCCTTCAAACTGAGAATTTCTACGCAACATAAAATCCACCAGCTCAGACTGCCAAAAATGCACCAAACATTTACACCTACTGTCTATTTTATTTACTGGCATACTCACTGGAATTACTTCCGGAATGTACAGTCAATTTCTAGACCCCGTTGCTAAATCCTAGATTTTTGCAATAGAATAATAATTATAATACTTTCCAAGTCGTCATTTCTAATTAATATTTTTTGTTTCCCACCGTCACACAGTATCAAACAAAGCCTGTATTAAAATAAACTGTAGGACTCACGTGACAAAATGTCAGTAAGTAAATAAATTAATATCCTATTACGTAGAAATCCTCGTACAAAACAAAATACTTAAGCAATATGATCAATTGTGACGAATCCACAATTGAAGTAAACACTCCAGGACGAGTCACAGTTCCTTGTCAATATGAAATATCCAAACAATGACAGTTGTTGACAATTCTTCACCAACACTCCGTTCTTGAAGAGCTCCCGAAAAAAACAGATATCTGGGTTTGAAATGGAAGATTTTTAGGATTTAGAAAAAAAAGTAATGTCATAAATTACCGTAAGTCGAAGCTGAGCTTTAATCCGTGATGTTTACGTGTGCGACTTAAACAAAACTTCAAGTTTGAATAACTCCCAAACTCCTTTAACATAGCATATGCTCCCTATGGGCCTATTATTAAGCGTATGACCTCATAGATCGATCCAGACAGTCGCATGATTTAGACTTGCGTTTCACAATACCCCAGACTGACTGCTGTCTGCAGCTGCTGACAGCTTCGAGTATTAATTAATGCTGGAAATTGGACTCTGTTTGGTTTGGGTACCGCCGATGATCGTTTTAATAGTACGTCCCATGAGTTTCTCACACACTTAATTAATCATGTCATTACTAAACTTGTCTCTCGTTGTCACAGTTATTTGATTTGTTTTTTCGTGTTTTTATGTGAGGCCTCTCATGGTATTTTATGCTAAGATAATTTGCTTTGAATCTGATATTTTAAACTGTTGCTGTTCGCTGGTGACCCGTCCGGTGTGCTTTGGCAGTCCACGGTCTCTCAATTTTTTAACAACCATATGACTACATGCTTTATGGCGGTAGCTAACTTATTGCTTAACCAAGAATAAACTTATTAAAATTGTATTTGTAGCCAGTAGAAAAAGAACGTTGGTTTGGCTGCATAAAATCAACGTACAATTGAACAGACCTTACAACAATAGTTAATTAGGAACCTCACTGGAATAGTCAGATCGTCGGAACCTATATGACGAAGAATAAAGTTTCATTCTATACCACGAACGTGGCGTTGTGTCAAGGGTGCACAATTCTTGGCGTATAGTGTTAACAGTTAAAACTATTGCTGGCTCTACCATCTATGTGGTAGATTCGGGCAAATGAAATAATAAAAAATATGGGAATTAGGATATGTATATAGTGGGGCCCAAAGGACCCGATGCTGGCCAGCTATGGCTAAGGTGCCATATATTGTTGTTGTGGACCACTTTGGGCCCAGTGAGGGTTCTGCTTTGGTCAGTTAAATGGCGGCTGTGGTCCAACGTGATCTATGGTGGCGCGTCTTGGCCCCTAAACGGGTATAACGATGCTCACTGCCCGGGAATGAACACCGCTTGAAGGGACTCTCTGTTGGTCCTCGGCGCTCCTCTGGTGGGCAGTGTATTTTTAGCGAAAATAATACGTTTTAAAATACTTTTACCAAACATTTTGAGCAAGGTGAAAGCAATCACTTTTACAAACATAGTAGACCACGTAATAACTTTCATGTGTAGCCGGCTTATGTAGATGGGAGAGTGGGGGAATGGTTGCATTTATAAGTTGATGGTTTCGTTATAATGGCTTCATCTGCCCTAACAATATGCGACTACCATGACCATCATGTCCTCCCGAAACCACCTACCGGATGGCGTCAATTTGAACGGACCATGCATTTATACGCGTAGCTGTGGATTTAATATGAGCGTATTCTCAGGTCCAATACTAGGCGTAGTATGTGGTCAAGGAGTAGGTAGACCTTAGCTAACTAATGGCTAATGCCCTCTTCTATATCCTGGGTCTGCTTCAAAAGTGGAAAGGGAGCGTTCACAAATGACGTCATCCAAAATACTGGTTTTTAGGCACCCAGTCACACACTTGTCATCAGACATCATCATGTGATGAAATGACGCACCCACCCCATGTAATGACGTCATCATCACCAGGACTGCACAATTGAAAATGCCCTGGGTTTTATGCCTGCCTACCTAAAAATGCCCTGAAAATGTCTTAATTTGAAAATGCCTGGCATTTTCGGAAAGTAACCAAGTCGAAGCAGGTTGAATCAAACTGCCAAAACTGTTAACGGTTAAGCAAAAAAATCGTTGGTAACATTCGTCGGTTGATGACATCATCATTTGGTCAAATCCACCCTACCACTGCGTCATCAACATCATCATCTCCCGTTAGCACCCACCCACTAATTTGATGACGTCATTTGTGAACGCTCCCAAATGATCTTATTGCCCACAGGGCCGGTCCTGGATCATTTGGTCTAGAAAGCGTGGGCCAGTTTGGGTTAGGGGTACTCCTGGTCACACGAAGTAAGAACTGCCCTCAATTGACACAGGACCAAAAGCCACAGCATTAGTCACCACAAGGATAACAAAATCGTAGTACCACAACCACAGTAGGAAACCACAAAATTACACCACTATCTAGAGCAATATGTAATGCAGCTGTGACTGGAAGTGTGCTCATGTACAGTTGCATATTTGAAATCCAGCACTCAGTCCCCTATTAAAAAAAAAAGAATTTTTGAACTTGATGAGTAACTTTCCAAACATGCTATCAACGCGTCTGCCCCATGTTTACATTGGCTACAGGAGGCAAATAAATCAAATCCCCACTAAATCTTTAAGCTGTCCGACCTTCTCACCTACTATTTTGGTACTCGGAGTACATTTTTTCCGAATTAGTTGTTCTTTTCTACGCTTCAGCTCGACTCTTAAAAAGTGGTTTTTTTCTATTTTAATCCCATCAAAATGTAAACAGAAATACGAAACTTTCTGATATAATTTCTACGCATTTCCTCCAAGTAAGGCAGTCAAAATACAAATAATCGAAATTCTTACAGTATTTTAATTATTACAAATGTACTGATCTGATCTAACTTTTCTGGACCTTCACCATTCACAATGGTATCTGTCTGTTTATTGTTAGTTCCAGACGTGTATTGAAACTAAAAAAAATCCCTCGCATTGCTCTTTTATCTTAAAAAATATAATTCACGTGCGTCTACATTCTACAGGAATATTGTAATAACAACAAATTGTCACATTAACTTTCCTTCTCAACTAAAGTCAATCATAAGCCTCCGCAAAAGCCTACAACACAGTATTTAAATCTACTCAATCTACTCCTAAAATTCCTTACAAATAAGACTAAAAAATACTAAATAACGAGACAAATCCATGTTGCTTCACTATTACTTTTATTTTCATTAAAAGCAAAACGTTTTAAAATTCCATATACACTCCGAGAGTAGTGATGCACACGCATAGCCCATTTAGCCGTCAGGCAAAATGACTTACATTGAGCCTTCTAAATGCTTTTAATTTTTAATACCCTCACAAGGTCCGTTCATTTTATATTTGGTGAAATTCCATAATTATTACATCATTCCACTGTCAATTGAAAAGCGTCCATTTTGCCCCACAACATGGAAATATTCTTATGTCCACCTACTCAAAGCAAACAAACATACGCTGAACTCCTCCGTCCTTCAGATTATAGCATTTCATTGAATATATGCGTGTGAACTATTGACTGTCCCAAATCACAATTATTATTATTATAGTAACGTAGTTTAATTTTTTTGTATACTTACTATTACCATACGTAACCCAAGTTCATATGCTTCACATATAAACCTCACAAAGTTTATTTACTCAAGTGAAGTACAAGCGTAAATATTAAATCCATCCCACATGTACATACAATGTGTTACAATCCCAGGTTCCTGTAGGGATAGAGATACTCATTTAATTTAATTTAAAATCAGTGTTTTCTAGAATTGTACCCACTTCAGAAATAATATGCTCCACTTTGATAATACTCTGTTTACAAATGACTCCCCAAAGTCTATTTTTATTGGAGCCGGTATCCTTCCCTTAAAAACAGAAATTTAAAAGTAGATGCTAAAATTAAGTACAGGTAAATAATTATAAGGAAAATTATAAATAATTATTTAATGGAGATAAACTTACACTGGGTTAAAAAAAACTGGTCTCGCTCAACTCAACACACAAAAAAATTAATAAGTAAATGTGAATTGAAAGATGTGTCAACACGAAAGGATTTTTTCTCGACTATTCGTCATTGGACTCGCCACTCGCTAGTATTTCCTCATTTGGCCTCATTTACGCGCTCAATTTCAAAAGCTGAGTATCTACGCCATATTCGAGCTTGAGCGTAGCTTTGGTGGAAGCACTTTACTACAAACAAAAAAAAAGTATTAATTAAGTACACTCTTTTAGGATAGGAACACTCACATCTTCCAAGTTCAGTTGATTTGATAGTGTCTCATGGATGAGGAGGGTTGAAATTGAATTAATTTTTTGACTCAATTAACTGTTATTTATACATCACTTGAGTTCCGTGCTGGGTTTTTAAAATGTGAAATTAAACGCCTGCACATACACAGTGAGGGTGTGTTGGTTGTCTTAAACCAGTCCGAAGAAATAGTGATTCATTCACTGCCATATAGCTAGAGGATTAAATAAATAAAAAAAATTATGAAGAGGATTTTTATATTCGGAATTGTGTAAATGCCATCCATGTTATTCAAGTGTTATTTTGTAGACTCAAATTATTCAAGGTATGTTATATGTTTTGAAATCATTGGATTTGAGTGACCGTTGTCAATATATAGGAATTCCTTGCTTTTTAACTTTTTAATTCCTTGACTAACCTTGGTATACGATACAGGGAGAAGTTTGTTTGTAATTAGATTTAATAGTAGTTGCAGAATGTCTCGAGGTCTCGACATTGATACACTTATTGGACGGAAGTTTGTAAAGCGTCATAGTTCTTACTCATTTCCTGTTTGAGTAGGTTAGGATTGAAACTCCTTGGTCACTGGTGGAGGAACTCAAAATTAGGTTTTTTGTAATTACTTATTTGACAATGACATGATTTGTGTCATTAAAACAGCCAACTTTTGTGGGCAGTTTTGTTTGAATTAGTTGTTGTGTTTTTTGTTCATGTGATTTTATTTTATTTTCCAGTGTGTTTATGGGCAGATGAGGGATTTCTACATTTGTTGTGTTGGTTTGTTTCTGAATGTTTTTTTTTTTAAAAAAGGCATTCATGTCGATGATGTACTTACATGGTTGTGTCGATGGTTTGAAAACAGTCGAAGCTCAAAACCAGAACGTAGCAAAGTAATGTAATTCCTCCCCCTTTGGCTATACTTGCTAAGGATGGTCTGAATTAATTATGTTTTTTGTTGTGTATGACATTTTTTATGTGTGTACATGTTAGGAAGATATTCACACGACGTGTAAATATCGTCTATGAATATTCAGAACTTCTATGAAAGTGTTACATCTTAAAAGCTGCTAAAGCACTACATTTTTGAATGAAGTAGTCAGGGTAGTGGGGTAATCCGCTGGTAATGATTCAGAAATACTTCTGGATTAGATACTGAGAGATTTAAGTGTTTTTGCAGAAAGAAGATTAGTTGAGTTTGTAATAATTAGTATTGAGCCAAAATCATGGGATGTTTTTAAGTTAGTACATCGTGTCTTGGAATCGGATGAGTAATTTGCTACTGGTGATGCTTCCTGTAGAATTTTCGGCTATAGTTGCATGCCAAAATAATATAGAAACGAGTATTTATAGACATGTATGGTAAAACTAACCTTTCAGACAGTGAAATCAAACTAAAATTAGGGTAAAAGCCATTCTAACATTTTGCATGGTGTATAACAAAACTATGTAACCAGGTACAATAAAAGTGATGGTGAAAATAGTTTAAAGCCTTGCATTAACGGATGTGTTTTGTTGTGTTTTCAGACGGGCATTCCAGTAGGTGTTAAGGCTTTATTTGGTGGAACGAAATGAAGTCATGAAAAACTCTTGAATGTGTGCTTATGTTTAGTGGTTCGGACCAGGCTTTCCTTTTCGAAGGCATTTAAACACGGAGAATGTCTCCCTTATTTGTGATAATCGTTAGTGTGTTGGCTATAAACGCTCCATCAGTTTTAGCTACAATTTATGTCATTTCCGAAGCAACCAATGACACTGTGGCTGTCATGAAAGATCAGCCGGCAAAGTTTATACCCGATCCCGAATCTTTTACAGATTTTCAAGTAAGTTTTTGTGAAGCGACATTGTAAGATGAGAGTTTTTATTTCCAATTTGTAGTGCAAAATTACTAATCGTACTTGTAAACCTGGGAATCTAGTCTTTTAGACTTCATTATTCGGATATGTAACGATTTAATTATTTTTGTGCTATTTGCAGGGTTACGTGGTTTATGCGGATCCACCGACTGCGTGTTCATCTGTAAGTATCGAATCTGACGTTCATATTGTCAAAACAACAACTTTTGTGTAATTTTTTATGCTTTTAATTTAGGTAAAGCCACCACCTGTAATTCCATCCTCAGCTCCTGTACGTTGGATACTGCTTGCCCGCAGATATGAATGCGACTTTCAAACTAAAATTGAAAATGCTCAGAACGCAAGTTACTTTGGTATTATTGTTCATAATGTTGGACTAAATTCCACCGAAGCGATGTGGGTTAAAGATTCAACCGGGCTAAATATTTTTGCTATCTTTATTGGGGAATATGATGGAAAATTGTTAAGAGAAAATTTCACGTGGGATAAAGGGTACTTGCTCTATAACGTAATCGTAGCACCGTAAAATTGAGTGTAAATTTTTAAGGCAAAAATGACGATGGATAATGCTTTATGTTACTTTGTAGGTTTTCGGTCCGAATTCAAGATGATTTTTCGTTTAATGGCTACCTTCTTCCATTTGCAATTGTTGTGGTACTTTGTTTCGTCGTCATGCTTCTCTTTATGGTAAGATTGGTAAGGACCCAATAAGGACACATACTTACATACTTTAATTGTCAGATTAAGTGGAAGTATCGTTGAGAAAGTACTCATCTACATTTTACAGTATTGATTTTTCATTATAATATTTTGCTTAAATTTTGCAACGCTTAAGATTAGTCTGGGTACTCACATAAACTATTTTGACTGAAAGTTCACAATAACACGAGCTTTAAGATCGTAAAAACAATATTACGGGGCACAGACATCAAACACTTTTGGACATTCACAAATATCAGTAATGCGATTATGGTATGTAGATCTATGTCCTTGCTGGGGGTAGCTTTTTAGCAACGGTTAACTGTCTTACTGTCTGTCTCAATGCGTACTCATACTAGTTAACACGATACTAATAACAAATTATTACTGTACATTGAAACAACTGCTGCTGCGAAGTTAACCCCTCTCTAAATTAAGTTGTTATTTGTAGTTATGGCAACAAGTAATTCGCTGGGTTCGTGAACGGCGGCGGAATCGAAAACGAAGACTGCCTGCCTCAGCACTGAAGAAATTACCTACACAGAAATGGACAAAAGGAGACCCGTATGAGACATGTGCGATTTGTATTGAAGATTTTGTGCTCCATGATAAAATTCGCGTTCTTCCATGTTCTCACGGTGGGTTTGTCGTTTTATTTCATTTCAATCTGGGGTGATCTGAATTTTTACGATAGAGAAGAAGTGATGTCGTAACATAACCATATGGATGTTTTTTTAGGATTTCATACGGATTGTATCGATCCTTGGTTAACGAAAGGAAGAAGAGTTTGTCCAATATGTAAGCGCAAAGTTGTGTTAGCAGAGGAAAGATTCTCAGAGTCTGATTCGGATTCTGACTCGGAGACAGCGCCTTTACTGGGTGCTTCGACTTCCCAAACACAACCTCCGAATTCAATGGGTAGCACTTTTGTTCAGCAAAGAGTAAGTTGGATTAACTGTAAAAGTTCCATGAGAGAAGATTTAAGTCTTTATAGAGAATTTTGCAAGTTATATTTGAATTGCAGGAAAATCCTTTCAGAAGAGCCCAGCGACGTATGCGAACACGCCCGCAGCAGCGATCTGTTGTTATCCCAGATTCAGAATCGTCTAGCGACGATGATTATGCGAGTTCATCAGATCCAAGCAACGTGAGTAGCGGAAGCCACAAGAGCATTGTGGCGGAGGTACACTTGTCGCAAAATCATGCATCTGGTCCTCATCCTTGTCAAGTAAACATCGACGGTGCACTAATTTTGACTGACCAATTAGCATCATCGGTTGCTTCTTCGGCAATTGCAGCAGACCTTGAGGGATCGACTATCACACAGGGTGATGGTGGTGGAGCGTCTGTACTAATTCAATCTCAGTTGCCTAGTAGCAGTAGTAATGGAGTATCACAGCCCACAGATAATGAAACACATAATATAAACGATAACTCTGGTCCTATGGTCGTTAAAGTGAACCCATCCGATTCTCAGGAGTTACCAGCTGTGACCCCAGATTTTTCTACTTCGTTCTCAGCTGACATGTCTACAACTGATAATCCCACAATCAATTCAAGTTTTAACAATGCCATAATGTGAAACCAGTTCTTAACTATTATATCTTGATATTCTGTCATTTTTCAGCTAAAAATAACAATTTTATTCCTATTCGTAACGCGTTTCGTAAATCCGTTTGGTCTACCATAATCATGTACAGTATGTTACTAGAGGTTTTGCCCCTAAAACATGTTTTCCATTTGAACAAAGTAATGGCCAATATATTGTGTGTGCAATTACCCTGTGTCATGAATTAATTTCCGTAATTTTGCTGAAGTTAAGTCTCAAGATAACCTGTTTTTGTTGACATTAAACCCGCAGTCTAGGTCGATAATCGAGGAGTTTTTAGTTTCATTTTACTTCGGTGCGTGATAAATAGACGTTATATTTCTAGTTCGTGTCAGCGTTTCGCTTAATATTATTGTGAGTACACATCCAAGCAACTTTCTGGTGTTTTTGTGTTTACCCTTGTGTAATCGGAGAACGGTTTCATAATAAAATCATTTTTAGCAAACCTTTGTATTTCTAGTGCTTGATTTGGACACTTTCCAGAATATATGTTGTAGAATAAATCAGTACCAATTAACCATAGTTCCTGGTCACAGCTGTACCTTGCCTAAAACCAGTGAGAATTACTACCGTGTTTTTGTATATATATGTAAATAGTCTTCACCGCAACTCCAAGAGTTTTCCCAACACAGCCTGACATTTTAGGGACACCACAGTTTAGCTGATAAAGTTGTTTTATGTTATGCTTACGCCCAACCTAATAACTTGATTATATTACATATTGCATAAGCAGAGAGGAGACTATAACATTGAAGTAGAACGCCGACACGTATGGTTGAACCTGAAATCAGATTAATTAATTAATTTTGATTAAATTATGACAACCTAGTAGCCATAAAGTTAGAAATCTACTTGCACAAGCCAATATAATCACATGGTCGCTTTTTAAAAGTAAATTATAATAGTTACGTCTAAAAGCAAACTCCATAAAAAGCCTAGTACTTACTTACGTATCCAATCCATTTAACAAATAACCCTTCCAGAGTGCCTCATGCCGTGCTTCCATGTACATACGTAAAAAACTACTACCAATAACAATTATTATTGCATAAAAGCATGCGAGCAACAACTGTTCTCATCACCACCACTCGATATACGTGTGCGTTCCCATTAAGACAACATTCGGTACACAGGGAATTGTGAATGTGACATGTTATGCCTGTCGCTCATTCATAATAGGGCACTTATTGTTAGTAAATACTACTTACACTTACACTATTTGTTACCTGTCTCTTGCTGCAGTCCGCAGTAAATTACGCTGTCAAAACTCCAAACCATTTGAAGTTGAAACTCGTGGATTCGATTAAAATCCCATTTTGTGCTAACAAAAATGATTTGAATGTAACTTAATGTGTTTCCGGTGGAAATCTCTACTTGAGGAGTACTAAAGTACTAATTGTCAGTAGTAAGTACTTACATGACCACACACTGATAATAAAACCTCTTACAACCATTATGCAGCTACAAGCACTCCTGGTTTAATTCTCTTGCAAGATCGGCACACTCAAAAAAAGTCATAGTTTAAGTTCTATTTCGTGTGAGATAAACAGGGAAGATTCATTATCAAAAACTTCTTCGAGTGAAAATCTTTTCTTTAATTTTCAGAATTTTTGCAAAATAAATATCTATCCTCTATAATAGATTCTGCCGTAAAAACGCCTCCCACTCCCAATAGAATGCTAGCGTCGTTACTGGGATTCATGTCGTTTGAAGTAATTACTAGCTACAATGAAAAACGCTTGTGCTCACAATAACTCCTATTGTTATTTTCAAATAGAGTAGATATTTCATTCATTATAAAAATATACTCATTGTAAAAAGAAGGTACGCAATTGAAGCAAATATTTACTTTTATGTAGTGCAATTTCATTAGAAAATTCATAATGTCAAGAGAGAGCTTCGATACTACTAAACTACTAGAAATTTGGTTTAGTAGTCAGGTTAGTCTAAATTTACATTACTAATTTTAAAGTAAAGAATTGACTCACAAGAGTTTTATACTTCTTGTCGGAGATAAACTGATGTTCCATTCCATGCCTTTTTGTTGGGAAACCTCAAGTTCTGTTTCTTTTTGCCCTTGCGATCCAATTGTCAAAACAGGCCTGCCTAATATAAATATAACTCGGAATCCGAATGTACTTTGCCCCAGTGTAATAAGTTAAAGGCAGGCACACTCCTAATTAAAATGAAATGTAAATATGAACACATGACAATGCATTCATTAAAAAATGCCGGAAATATTTCTCGAAGGTACTTGTATGTAGTTGCTTTTGTTACGGCTTGCCCAATCCCCATAGTCGCAGCCCGACAAACATGAATTTTTTTTAAAAAAGGGAATAACTATGGCAAGGCTAGCGACATATATTTATAATGTATTTTCTTTTAGCATCTCTATAAGTAGATACTTATATATATTTACGAAACGTTTTTTACTCAAGGAACGTTCTGAACTGAACATTTTAAAGTGAGTGTGGATACAGTACTCTCATGCTTTTTTGTTTAAATAAATGATGAAATCAATCTTACCAGTATCACAATTGAGGCTTGAGAGTAACAAAATATAATTTATTTGAAATACTTTAAGGTACATGTATATGGTAAAAATACGATCATCACGACCCAACGCTCAGTAAACCCACACTAATTCCAATGTTATCCTTGTAAAATCCCCGTCCTGTGATATTGTCAAAAATTATATGGCAAATTGTAGAGATTCTGTATATCTCATGACAAAATAAAATGAAGCGTAGGTACGGCAACGAACCTCCGGTAGTAGAATCTAATGGGACCCGGTCGGGGCGGCGGATTTGTGTACGGTTGGAACCGATACACAGTGCGACAATAACCCCGGTTATCCTTTCTCTTCCCGGGCGGGCAGGATCTCTCAGGAACAATAATCATAGTTTTACTCCGAATGATTTTTGTCTCATCTTCATTACCATTCTCATCCAAAGGGATTTGAGGGGGTAAATGTAAATTGTCTATTCTTGAGTCCGCCGGGTCTTCAAAATGATCAAGTGGAGGACCATGTCCGTGATGGTCATGCTGTGGCACGATATTATTAGACTCCAGTAGTGTATCATCGTACCTCGTATTTCGGTAGTTGAGGAACAGTCTTTCAGGAGATTCTTCCGGTGGGAATGGTCTCGGTGAGATGGAGTGCCGGCAATTAATATTCCGTGAGTCTATGAACGCATGGAATATAGAACAGAGTCTCATTTCGTGAACTCTCCCATGAACATCTCTCGTCTCTTTATTTCGTCCACTACTCGGCTCATAGAAAATATTCTCATCTGAGGAGCCCGCCCCAGACAGGTTCTCTGAACTTGAGTCCTCCGGATGGTCAAAGGGCAAAACAGGTACCACTGGAGACTCATTTGTGAGTAAGGGATGAGGAAGGTTCCACACTATTTGACTTAAATTTGACAGAACTATTGTGTAAATAAAACTACTGAAAATCAGACTGCCCCTGGTGTCATACATGGTAAATATAGACGATTTAAATACTTCTACTCTTCACCAATCAGCGTCCTTAGACCACACAAAAAAAAACAAATCCAGGGTTTTTTGTTTCACTTCTTTGACATTGGATCACCGGAACTTGATTTTAAATAGGCACAGAATAATAAAAAAAACTCTTCCTCCGCCAGCTTCGTCGTCCTTCCAATTAAATTCTCGGGGGTGAATATAACCGAATTACTTGACTAACTGCATATCTTCCAGGATCTTGGGAAAAAATTACCGGAACCTATAAACGACAGGGAAGAAAGAAAAAATAGAGAAGCATTGGAGACTTGAGGAGTTGAGGAGTAGTACTATAATAAAAAAAATACTTTATGAGTTGTTATGGCTATATACCCTCAACGACTTGGTCCACGTAAGATTTCCTGTATGATACTTGAGAATTGAGTTACCTGCCTTGTCGGCAGGATCTAACTTTTGATGTGGTGGGAGCTTGGTCCTCAATTTGACACTCGGGAGCTATTAATAAGAGATCGTGGGTTTTAGTGCTGATCATGACGACCATTCGTCTCGCACCCTCAAGAGTGACTTGTTTGTTTCGAGTCGAATTACAATTACAATGTGCTTAAAGAACGTTCTTTTTCCCTTTCATTGTCCTGCTCGCATGTATCAGCTCAGTATGAATTTTTCCATCGTCAACAACAACAGCGTGCACCACAATCCTAACTATTACAAGGTACTCTGACGATGATTCAAACGCCTGCCTATCACTGCTGTCGTCCTTTGTCCATTACAGGATCAACTACCATCGTAATTATCTGCAGCATTTGTAAGTACTCTGCTAATAGGTAACGTACAAGATCCTAGCAGTAGGTCGCCTCAGAAGTTTTTTTTTTGCGTGCAGTACTTACTTACTTATACACTTCATATGACTAATTATGTATATACACCTCATAACAATTTTTACATTTATTATGCCGTTCATGTGTGTATGTCTTTTCCAATCTATTCAATTCAAATCGCATATTACCCTTTTAACTTATTTACCTCCTGATAGTAATCTCGTTTGAGTTTTTGAAGATTTTTCATTTCACTTTGGTTCATAGCTTAAATATAGGTACATCCAATAGTCATATATGTACGGAGGACTATCTACTGACTGGGAAAAAGGAGCTCGTGAAGCGTTCATATATCCATTGCATATTGGCATTGACAAACTTATTATTATCTGAAAAACTTGCAAGCCTTCGAGCATCTACGAGCACCACTGACGTTACAGATATTCTAAGAATTGCCTTCAAATTTAATTAATTTGAAAGAGCGGACCCTCAGTTACGGGCATGCGAGATATGTGAAGAGCGAATCTACCCGTAGCAGTCGAGTCCAATCCACTATTGCCATTTGACATATACACTTAAAAGGTTTCATGTAACGGTTGCCCAAAACCATAATTTGATTAATCGAAAAAACATTTGACTTGCGGCTCAATTACCAAAGTGTCTATATGGATGCGTACAGCACAGTATATATAGCGTGTAGGATGGGAAATATAAAATCATCTCGTAAAGTGCTTCGAAGATATCCGTTGGGATGAGTCCAGGTGTATCTATGGATCTACAGTATATGCCGCAAACTATATGTACTTTTACGATTGCTACTCTCAATTAGACAGAAACAGTGGTAATGACAATGACGTATTTTTTACCGTCTGAAGTTACTCAAGGTATGGAATGCAAAATTCTCATTGAGCATATATCTATACCACACCTACCAGAGGAATCCCTTACATGGGACATTCCCAATTGGAAGAGGGAATTTACAGTATGGATTTTGTTATGTAGATACATGTAATTAATTATATATGTCTGTATTTGCACAAGATCTCAAATGAAACTGATACAAGTCCACATTTTCAATCAAGTGCACTCAGCTGAATGAGTATTAATTAGGAGTCGTAAGTGAAGTATGTGAGTTAGAATCAAAGGATACAGGTCTCTAATAAAATAGCTATCATTTGGAAATTGTTTCAGACTTGCACTTTACAAACTGTACATTCTTGGTTGTTGTTCTTCAGAGTAGAGGTAAATGTCCTACTCCCCTTGGCTTCATTATTTAACCATTTTCTGGCCTATACTGGCCTATATAGATGCTCATGCTTTGGTCATTTCTGCTAACCATAACCCACTGACCAAATAATTATTCTACAGGAAAATGAAAGTGACCGGGGATCAAAGTTCAGCACACTGTGTACCTATATATGTACGTCTACACTTATGATGCTCATACAATTATGAGTTATGGGCGGCTGTATGGTGTATGGTAGATACTCAAACTTGGAAACTTTTAAAGTTCCGAAATAAATCATTAGTCGTTAAGACATTTGACGGGTGGGCGGAAAGGTCACATTCTTGTTATATTTAATTTACCTGCATACAACTGTAATTACGTATGCACCAATTAATCCAAACCTAGCGAATTACTGTTTATATTTACAAAAATAACAACAGGACTCGGGAAAAGCCATTTACTGCAACCAGTATCATTTTCCTGTAATAATTATTCTATCCTATGCTTAAGTACTACAGACCGGGTAAATTGTTAAGTCGATTAAAGGAACTGCAAAAAACAATTATCGCTCCCTCTTTGACCTTTCGTACGCTTGCCTATGACTGCCCTGTCAGAGAATTTGCTTTCAAAAAATCAAAATGTGCCCCTTTTAATGACATCTGCTCCCAGTCAGTAAATCACACCATGTTTACTTACATACTCGGAAATTGGATACGCTCTTATGTGCTTACAGTAAATTACTCTTAAGTGCTCTACAGTAAAAATTAAGTTACATATGTCCGTCGGATGTTAGTAGACACTTGTGAACACACTATGCTAGGAATATCTTAATAAACATAGAGCATATTTCATTTTAGCCAGTGAATGTTCCCTATAGCTATGAGATCCTTTTATATTCAAGGGGTAATAAATAGTTTTGGAATGGTGGTAAAATGAATTATAGTGTTCAATAAAAGGAGTATGGGAGTTTTTTTTTACAAATTATAAAGTACCACATAGTATATACATGTACCGTCAAGTAGGGAGTATATGCTCTGACGGCTTAAAAGTAAGTTGCAGTTAAATACTTATTCTATATAAGTGTGCCATACCTGCATCTGTGGATTATTCGAGGATTTTTCTAAAATTGATTATGACAGCCAAGAGATATTAATTTGCATTTTAATTAGAACTTAGTCTTCGATTTTTATAAAAGTTACTGAACGCGGGCATAGCTAGGTGTATAGACCAGTGTGATGTATAGAAGGGGCTGTGGCATGAGCAATAACAAGAAGTAACCTTAAAAAAAATGACATGGTGAATTCTCTATAGATTATTATTATACTCACAACAACACCTGATTTGTTACAGCCATTGATAGTATTACGTTACTTATATGGTTCTTGTGGGAATATAGGTCGCCCCAACTCCAACAACGTTGCAATTCCCAATCGTATCTTGAGAGTTGCAAAAACCATAAAGCACTTATTATTTCATATTTATTAAGTTTATTATACTCTCACGAAAATTGTTTTTACCGTACGGATCTATATACTGTGTAATAATAGTAGTACAGGTCTTGACTTACGTCATCATCATACTTCCACCAGAGTGGTAAAAGCATGTGCTCTCTTGTTGTTAGTGACATTCAATTGAATATTCACTTTGTTAGCATGCAGTTAGCGTCCACACTCAAGTCAAAGGGAACTACTCACCTGCCCTTGGACATTTAGAATTCTAATCTTTCTCAGTTTCGTTCTGCCTTGCTTAAACTATATAGGTACAGTGCACTCTTCCTATAAGGGATGCTAAGGGGACCGGAAGATTTTATCCCTTATAAGGATCATCTTCCATACCCCTAGTCTTCAGCAATAGTGAGATGGATTTGGGACTGTGGATTCCAATCCCTTATGTCCGAAACCCTTGTAAGGGGATCCCTTATGAAGAGCATGGACTGTACCTGCAAAGATGCTTCTGGCGGATGTGCACTAAAGGCATTTATTAATTTTTCAAGTTTGCATTTTCTTGAGCAGCCGCTCCTGATTAAATTCCGTTGACATTGTTGCACGACAACTATTACTGTTAAATCTCAAGGATGACATCAAAAATCAGGTAATTTTACTCATGCAGTCTTGAGCCGAATAGGTATCCTCCATTACCTATTCTACATAATGCTTACAAATTTTGTGCTCGTTGACAGAGTCAGTTGTGTGTAGGTGAAATATTTGAGGATCTCCTTCCGCAAGAGCGGTCATTTCACCATTGGAATGGCCAAATCGGAAGTGGGAAAAGTACTTTACTCTGTAGAACTCTACAAAGAAAGTCATTTCCTGGTAATCCCATAAACTGCTGGTAATTCCTCGACACGCACTACCCCCGTCATCAGGTGATCACTTGGAAACGTTTGCAAAGCTCCCTCAATAAAAGATGACGAGGTGATCGCAAGGAAAGACAGCAAATAGAATTAAAATTTATTCGAGACGGAAAATATATCTTCGAAACCTTCGCTATGTATATATGAACATTCAGGGTAGAGAATTCACGAGCTTAAAAAGAATAGGTATAGACTCCGCCAGCGGCTAGTTTAACATCAAAGATGACAGACAGACAGTTAGGAACGTATGATGACAATGGGTCGTATCGTTATTACAAAATTTTGTAATGGTATGCTAATGTAGTAAGTGATGATGGAGTAGGTACAATGTAACCTAAAGAGGCCGACATAAAATCAAGAAGTTAAGTGTAGCAGGGCCAAGAGCAAAGTGAAAGTTATGCATGATGTGTATGACAGCCAGCGGACCGTAATATTTTTAAAGGTCTCATAATTGTCCGCTGAGCCATACTATGACATTACTGACTGAGAATGAAGGTAATGAAATAATACTGTACTTTCATAAATATTGATGCTTCTACCAATATTTGGAGAACAAGGTAGTCTCTAATCAATACGTCCATATCATGTACATATGTCTCTTGCTGCACTGTGTAATAGTACTTTTAGATCTATACTGGGACAATGATGCACACGTTGTGAGTGCCTATCAAAAAACTATAACGGCTGTATAGGGGAGTACAGAGAGAGGGTCATCTGCGACATAAAAACAAGTTTTAATATTCACTGGGCATAATTATTATTGACAGTGAATATTATGCTTCTGTTGCCGAATTTTAAATGGTTCCGTAATGGACGTCGCATTCTTTCCACAACTGCAGTGGAACTATACCTGAATTATTTTCCGCTGTTATAACGGATGACTGTGCTTACCGGTATTTAAAAGATTAACGATGTTTACCTAAGGACACGGTATTAACTCCAAAATGTTGACAGAATAAATAAACAATAATTATTAGAAAAAAGTATATGCAGTTATATGAGTGTTTTATCTATTAGTTGGTGTGAAGTTAATTATATTATGATTATGTTAAAGTTAAGTGATGATGTATAATTTTTGAGGAGCCTCTTATCCTTAGTATCTCCATCTGTTCTGTAAAGGATTTTGAAACGTTTACGGAAAATTTTGACTTAGCACCTCTTACTTCAATAAAAAAACTCAATTACTTCCACATTTGAAACATTTTGCAAAAAATGGTCCCTGAAAATAATTCGGACTTTGTAGACATGGCAAAAATAATTTTATACATCTTAATGCAAAATGCAACTATACCCGCTCTACAGTTCCCAACCATCCAAATTACATTTACAATTGACATCTTCCGCAGCAACGGCTCAACTGTTACATGTAAGTATCTTAACGAAAAGGGCGGGTTTAAACTGATGATGGTTTTTTAATGACAGACTTCATACCAGAAAATTTGGATGAAGGACAGAATCCGTATTAGTGATTTTTATGATTTTTTCAGCTAATTTCTAGGATTGACTTACAGCTGTCGTCATATGAGATGGCGACAACAAGCTTGAAGAAATATATTTTAAAAAATTCAAGTTATCAGTAACTTACTGTTAAAGTTTCTCTTGCATATGTGGTTTTACTTTTATGAGAAATATTCCTTGTTGTCCATAAATTTAATTTATTATATTTCTGTACTTTTTCCGGAGAAAAAACATCTGAACTAGTTGATTTGTGTTGCATGGAAAGTTCCCACTACTACAGTAGTTTCCCGAAAAATGATGAAATTCTCAATTTAGTGCCCTAATCAGCAAATAAATGTCTCCGGCAAAACTATGAATGATGGTTTTACTAAATGTGTAACTTTCGAGGAAAGTAATTTGTTACTTATGTAATTGAAGGTGTGGACAGATATTGTATGCCTCGTGGGTGCAAACGGACTTTTGAGAGAATGGAAACTTGGCCATGATACTTACTTTGGAAAAGTGCCAGAAGGATTGTAACCAAAACCAGACGTACTACATCACTGCTGACATTTTCCGAGGTCAGAAGTCAGGAGTCTTTGTTCCCAACAATTCCCCCCACTAAGTCCAAACACTTTTAATACAATTTAAATACAGAAAATTTCCTAGGATTTGATTTCGTTTTTAAATTATTTACAATTTTGTTCGCTACTTTTTAAAAAGGACCATCTGCATTTCGGGAATAAGCCTGTAAACATAAATGGAATCTCTGAAGCAAATCTTAGTTATTGATGCGTTTAAAATTTTTGCCATAGTCGATTTGTTACAATTCCTTTTTTTAGAACCACAAGTTGATGCAGTAGTCGTAGCACAATCTGTTAATTCATTTTCCACTGTGTGTAAGTATCTGTCACAGGTGGAAATGTAGACCGTTTTTACGATATTTACTCGTTGCTTACAATTAAGAAGGAAAATACATAATTCTGTGGTAACACATGAAATTCACTCCCACGTATTTGTTTTGCAGTTTGTAATCTTCGGGTCTTTCATGTTTACATCAATTATTACTGAATAAACAAAGTCCAAATATATAATTTACGTTACTTCCACCATTCATAAACTCATCTGAAGGTTACTCAATAGATGGCCTCATTTCGTTTGCAGCAGCGTTGGTTGGTGTGTCATGATAAAAGTAATTAGTATTAAATGTCTTTAAGTATTTTATAAATAAATCTAGCGTCTGAAGCTTCGGAGGATTATACATTAGAGTTTCAACATCGTAGAAAATTGAATGCTTACTTGACTAGGTCGTCTTTTTATCTAAGCATAGATTTGTTTTAAATTAGCTCATTAGCACATCAGGCACGGAGGACATCTTGTCACAACTCAAGAAATTAATGAAAGCTACTGGTGATTACCCGGAGCAACTCCTATTCCAATACTTTTACTATATATATTCTGGTAGCATCCTGAGCTATTAAGATAAAAGAAGAAAGCCTGATTGCGTTTTAAAACAATGGGTGGTCCAAAGCAATTCAAAGGTTCCTCTTTTTACAAAGTTGGAAATAGACAATTACTAAAAAAATTATGGAGACAAAGCGCATGAAGTAAATGTACAAACACTGAAGTGCACAATAACAATACACTTGATTTTAATAATTAATTTGTTCCATTGTCTAAAAAATAAAGCACTATTTACAAAACGGATGTTCTACCACATCATCAGGAAGGATTTCCCTCTCCACCTCCTCAGGACAATAGTTTGTTTGAAAATATTCATTAACTTGAGTAAATATTTGTGGCCGCAGAGCCCAGGGTAGTGAGCCAAGTCAGGATTTTTCCTGGAAGCGTTAAATTCCAATTTTGTAATAATTATTTCAGACTACTCTGGCCTTGACCTAATTAGAAATTTGGTTCCTTCTGGCACTGTGGCCAGCTTTCATAAAGTCAATTCAGATATTACGTTCCTTTAATAAATTCTTGAAATACTCGGCTGTTTCATGGGGAATCATAAGATGATGCCTTTGTATGCACCCATAATAAAGTACCTGTATGCACACACAATGAATAGATTCCTCCACAGTAATTATTACTCATCCCCAGAACTCAACGGAAGTTCCACGACAGTCTCACACAGAATTGCGATGACCTAAAAAGGGTTTTGATGTCAAGGCCCCTGGCCGTCCTTCTTACTATCATGGGCCTCAAGCCTTACTAGCGTAGTATACAGATTCTATTTATTTCCGAGTCCAAGCCCTTCACTTCTTTACTGGAACTAAGAACTTCTGAATATCCTGGACGGAATCCACATCCAGACTATTCATCCGAACTCAAGTGAGTGTCACGAGTCAGGATTCTGAAACTCGTCAGGTAAAATAATTAAATACAATTTTTATCTCAGTTTTTAAATACCCGTTTCCCTATCACACTTCTGTAATCCATCCCCTTTCCTCTTAGAATTTATTTGAGTCATATAAATGTAAATAACCCAATCTTATTCATATCTACTATTCTTTACGGTACAGATATACACCTATAGACAGCCCGCAGACCTGACACCTCTTTACAACGGATTTGAAGGGCACAGCTATTTTGGTCCCAAGTCCCAAGATCTTAATAGGCTCTTCCTATACCCAAGTGGGAGTCATTTCTATACTGTATAATGCACGTACATATGCATCCCTTCAAAGGAGATAAATCCCTTGTGAACTGATATAACCAATAATATTTGTATCCCCAGGAAAAAGCCTTCCTCCCCAAGAGGGCATTCATTATAGTCCGAGTTGACTTTATCACTTTCAGATAATTATGTATTTCCTGCGGCAAAAACAGCGTTCTAACGGAGGAGCCCCTATTTACGGAGCCATAGATAATTGTGAGGCAATCGTAAGTAACAATTAGTTCCAGTGTGGCGTCAGACAGTAGGACTTTATTGTCATATTGAGAGTTAATGACGGAGATAGGACTTTGTACTGCCTGTGCAGGAGGGATTAAATTACTAAGTGTAAGTGTAATTATTTCTATGCACGGTAATATTAAGTACAGTAGTTAGTAAATTACTTCTCATATCTCGTCCTCGACACTGAAGCCGTAGAATTTCTCCAAACAATAAATATCATTATTATTGCTATTTTTGATGTGAGCATGGATTCGTGATTTGTACATGGCCTCAGTCCCTCACACGTTCCACAGGGTTAGACGACGTGTAAATAAAGCCGCAAAATTGAAACGAAATAGAAACTCTCCACCCATGCGATAAGTTCAGCCAATGCAGGGATCCCACGTGAGGTAAATTCACTACACGTCAAATAAGTATGAAAATAAAGATAGTTATATTCAGTGCTTATTTATCTATCCTCATTGGAGTAAATTACATTGAGGACAGAAAGTGTAGGTCATAATAACCATTATTAAAAAATGAAGGAGTAGTGGAGTGATAGTACTTGACCGGAACTGGGTACGTGACCGTGGGACATATAATTCATTTATTATAATATATAGTGTGTTACCAGACCGTGTCAAAATCCGCCGTCTTATTATAGCAGGCGGTGGGTTTGGATTTGATTACATAAAAAAAAACTATTAGGACTTTGTGCATTGTGGAGTCTTCTATTGTGCTAGTGATGTTTTAGTTGATTGTGATATTTTTTGAATTTAACTCAGGTAATGAGAACAAATGCTGAGGAGACTGAAAGCGCAGCAAGTCCTTGAAAAATAAATTTAGGACCCATAGTTTTTGAAATTATAGGAAGAGTTGAGTGAGTCCAAACTCCTGGGGAAATAGGAAAGGAAAAAACGGAAGTGAGTTATTAAGACTGGTAGAGTATTGAAAATTTTATTGTTGATTTTATGATTTGATTCATTTAATGAGTATTTTATTGTTTGTTGTGTTACATTACATTGATTGTTGTGAAGTTAATAAGTTGTTAGTGTAATAGTAATGTAGTGGTTGAGCTGTTGACACGGCGTGTGGTGGTTAGTGATGTGGTAATTAAACAATAATGTTGGGCTATTTGTAGGAAGCTGGGAGACATTGGGGGCTTTCAGAATGAAGGTGGAAGTTAATCGGAAGATGGACTTATTTACGATATTTCTATCATGGCTGAGCATAGCATCATATCCAGGTAATAAATATTGTAATATTGGTGGAGGTTAATTTGATGATTGTGGAAGAGCGTGTGTGATGAGAGTGGGGATGTTGGTTTTGATCAGGTGTGGACAGTGGAGCAGCTGATGTCCAGAATCATTTAGAGATGGGAAGAATACATTTAGAGAATCGACAGTTTTCCGATGCTCTCACACATTTCCATGCGGCTGTGGAGGGGGATCCAAGTAATTATCAGACGTATTTCAAGAGAGCCCTTGTATTCATGGCTCTGGGGAAATACAACCAAGCACTGAAAGATTTTAGTAAAGTCATTGAACTCAAACCTGACTTCTCGGCAGCTATCCTGCAAAGAGCAAGTCTTCTTTTAAAGCAAGGTCAACTGGATCAGTCTCATATAGATTTTGAGAATGTTGTAAGTTGTGAAGTGTGATTATTTATAAATTATTGGATAATTATCGTAAATATGGGAGGGATGTAATTGTGAGTATGTTTGTCATTTCCAGCTTCGTAAGGAACCTCATAATTCTGAGGCTCTGGGTGGGTATGAAATGGTGGAGGTATCTAGGAAAGACTTGGATGAAGCAAAATATTACGTCGACATTGATGATTGTAATACTGCTGTAGAACTTTTGACCAGACTGATTGAAACTTGTCCATGGGATTCCTCTCTGCGAAAAATGCGATCGGATTGTTACCTGAGTTTAGGAGATGCTTCACGAGCAGTGTCTGATTTGCGATTTGCTACGAAACTCGTGATGGATGATACCGACGGATTATATCGCCTTAGTTCCATTCAGTACCAATTAGGAGAAATCGAGGATTCTTTAAGAGAAATTAGAGAATGTCTCAAGTTGGATCCTGAGCATAAGTTTTGTTTTCCTTTGTACAAAAAGTTGAAAAAAATAGATAAACTAAAACAAGATGCTGAAAAATCTGGAGAGGCAGGGCAGTTTGAAGACTGTGCTGTGGATCTAAAGAAGGTACTCCATAATTTTATACCTGCTAGTTGCTAGACCAAAACAATTACCTGTTTAACCTGCTGCAAAGTGGGATTTCCGTCAATTAAGAATCAATTAGTAATTTTTGTTGTGATATGCCAGGCCCTAAAAGTAGACCAGCAAATGCCACCAATGGTAGAATGGAAATTAAGACAGAAAATGTGCTGGTGCTACCTGAAGAACAGTGACGGAACTCATGCCGTTGATCAATGCACTCTTGCTCTTAAACTTCGTGAAGACGGGGAAATTTTATGCAACCGAGCTGAAGCCTACCTTTTGAATGATCTCTTTTCCGAAGGTGATGCATCATGTTTTTCTTATTGAACCTATTTTTTTGTAGCTTAATCTTGTAGTACGGCAATTGTAATGTGATTATACGTTTAAATAATAGCCATTGAGGATTACCGGCGTGCATTGGAAATCGATGAAGATAACCGTACAGCACGTGAAGGCATGCAAAGAGCGCAGAAACTTCAGAAGCAAGCGAAGAAACGTGATTATTATAAAATATTGAATGTTAAGAGAACAGCTACTAAGCAAGAAATAATGAAAGCCTACCGAAAAGCTGCTCAGAAGTGGCATCCAGATAATTACCCAGATGGTGATGAAAAGAAAATTGCCGAGGCCAAATTTATTGACATTGCTGCTGCCAAAGAAGTCTTGACAGATCCTGAGAAAAGGCAAAAGTTTGATCAGGGTGATGATCCTCTTGATCCTGAGGCCCAGCAAAGTCATCAACACGGGTTCAATCCTTTCACATTTCATTTTCAAAACTCGGGACCCTTTCATTTCAAATTTCATTGACCTCTGTGCGTTTCTAGTATTTTTTACTATGCTTCTCTGGATGGACTCTTTTCGGAGTCAAACCTCGTGTAATGACTAATTACGTGACTGTTTCTCTCGAAACACTTTAGTCAGAAACAATAATAATTCGAGATAATTAGGGAATTTTTGACATTTAGTACAATTTCAACTAGCATATAAAACAAATCCCTCACCCTTCGTCCTCGAGTCACAATAAAGCAAGCGAAATTCCATGTATGGTGCTTATCCTTACAACAATTTTTACTGATATTAATGCTGCCCCGTTCTACCCCTTATTATCAGTTTATTCTATTTCTGTAAATTTTCCGTGAAAAGTTGTAGTTAATATGTGACAGTTTCTGTCCTCCAGTTTCAAAGCCATAGTATCTAATTATAAGTCTGTAGTTTGTAGTTATTAAGACAGGAACATACTCTTTCGGGAACCGACGGAGAAATCAAGAGTCGATGTAGACTAAATGCTGCCTCGTGTAAGTTATGTTTTAGAACATTTTGGAACAGATGGTTAGTATAATGATGGAAAAAAGGGTTCATACTACATGATTTTATAGTTATGTCAAATAACCAGAGGTTAAGGGGGTACAATGCAGAAACATAGTTCACTTACACTTACAGGTATTAAAGCAGTTTCTCTGAGAACTGGGCATAATATGTGTGATTACTGGACATTAAATATTGATTATGATGGTCTGTTGAGGTATTTACTGAGCAATATATTACTATTGTCTAGAGTAAATAACCAGTTACTTGTATTGCAGTATGATGTGAGCTTTATCAGATGTAAACTTGCCATTTTTGTTTTCCTTAAAAAATTATTGTCTCTCACTACTAAGCGTCTGAACGTCATTATAATTCATGGTTATGTTACAAGTCATAATATTGTGTGTTTATGAGAGTAGCCCACCACAAATCAAAGGAATGTTCTTAAATTATTCGTGTTTGTGATTGAATGTGATTACTGCAATTTTTATTTTCATTAAGTTTAACCATTATTATCCTTATACATTATTGATTATGTAAGATACGCGTACCAAGATCACTCTTGGACACCTATAATTTAATCATAATTTGAATAGAATGTCATTGGAGGGATTCCCTCAAAAATTACATCGTATGTATGGGGTCGATATTCACAATTTACAACCCTCTTCCAATTTTTTAGTCCCAATTCCCCACAAATCGTATTGATCACATGAGTATGTAGTCATCTCCATGTATGTATACTGTCAATTTTGAAAACAATTCATGGACTCAGTACGTACCAGTTTAGCAACTAACGCACCTCTCACTTCGTCCAGTTAAATTTACCCAACTCATTCGAGAAATGGCTACCCATTTTTTCTGTCTACCTAGTTCAATTTGTTGCAAAAAAGCAACAACTATATATACATACACAAAAACATTGAATTTACTCCAAGATAATTGCAAAAATAACAATGCTATTGAGTCTTAATAAAAAAAATACTGATTACTCTATAACCAAAACTTCCGTACAAACCTCCTTTCATGTAATTAAGAATCCCTCATTCCCATTTGGATTTTACTACCGGAAAGTAAGTATTTATCTTCACAAAAAACATTAAACTTTTAAATTTAAAACATCCATCTCTAAAATATACCTCCTCGGGAGAAACATCTTAAACTCATTGTAAGTCAGTGATTAATTGCCAGCAGCTCATCAATATTTAATTCTTTTACGCGCAAATACCATAAAAAATATTTCAGTCATGTTTTAACAAAATGCAAATAGCCGTTGATTACATACGTAAAATAATCATGTGAGAAAAATAGCAACTCGAAGAAAATACATAAAAAGGAATAACAAAATAACAAATAGGATTAGAGTGAAATCTAAGATAAAAGACAGGTAAATAAACAGTGAATGAATAATTACTTAAAAAATGAATGAATAATTACTTAAAAAATACAGAGTTAAAGTTCAATCTCCGATATGCACAACAACTTTCACTTATTTGCATACACCTACATACAAAAACACCCGAGCCACAGAAGCGAGGGAGAATAAACCAACTCTACAATGATAATAAAATCCTACTTGATATACATACTGAAATACATAAACCAAAACATTCATTCTTCATTCATTGTGTATATATTCCCTACCACATAAAAATCCTGTGTTTGCCTATATGTGGTTTTGGTGAATAGTTGGACTGTCAAAGACCGCATATACCACACACACCAACCGAGACCACCCCATGCATGGCATGATCACCAACGCATACATACATTTGCGGAATTTGAGGGTAGCATCATAATAAAGAGCTTCCTCTGTTGCTCTGCATATATGCAATTATTGTTGTTCCGGGTAAAAAGGCTTTCCCTGGAAGAGGGAAGACGGGTTGAAAAAAAAATTCATGAGAGAGGGACAAGTCCTCTACGATGTCAAGGGAGATGGAAATAATAAAGAAGGGAGGATTACGCACCAGAAAATGATCACGTCTTCAATTATGATCTGACAAGATGATGTATAAAGTAAAAGTAATATGGTGTGCACAAACAGGAACAGGTAAGCAATAAAGCCTGAACCTGAAAGCACCCCAGTATAGCACTGTCCATTGTGCACCAGTCTTTCCTTACCCACTCGGCACTTTTAGTCCTCAACTCTCTGTCAGATGAGATGACGTCCTCTCAAAAGTCACTTACAGCTATCCAATTTCAAATTATATTCTATAAAATCCCTCTTTTAAAAACTTACAATAAAGCTTCTTTTTATAAAGTGAAACTTTCTTATAGACGAGTCCTTGTCCGTCCGTCCGTCTACAAAATTTTGTGAGTCGCACAACTCAACAACGGAATGACATACGGACATGGGACTTGTCCCAAAAAATCGGTCATACATTCGAGATGTGCCTTTTGGTATTTTCCGTGACCCAGGGTCAACCGTTTAACCTCAGAAAAATATTTTCTGGATACAATTATCAAAAAATCTTGCATTTGCTTTGTCTTTCCAACGGATTGACGTATGACCATGCGTCCTTTACAGATAACAATCCAACTCTATTTCCCTACCCTACTATAAATCTTTAAATACAAGTTTCACTTTCCTGCACATGCAAACAAAGTTTGCCCAAATCAGTACAGTACACGGATTTTTGTTCTGGCAACGATAACATCAGGGTTGTTACATCTGTAATATTAAATCACTTTATGGTTTCCATTTTGTAGTTTTTACAGATTTGATACGCTATTTAAAGCGCCCAGGGGTTTGATTTGATTAGATCTATTTAGATTTAATTGTCAAGTTATACGTCGAATTAAATCAATGATTTCCAATAATCCAGATGAGTTATAATATATGTTTAATGAAATACTTGTAATAAAAGTGTAAATAATTTGCTGTAATAATATCTTGTATTGTCAAAAATGTTGGTATTTGACACGCCGCTGTTTAATATTAGCTATACTCTAATTTTCCCTATTGCTTTTTTAATAATGTTTTCGCAATAATAGTAAAATTTTTAAAACAAGTTCATCAAAATGTACTGATTTTTTTCAATATGTTCCGGTCATTTTGAACATTTTGAAAGGGAAATCAAAATTTGATTCGGGGCTACCAGGACGTTTCAAACGAGGTGTTACTTTTACTTCTATGCTAAATACTTCCTGTTGGTCATGGAATGTTGCATCCTATTGAAATAACATAATCGTAGGGAAATCATAAAAACGATAAGAAAAACAACGGCTTTTATAATAAAAAAATAATGATAAAAACAATATTAATAATAAACATTAATAATAAATAAATGAAATTAATGATAAAAACAATATTAATAATAAATATTAATAATAAATAAATGAAATTAATGATAAAAACAATATTAATAATAAATATTAATAATAAATAAATGAAATTAATGATAAAAACAATATTAATAATAAATATTAATAATAAATAAATGAAATTAATGATAAAAAACAGTATTAATAATAAATAACCAAATTAATTATAAAAAACAATATTAATAATAAATAACCAAATTAATTATAAAAAACAATATTAATAATAAATAACCAAATTAATTATAAAAAACAATATTAATAATAAATAACCAAATTAATTATAAAAAACAATATTAATAATAAATAACCAAATTAATTATAAAAAACAATATTAATAATAAATAACCAAATTAATTATAAAAAACAATATTAATAATAAATAACCAAATTAATTATAAAAAGCAATAAAAATAATATATAAGAACATTAGGAAAAAATAACAATAATAGATGCAATAGTTTTGTTCACACATGTACACATATATTTAATTATATTTAAATAATTTTGCAAGTATCCAGAATGTCAAAAAATATCGAAAATGCTTGTAGAACGGCTCACATAAAAATGTAAACGAGTCTTGAAATTAAAGAAGCCCTTGGACGCGTGCTTCCTCAACTCTGAGAAATCTTAACGGGGAGAGCGTTGCCCCTGAAATAATTGGGAGATTGCGTCGCATATCACTTATGACACTTACAAAACGTAACGTATAGAAATGAGTTACGTTGCATACGTTACGGCTTATACGTGGAAGAGTATGCGTTGCTCAGTTCCCCATAATCTGAAAATACTTCGAAAGTGATAGACATAAAATGGTTTTCACAAGTAAGTGTTTATCCTTAATAAATTGTAATTAGGTAATTAATTAATAACGCACTTGCTTTAACACATATTTTTAAAGATTCACAGCTTCGACGTCTAGTCATTAAGGGCTTATTGCCCTTACAGCTGTGGTGTCAGATCCGGAGAATGAGAGGGAAACAGCAGGTGAAAACTTACAAAAGAAAACCTTTCTCCCTGGACAATTTCACGGAGGAAGAAAGTGTGTTCTTTTTTCGGTTTACACAGGACGAAATCAGGCTATTAGTCAAAGCTTTTAGACTTCCCATTCTATGTCAGACCAGGAACAAGTTATCTTTCACGGGTACGCAACTATTTTAACAGCAAGTAACTAAATAATTGTATATAGAACTGAATTTAAAAATTAACATGATACACAAGGTGAAGAGGGTCTATGTATCCTATTACGGAGACTTTGCTATCCTAACAGACTAGGAGACTTGGTGAAAACGTTTAGCAGGGACACCACAGCAATGAGTAGGATATTTCGCTGGATGCTTAATTATATTTTCGACAATTATGGACATTTGGTTACAACCTTGAATCATTCTTGGCTTTCCAAGGAGAATTTGAAGAATTTTGCAGAAGTAATTTGTTTTTAAAAAATACGAAAAGTATTGTAGGTACTCCATTAAATTATAAAATCCATGTAAGCATTACTACATATGTCTAGGCTTGTTACGAGGCCGGATCGGTCCTACCTAACATATGCGGATTCATTGACGGAACCGCCCGCCCAATTTGTAGGCCCAGTCGTGATCAACGACAACAATATAGTGGATACAAAAAAGAGCATTGTCTGAAGTATCAAAGTGTTGTCTTCCCAAACGGTTTAATTGGAAGATTGGACGGTCCCTTCAATGGACGTCGTCACGATGCCGCTATACTACAACTCTCTGGACTTGTTAAAGAATTTCGAGAAAGATTTGTTAATGGAGATGGCAGTTGGTACAAATTATACGGTGATCCGGGATATAGTAATTCAAAGTTCATAAATGTAGGGTATACACACAGAGTGGTACTTAATGAGCATCAGAAACAGTATAACAAAGTCATGTCCAGCATAAGAGTGAGTGTAGAATACGGATTCGGTAAGATATTACAATTATTTGCATTTAACGATTACAAAAAGAATAACAAGTTGCTGCTCCAGCCCCTTAAAAAGCAGTACCTTGTATCGGCAATATTAACAAATTGTCATACATGTTTGCGAGGGAGTCAAGTCTCAATCTATTTTAGTGTTCAGCCTCCAAACGTGGAGGATTACCTGAACAAGGCAGAATAATAAATTGCGTGTGCTTTAGAATTAGCCAATTAAAATGACACTTTTATGTGTATCGAAAATTAAAGTAATAAATTTTTGTTACATACTAAACATTAGTTTTGATTTTTAATTTGAGCCAGTATTTCAAGGAACAGTTTTTGCTGCTCCAGCTGCTGTTGCTGTAATTGTATCTGGTCTTTCTGAAGATCCAGCTGTTTAGCAGACAACTCGTCACGTCTTTTGCCTTCTTCATATAACCTTTTTTCCTTTTCTTCTTCTAATGCAGCCCGCCTTTTCTCTATTTCCATGTCATGAGCTTGCCTTCTTTCAATCAAATCTTCAGTTAAACGGGTACGCTTTCTGCGACTTCCATTCGGCTCAGGAGGAGAATTTTCTGTTTAAAATAAGCAGCAGTTAATTGGCCCCAAAAAGCTATTAGAACTTGTTTAGTATTATTAAATGTAAAAGAATTTACCAGCGATCATTTTTTGTAGAGCGGATTCACGAGCCTTTTCAGCTTCGTGTTTTTCTTCCAGGCGAGCTTTTTTGGAGACCGGATTGTCCGAGTCTGCTTCTCTATTGTTGCCCGTTTTTTCACTCGTAATTAATAAGTAATGATTCCCTTCCTCGTCTAGCTCTAAGCCATGTGAACTACCATCATGAATCTCTACTATTGTATTAACCACCCTTGCAGAATCGATCATTCTCTCTATGTCTTCAACAAGATCCGCTCTTTCTGATCGTTCTTCTTCTGATCCAGTTCTTAAATAAATAATCATGAAGCAATTATAAAATGGAACTTAAAATTTCTTCGAACCAAAATTCCATGAATTCCATTTACTTGGGTAATGTTTGCGATTTATAGGCTTTCTGGATAGTGGCTAGCCGATCCTTAAGTGTCCTGGCAGTCACAGTAAAGCTCCTGGTCTGGAATACTTTCACAGCTTCATCCCATTGACTTTCGCCGTACTGCCAAGGATTCAGATTTGCAAGTGTCTTTAGTAGCAAAATATCCCTTGTCACATTGAATGTAAAACGCTTCTTGCGCTATATAATTATTTTAGAGCGATTAATTTTGTACTTAATTGGAATTTATCATTCAAATTACACACGTGAACATCTTATTTCTCTGTAATGTAAATCTTACCGTTGACACATATGTGCCATCTGAAGTGATTTCCGAGTCGCCCATAACGATGTAAAGTGCTCTTAAGCTTTAATAACTTTAGTAGCACTAATTATAATTAAATAATGGAGTAAAACTCTGATTAGGTTTGTTGAAAACTTGGATCCGTAAGATACGTGAGTCGAAAATTGCCAAACGTATAGATTCGCGCTATAAGTTCTATACGTAGCGGGAAGTGACGTCACATACGCGCGACTATGGAAACTGACGTCATTTTGAATTTTTACGTTCTATAAGTTTCATAAGTGTCATAAGTGATTTCCGACGCAATCTCCCAAATGAGTTGCATTCTCTCCTGTCAGCTATACCCCCACGCGTTCATAACTGGTGAGCACTGGCAAGGAGAGAAGGAACTGAAGCTGATTGTGAGACGTTGTTGTGAGGTAATAAGGAGTATGTATGAAATTACAATGGGATAGCATAGCGGCGACCGGAGATCCATGAGCGGTATAGCGTAGTTGTGAATGACGTCAACTACGCCGACGCCCCTCACTCTTCACAATGGAATTGACGCGAGAATTTTTCACGCGCTGAGATTAAGTTTTTACAAGTTTGAACGAAGAAGTGAAATGTTTATATAACTATAATTATTTACAATAGATCAGTTAAAAATTCGAGTAGTATTATTAAGATTGCTGGAATAAAGTGGATTTTTGACAGAGTTGAGCCCTTTATTCTCAATGGTATTAGTTGTGGGGTCAGTAGGACATACTCGACATTTGATTTCATTAATGCCCACCTGGACAGGTCTTTGTGTTGTTGTTGTTGTTGTTGGTCGTCCTGTTGTTTTGTTGTTATCAAATTTAAAAGTATTTCCGAAAAGTCATCTTTATCGGATTGGCAGAGGTTTTTTCTAATGTTTTATATTCATATAAGATCCAAGTTTGAAATCAAGTTTACAACTGGGGTCACGTTTAGCTTTATTACTCTGTAGAGACGGTGTGAGTGCGTAGAATCAAGTTACAAATATATCTTAAATATTTAGACAGTTGACTGGGTTCTCCGCAGTTTAATGTAATTTTTGAAGGGGTAGGTTAAGCAAATGTTTATTTTTTTCCTGGGATTACGGTGGCGTTCGGATGAGATTTTTATTTTGATTTAATATTATTGACTGGCGAAGCAACTCCAGGCTGGTGTTGAATGTGACTGTAATAATTCTTATGTTGGTGTGAGCTACTGCAGGTGAGTTTGGCCGGGGACTGTCAGATATATGTCATTGTATTGGGATCTGGATTACCGGATTAACTGTATTGGATTGTGCTTTTTTTTGAAGGAACGGGTGGGAATAATGGCAACCGAGGGTCATAGCACGAACTGTTTGGATGATCCAAATTTCGCAACTATTTGTTCCTTTTTGGAGAAATTTGGGGAACTGTGTCATCTTGTTCCGATACCATTTGCTCAGTTGCAGGAAATGCTGGAAAATACAAATGAAGGTACTTTAAGGAATGGTGTAGGGGAGAGAGTTCGGAGATGAGGGAATAATATTTAATATGATATTGAATATATTTAATGGTGGGACGAAGTGACATGCTTTGGGTGATATTAATAATCTGTTTGACAATTTGTTTATAGTTCCAGCCCCCCTGGTTCAGTTACACATTCGCCTCCTACGACGAGTTTTTAAATCCATAAATACGGGAAAATGGGAGAAATCTGTGTCTAAATTTGCTCACATGTATAACTCGCAGGATGGTTGGGAGGTGGAACGTTTTGGTTACAAGAAATCAAAAATGCAAACTAAATTACGGATTTTGAAAAACCTGCTGGAATCACAGTTTGACTACAATGTAAAATTTAAAGGAGAGGTTAACAAACTCCTGGCTTCGGACCTCCGCATGGTTCCCTTAGGTGAGTTTTACGGAATTGTTATGTATAATTGAGAAGTCGAATGTTCTGAGTCTAACCGTCAACAATTTTTCTTATTTAGGTCGTGACCAAGAAGGGCATTCATATTGGTACCAAGTTGACGCTGAAGCGAATTTGCGAGTGTACCGTGAAGATATTGATGAAGAAACTTGGGAAATAGTGGCTTCTAGTCGGGATGAGATGGAACAATTAATTACGCAGTTAAAAAATGGTGAAATTAGGAAAGGAAAATCCCTTGAGGACAATGTTATGGAAGAAGATATTAATGGCCTTGAAAGCATGGATATAGAACCGAAGGAAATTTTACTCGATACTGGGAAACCCTGCGATTTGGATGACGCTATGGATGCGGATAGCAGCGATGATCATTTGGAAATCGCTGAAGGGCTGCCGGATGTCCATGATGATAGTTTTGATGAGGAAATGCCTGACGAAGAAGAAGTATCTCTTAGTTTACAAAATACGGAGTCAGCTGCACCTCCTTTGGTTTGTAATGGTCATGATACCACCCTGCCAGATAAAAACACCGTCGATAATGCATTAACAATTAATTCCAGTACTGTGATCAGTGATTCAGTGGTAGAACCAGATGTTAACAACAAATCTAATGAAATAAGTGAATGTGTTACTGTTACATCCACTGATGTACCGGTTGATCAAAACAGTGCAAATGATCAACAAAGTGAAAGTAAAATCTCAGTGCAATCTGAAGTTTCTGAGGAAGCTTCGAATCTTTCTCAAATCCCTTTGGAACACCAGAAAAATTCAGAAAATGTTTCAGGGGAAGCTAAAACTTCACAGCCTAGTTCTTCTGGTTCAAGCAATAACTTAAGTAATTTACAAAAATTGAATGCCATGATGGAAATGTTTTCGTCTAACCTCCCTACAAAACCAAATGAAGAAATAAAAATGGATGTGGAAGGTACGCGATTAAGTCGCGTCACAGCTCCTGTAGGCGATAAAAGCCCATATTTTACTTCGAAGACAAATGTTGAAACTGACATTGTGCAAGACTTAAGTGGTGCTCCCAGTGCTCCTCCTCGTAAAACCGAATCTACGTCTACGAAAACCAGAACTGTTTCCTTTGCACCTGCTGAACAAACATTATCAGCCACCTCAAAAATGTCTGTGCCAAAAGAAGAAAACTTATCAAAAGCGTGTGCTGATTCTGTATCCCCTTATTTTCTACAAAACACCGTTCCAGGTACCGACAATGCAAAGTTATCTATAAATCAGATTGTAGCAGAATTAGGCCGAGAGAAGTCCGAAAAATTGCGTCAAAAATTAAAACCTCCAGCTAACATGTCAGCAGCTAATGCAATTCCCATGTCACGAGTTTCGACCTACAAAGAGCCTAAAGTAGGACAGAAAGAACTGACGAAAAAACTGAATCCATCCGAGAAAGTCGAACCAGATGCTCCATCTGTAAAATCCGAAACCTCGTCAGCAAAGCCAATTACACTACGGGGTTTTGATTTGGGTTCGGAAACTGCAATTTCTTCAGATAATGTAGTTTCCACCAAAACAACGTCTGATACCTCAAAGTCCGATGAACTGTCGGCGGGCAAAGACAAAAGAAAAAGGGTTGAATATACTCAGATTTCCGTAGATGTACCGCTTGCGAAAGAAAGATCTCCAGGTATGCAAGTCGAAAGATCTATTCCCGAAAACCTTACTGAAACTCCTGCTGCAATGCAAATTGTGACTAAAATTTCAGACGACAATCAAGGTGATCACAAACCAAAACGAAGCCAACATAAAATTCTCACAGTAGGCACAACTTTCAAGGAACCCGGCTCTGAAATGGAATCTATGTGTTCAACACACACAAAAATAATCGAAGACATGGAACGTAGTGATGTAAGGAATGCCATGGATTGGTCAACTACTCAATCAAAGGACCCCTCCCTAAGTTCTCTTGATGTGCCTCAACATGAGGATGTTTGCATGCCTAAAATAACTGCACCAAGTTCTTCAGGAACCCAGGCGACGAATTCGGATATTCCACCAAAACTAACCGAATATCCATATGTAAAGGAATACTTTTCAAAATGTGAGCAAATTCAAGGAGGTATAGTGACAACGGACGGGAAAAATTCGGGAGACCAATTTCAAAAAGGTGGCGATTCGCCCACACCTCCGCGTTCCGAAAGTGACCAGTTGATTTCCAAAACCTCTGCAATTTGTGCAGATGTAGACGAATTGAACAAAAAATCTGTGGATGTTGTAATTACTAAAAGGTTCCGAGCAAAACTTGAAGATTTTCCAGCAGTACCTAAGGAGTTACCTGCAAAATCGGGGGAGATTCTTGGAAAGCTTGATGAATTGCCAGAAAGGTTGGAAGAATTTTCAGTTACATCTGAGGAGCGTTCAACAATGTCAGAAGACTTTTTAGCCAAACCTTTTCAGTCTTCAGCAAGAACTGACGTGTTTGAATCAAGATTTGAGGAACTTCCTGTAATATCGGAGGACCGACCTTCAAAATCTGATGACCAACCTTCAAAATCTGATGACCAACCGTCAAAATCTGATGACCGACATTCAAAATCTGATGACCAACCGTCAAAATCTGATGACCGACATTCAAAATCTGATGACCGACATTCAAAATCTGATGACCGACATTCAAAATCTGATGACCGACATTCAAAATCTGATGACCAACCTTTAAAATCTGAAAACCAGCCTTTAAAATCTGAAGATCGATCTTTGGAATCTAAAGTTCAATCTTTGAAATCTAAAGTTCAATCTTTGAAATCTGAAGATCAATCTTTGAAATCTAAAGTTCAATCTTGGAAATCTGAAGATCAATCTTTGAAATCTAAAGTTCAATCTTGGAAATCTGAAGATCAATCTTTGAAATCTGGAGATCAATCTTTGAAATCTGAAGATCAGTCTTTAAAATCCGGTAATCAGTCTTTGAAATCTGAAGATCAGTCTTTAAAATCCGGTAATCAACCTTTAAAATCTGAGGAGCGTCCTAAAGTTTTAGAGGATTGTCGCACCAAGTTGGAAGAGATTCCTGCAAAACTGGAAGAAATAACTTTAAATCGGGAGGATCAGGCTGAGAACATTTCCGAAAGTTCAGAGCTTACCATGAATTTGTCAACAAAACCCTTAAAACCGAAAAGTCCAATTAATCCTGCAGAATGTAGTTCCGAACCGAAATTCACAACGAAACTTTCAGAACGCGACGTAGACGTTGCGGATGGCCCTCCCAAACATAAAAAGAGTAGTACAGAATGTGAAGAGATCACCACGGAACCTTCGGAAAACAACTCAAAGTCTGAGGAACATGCAATAAATTCTTCATTAAGTATTGTTGAACCTGAGCACCGTAAAGGGACAACAGAAATCTGTTCAGAACTGGAGGAACTTCCAGTGAAAGATTTAAAAAAATGCATAGTAACTGCAGATCTCCCACCGAAACATATAACTAGTAATACAGAACTTCAAAAGCTTTCAGAAAAAACCTCAGAATGCCTCACAGAAACAAAGGATATTGTTTCCAAATGTGCCGGAAGCTGTAAGATTGCCACAAGTGTTTCAAAAATAGATATAGATTCTTCCACTGAACAATTCACTGCAGATGTAGGACTGAAGCACGAAATTATCTCAATTAAAAATACGGCCCCAAAAATGACAGTGGTAGAAACTTTAGAGCGACTGGAAACTCCGGTTTCAACTGCATTAGATTCAACGCCGATGGAAATTTGCCCTGAATCCGAAAATCTACGGGTTTTGAATTCAGACTTACAAGTTGCCCAGCCGATTAAAATTCAACAAACTCAACCGGAAGACCTATCTGAAAATAATGTCACACCTGTCAGTCTGGTTGGCATTTCTATATCCGCTGAATCTGCAACATCTGAAATAGCAATTCAAAATTCAAAAGATCCGATTTCTACGGATGTTCAACCTGCGCCTCCAGCTCTACAAACGGACTCTAGATTATCTGATTTGGATGACATTACGAATGCTCCAGCACCTGAACCAATAACACCAGACACAACTGTATCACACGGAATCGTTTCATACCAAGCGCAAATTTCTAAAAGCTATGTCAATCCTGATAAAGTGACGCCATATTCTTCGGAAGATTGTAGCAGCAGCGAATTCACAGCAGATAAAGAGAGCAGTCCTAAAGTACCTAACGCTGGAAACGACGATTCTGACGTCAATGTTGTAACTAAGGTTCTAGAGGATCATTCGAGTTCTGGAGAAACTTCACAAACAAGTGAATCAAAGCTGATGGATTTCAAGACCTCTGTTGGCGAACTTGTTTCATCGAGGGAGTCAGTTGCTACCATCGTAGAAACCACAGCGAAACATGTACCGAGTAATTTTGCTGAGGTTGAGAGTGAATCTGCTGGGGCAGGTACTACCACGATGGAAGTCACGGAAATGACATGCTTGGATGCAACGGAGATATGTCCTTTAAAGGTTCCCAGCCAGCCAAGTAATAGTCCCTCGAAAATCAATGAAGAGGAAACTAAGCACAGTTCTTCCATTGTAGCCTCGGAACCAATCGTATTAGCTTCCTGCCCACCTTCAGCAAATGTGCATACAGAAATCATCGGTTCTCTGACTCAAAGTGTCGCAGATGCAACTATTATTAAGCCCTCAGAAACGGAACCAGAAGTTCAACATGTTGGTAGTGAACTCGGTAAAATAGTTTCTAGGACTAATTTGAAGCAAGAAATGCATAAGGAGGACATACATAATAAGTTAGGCATGGCAAATGATCTCACAACATTGAAAGACACGACTGTATCTCAAGAGTTGCCACAATCAGTAACTTTAGAAGAGGAAGTTGGTAGATCTGACGGAGGATTTTCTGCAAATACATCTGAAAATCTAACTAGTTGGCCGGCAGCTGACGAACCAACATTAATTTATAAGATTGGCAGGACTTCCGAGACCGACCCGTCAGACACATTGGTAGTAAAGAGCATTGTTTCCCCTTCGTCAGGTCATTGTAATCCGGTACCTCTAGATCCTGCACCAGAGGGGATTCTGTCATCGACGATCACAACCCAAGAAAAAGTGGATTCGTCAGAAGATTTAGAACAGAAAGTAGAACTGTTAGAAATCGTCCCAGTCAAGCAAGAAATTCATTCAGTCGTAGCTAACGAGGCAGATACATACACAACTACTTCGTTAACAGACGTGAGGAAAGAATTTGTCAAACTAGAACCAGAATCTGTTAAACAAGAACCAGAACCCGAATCAATTATAAAAGAACTAACACCTATTAACCCAGTTCCAGATTCTGTTATACAAGAAGTTAAACCGAAGTCAGAATCTACTAAGCAAGAACCAGAATCTGTAAAACTAAAATTGGAAACTATTATAAAAAGACCGAGATCTGTCAACCTAGAACCCGAATCTTCTGTGCAAGAACCGGAATCTGAGAACCCAGAACCCGAATCTTTTATGCAAGAACCGGAATCTGCCAACCCAGACCCCGAATCTTTTATGCGAGAACAGGAATCTGTGAATCCAGCAACGTTGAAACAGGAACCAGAAACTGGGAAACCAGAAACTGAGAAACCAGAACCAATTATAAAAGGAACTCGATTTGCCAATCCAGATCCCCAATCTATTACACAAACGGAATCCTTGAAACAAGAACCAGAATTCGTCAAAACAGAATCGTTGAAACCAGTACCCGAACCGATTATTGCAGAACCTGAAATTGTCAACCCAGTAGTCGACTCTGTTATTTTGGAACCGGAATCTGTCAAACCAGAATTAAAATCAATTCAACAAGACTTAGATTCAAATTGTATTAAGCAAGACTCCGAATCGGAGTCTATTAAACGACACCCAGAATCAAAATCTTTGCAGCAAGAAACAGAATCAGAATCTATTCAGCAAGACCCCGAATCAGAATGTATTCAGCAAGACCCAGAATCAGAATCTATTCAGCAAGACCCCGAATCAGAATCTATTCAGCAAGACCCAGAATCAGAACCTATGCAGCAAGACCCAGAATCAGAATCTATGGAGCAAGACCCAGAATCAGAATCTATGCACCAAGACCCAGAATCAGAATCTATTAAACGACACCCAGAATCAAAATCTATGCAGCAAGACCCAGAAACAGAATCTATTCAGCAGGAGCCAGAACCAGAATCTATTCAGCAGGAGCCAGAATCAGAATCTATTAAACGACACCCAGAATCAAAATCTATTCAGCAAGACCCAGAAACAGAATCTATTCAGCAGGAGCCAGAACCAGAATCTATTCAGCAGGAGCCAGAATCAGAATCTATTAAACGACACCCAGAATCAAAATTTATTCAGCAAGACCCAGAATCAGAATCTATTAAACGACACCCAGAATCGAAATCTATTCAGCAAGACCCAGAATCAGAATCTGTTAAACGAAACCCAGAATCAAAATCTGTTAAACGAAGCCCAGAATCAGAATGTAATAAACAAGAATCCGAATCTGTTAAACATGAACTAGAATCTGTTAAACATGATTCAGAATCTATTAAATCAGAACCAGAATCTGTTAAAAATGATTCAGAATCTATTAAATCAGAACCAGAATCTGTTAAACATGATTCAGAATCTGTAAAACATGAATCAGGACCTATTAAACCAGAATCCGAATCTGTAAAACATGAATCAGGACCTATTAAACCAGAATCAGAATCTGTAAAATCATCACCCGAACCGATTAAAAAACCGGAATCTGTTAATCCATATCATGAATGTTTTAAACAACCGGAATTCGTCAAACCAGAAACAGAAGGTCTTACACAAGAATCGGAATCTGGCAAACCAGAACTAAAATTTATTGCACAGGAACCGGAATCTGGCAAACCAGAACTAAAATTTATTACACAGGAACTGGAATCTGGCAAACCAGAACTAAAATTTATTACACAGGAACCGGAATCTGTAAAACCAGAACCGAAATTTCCTCAACTGGAACCAGATTCTGTCAATTTGCAATCAGAATCAACGCCAAAAATTGATAAATCCATTAAACCCGCACTCGGCCTTGTAGCGTACGGCTCCAGTTCTGAAGACGAAGACGATGAGAATGATAGAGTTAAGGTTAAAAGTATTCCTACAAAAGAATCTCAGGTCATGGAAGATTCGTGTTCAGGCCACAAACGCAAGTTAGAGGAACCAGATGCATCTGAGCAAGAAGCTAAAATGCCTAAGATTATGGAAAATCCAATAGTTGGAGAAGCTATTGAAGAAGATTTGATGGTAATCACTGGATCAGGTGAAGGTGCTCAAAATGAGGGAGGAAACGAATCGCCATCAGATAGTCCATTGCCACCTGATTTGGAGGAAGACCTGGAAATGGAACATGAACAAAACTCACAAGACGGACTCCTTCCACCGAAGCCCAAAGGACGGGGGCGACCCAGAAAAAATCCTCCCAAGGAAGTATTAAAGGATAAAAATGTCCGTGAAAAAAGCACTACAGAAGGAAAGACGAGCAGAAGAAGTTCCTTCAATAATGATGATATGAATGGCCTTAACGCTTCTGGACCTGTCCGACGTAGTGGTCGTGTCGCACAAATCAGACAAAAGGAAGAAGAGGAGCGAAGAAAATTAGAAGAAGAAAGGCTCGCCCAACTCAAAGAAGCTCAGGTCCGGAAACAACAGAAACAGTTGGAGAAGGAATTAAAAGCAGTGAGTAAAAGAAATGTCGTGCCGTTGTGCTAAACATTTTATTTAATATCTATGTATACTTTTCCTTTTTAAAATAATAACTATTTGTTTTAGACCAAACAGGGAGGAATCAAACCAAAGGAACCGAAATTAGCCAAGAAACCGAAAGTCGGTAAAAGTCAGAAGCATGAGTCGTATATTCCATCTCCTTCAGAAACAGGTTCTGATTCTGATAACGAACCTGAAGAGGAGTATGTTGACCCTAGTGAAAAACCTGGAAGGAAGAAACGTAAGAAAAGAAGCAAAAATGGCAAGCCCATAAAAAGAGGAGGGAATCCATGGATGCATTCATCATCAGAAGAAGACGAAGCTGTTGAAGAGGAGGAAGATGATCACGTCGAAGAGGAGGAGGAAGAAGAACTAATTTTCAATGGATCAGACCATGAATTTTCCCCGGAATCGGATATTGGGGAAGAATCAGAATATTCTCCGTCCAGGCATGCACGAACTGCGAAGCAAAGTAAGGAATATAATAAAAGATCACTTCAATCATCATAGCAAAACGATTATTCTTTATATATGTGCTTTTTCCGCAGAGGAGGAAGCTGTGGACAAGTATGCTGAAACATACTGTGACAAGTGTGGTAAAGGAGATCATCCGGAGTGGATTTTACTATGTGATTCGTGTGACAAAGGATGGCATGCACTATGCGTTAACCCTCAGATCTGGGTTATTCCAGAAGGCGAATGGTTTTGCCCTCCTTGTCAGCATGTGAGATTTTTGAAAACTATTAAGTTTAAATAAAATATGCTTCATTTTGGAATTGTATGTTCAAAAAACTATTAATGAATGAATACAAATATACATTCATAATGGATTGCGATACTGCCTTTTGCTAATGAAAAATAGATTATGTTATTATTGCGTCGGTCTATTTCTGTCAATTTGTAGAATATGCTGGTAAGCAAGTTGAGTGAAAACTTGGTTGAGTATGAAAAGTTATTGAAGAAACGTGAGAATGAAGTTCTAAGGAAGCAGCGATTAGCATATGTGGGCATCAGTCTCAACAACGTTCTCCCATCAGCTGAGAAGCCTGCGAATGAAAAGTCAGATAACGAAAATGTAGAAGAAGAAAAGAAAACTAAAAAGAGCTCCAGAAGACGTCGCCTTTATTCGGACGAAGAAGATATTGAGGATTTCATCAATGACAATGAAGACGGGGATGATGACTCTGGCTCTGGGTCTGGCTCGTATGAATCAGAGGAGGAACCGATCTACCAACTTCGGGCTAGAAGGGCTACAAAAGGGTTTAGCTTTCAAGAATATGATGACATGATTAAGTCCGCCCTCAGAGTAAATTTTTCAACAGAAAGAAATGCCTAGCTAGAGAAAATTGAAGTTGTTATTTGTAATAATTGTATACTGCTGTCCTATTTTGTAGGGTGACAGTCCAGACGAAGATGAAAAGGAGAAGTTGGATGAGAAACCCTTGGAAAACTCGAACAACGGAATTTTAACGGAGGCTAAAGAGGAGGACAAAGATAGTAATAAGGTTGAGAGAACTAATAATGAGGATGAAGAGGAAGACGACGATGAAAAAATAGGTGTTGTCAAAAAACAAAAAAAGCCTACAATCAAAGACGAAGATACGGACGAAGATGAACTGGATGAGAAGGAAAAAAATAGAAGGAAAATGCTGAATCAAAGCCAAAAGAAAAATCGAAGACGCCTTAATGATTTAGATGCAACCAGTGAAGAAGATTCTGACGAGGATTTCAAAGGTAATAAATATTTCCAGATTTGCAGCTATTTGGAACATAATTTTTACCGAGACTGGACAGGGTGACCAAATATAAATTGAATGTAAAAATTTTCAGGCTCTGGAATTGATGATGACGATGACGACGAGGAGAATGTAGTAGAAGAAGATTCCGATTGGTCAGAAGATGGAGATGAGTCAGATGATTCTATTGCGATGGCAAAGTTAGCTGCACGTAAAAGAAAAAGACATGGGCCACTGGGAAGGCAGGAAAGATATTCTGATATTGGCACAGTTCGTCGATCAACTCGACGCCGCAAATCTCGTATTACTTGTGAGTGTATTTATTGCCAGATATACAGCAAAGTCTTCAATAGTTATTACTTCAACATGAAGCTCTTGTTATTACTTTTTTCGGATTTTCAGATGACGAAAGCGACCAGGACGAAGATGAGGAAGATCAAACTGAAAAGTGGCAATCTGGAGAGTCGGAGAATTCTGAATCTGAGTCGGAATCTGAAGATGAGACCTGGGGGAAGAAGAAGAAAAAGAAGGTCCAATCAGCAGGCAAATCCAAACTTGCTAGTTTCTTTCTTCAAGGTCCTGGAAGTTTCAAGAAAAGTAAGCCAAAGAAGAAAAGAAGAAGAACAGATGAAGATGATGTGGATCGAGCTTGGTCAAATGTAATGTCAAGCTTTTAGTGAACTTTAAACATAATAAAGTGAAAATGTAATAATCGCATATTTTATCGTTATGGATTGTTATTCAAATTGTGAATTAAAATTCTTGCAGAAATTCGGAAATAAGGGACGGAAAAGTGATGAGCCTGTAGAAAGGAAAACTAGAGGGCGGCAGATTAATTTCAAAGACATCTTGGATAGCGGCGAAAGTGATGACGATGGAAATATACGACCTAAGAGACGGTAAGGTTAACTACTTGAAATGTATTAATTTAGATTTGTTTCACGTGTTTTGCGTCATTTATGGAATGGAGTAATTATTAATACCAATCAAAATACTCTACAGTCGTATTTTGTCCGACTCTGATGAAGATAGTGAAGAACCTTCAAGTTCGCGGAAATTAGCGGAAGAAATTCGAGCAGCTAATGCAAAGCAAATGGCTGAAGAGAAACTTCAGCATGAAGAAAAGCTGAAAGCAATAGCAAATGCTGGAAAACATTCTAAAACAATAGTTAGTGCCGCTACCACAACCGTGCCAATTCCGCTAATTTTACCTGCACCAATGATTACTCCTGTTACAGTTTCAACTCCTGTTTCCTCGACGGAATTGTTGCCGCCTTTGAATAGTGTAGAAATAACTAAAGACAGGCCAATTAAAATAACAAACAGTATTGTAGAGAGCATTCTTTTAAGAAAATCGCCTGATATACCTGATTCTCCTCCCAGTCCGTTACCACTTACTATCTCGTCTCCAAATGATCCTATTATGACTGTCCCTCCTTTAAGTGGACTAACTCCAGCACCGTATTTACCTTCGGTCATCTCATCCATGACATTAGGTGCAGGCAGTTCTACAGGTTCAGCTCGTGTGGGAAAAAAGAAAACTGCATCTATGTTACCCACACCTGCAAGTTCTTCCGATGTCCTTCCATTCCCATCAAAAAAATTAAATGCAATTCTCAGCAGTACTCCGCTTCCTCCAAAACCAGTTGCTCCTGGAATCACCACAACACCCTCTGGAAACTCCAATATCTCGTCCGTTCTTCCTCCAAATCTGGCAACTGATTTAACTAGGATTGCTGGGCCGATGTACGGAAATAATCCTGCCTTGAGGTACTGTTCAGAATTTTTAAATATAAATTGCACCTTTTTAATTCCGGACAATGAAATAACTATATTATGAATTGAAATGGTAACAGACCTTTTCACCCTGCTTGGGGTAGGAATCCACCACCATATTCAGGTCCACCACCTCCTGCCGGTTTAGGAAAACCGCCACCATTAAATAGCAGTAGTTTTATGGCACAGTCGGGGCAATTGAGGTATTAAATCATACTTTTGAGTATTTGATTTTTAAATATGTTTCAAGAGAATCCAGAGTGATTAACTTGTGGAGACTGCGTAGGATCATTGACGTTTAATATACTTGAAATGGTCATTAATCTTTTTGAAATAACTTGATAAAATTACAGACCTCCTCCCTCCTCTGCGTACACACAACAACCCCCACCGGGTCTTAGAATTCCTAATCCCAACGCCCTGCAAGCATTCCAGCAATTCAGCAAACGCACGGGTGAAGTAGGGACTCCGTCATACAGGCTGCCTCCTTCCCACCAATTACCCAGTCTGCCTTCTATGGCTCGTGAAAGAGATCGAATTTTCTTGGGTGGAAGTTCTCCATATGCGTCTTACGGAATACTGCCACCTCAGGGTCAAGGACAACAGCATGCAGCTTTATTTGCACCTCCCTTTGAATACAGGTTATATATTACAGGATTCTGTCATTTACGTTGTTGATGATTCTCATTCAGAGTAAGGCTTGTGACTTGACGGTTTTGATTTTTGATGCAGGGCCCCTGATACCTTTAAAGAAGAGTTGCTGGAACGAGCCGGAGGACAACCGCCACCATCCGCATCTTCAACCTCAGCAGCAGTCCCTGTTGTTCCCGTTACTGTAAGTGGTCCTAAAGAAGAGGGGAATTCGGGGTCACAAGGAGATGGTGAGTTTGGTGGTTTAGTCTCCTATTTTAGCAGCCAGCACTCCAATGATGAAGACTAGGCTAACACAGAAATGGAAAGTAAACCCATACAAAATCCTGTGTACATATATTCTCCTGTAGGTTTAATTGTATCGGAAATTTTGTGTAAAATTAACTGTCAAAATGGGAAAACGGTCCGCCGTTGGTATCCTTCTTGTTAGGAAGTACTTATATATTAAAATATAGAGGTTATAGATTTTATAACTCTTGTTGAATCTGGCTATGGTGTATATGTATTTGTTTTTTATTATTGGAAGCGGGTGTAAGTAGGGATCCTCACAAATGCCTGCAGCGATTGTATTATTTTTTCAGCTCTATTATACTATATAGCAATGTTATTAGTTATAAGGTTTTTTTAAACAATATGATTTGTGTGATTCTACTGAAATTTAGCATATGAAACCCCTAGTCGACATTGTTGCTGTTGTATAAAGAGATGTTTTCCAAATTAATTTGATCTATTATTGCATACAATATACATGCTTGTACTTTGTTGCAATTGAGGTGACTATTTGCAATATTAATTTATTATTACTCAGCACTGAAATTATTTTGGAACACACATGTATTTTGTAGTACTAATAAAAATACCGTTTACATTATTGTCATTCAAATTACAGAAGGTATTTTAAGTTACAAGCATTACAAGTGTCGTTCTTTTTAGTCGCCTTAATTAAAGGTCAGGGTGGATGTCCTTAAGTTATCTCTCCGAAAACAATTCAAAAGTACCGATGAAAATTAAAACATTGGAGATTCTATTTGATTTATATCTAGCGCTAGTTTCTAGTTTCTATTTGTAAAATTGTACTGACCTGTAATATGTTTGGTAACTTTACCAGTGTCATCAGTCATTGATTGCCTATTAGCATACTACAGATTAGGTGAGACATACTTGCCTACATCAAAAACTAGCTGTTTTATCTAAAAGTTATGAAGTTACTTGTTTTCACGCACAGGTGAAATGAGACTTACATTTTAATTTTTATGAATTCCCGAGCATTTTATGGGACACCGGTACAAACAAAATCCTGAAAGTTCTGTGGGTGAGTAGAACCATGACACAATTGTACTGCAATCACTAAATGTAAAATGTACCGGGTTTCCCTTTTGCAGCATTTATATTTTTACTACTTATTAATATTAAATTAAAAGGCAGCAGAACAACTGAGGTTACAACGAAGCGGCAGAGATAACTATGATGATAATGAAAAAGTTTTGATGGATGTACATTATACTTCTGAAGTTTATCGTTTAGCTAGCATAATTATTAACTTCTATAAGGTGGCAGCAAACCATATAACAGTTATATTAAGGAACGAATAACAATATGAAAAAAGTTACTGCATTATATTAATTTATATCGAATAAAGTTTTGATATTGAAAATAAATCATAAACTTGTGCAGAGAGATGCAACACTAAAAAATTTATTGCAATTACTTGTAAATGTTGTATGCACGTACACTCACAACAACAGCTGAACCCACATACATTTTTACAAATAAAGGATTTTTATAAACAATTTATTTTTAACAGAAATTATGTATTATTCAGTTTATATATGCAAAGCAAGGTATAAATTACGATTTGAATATGGACCACTTAATTAGTCGTCTGCTTCATTATACTCAAAAGGCTCAGGTGGTGATGGTTCATCTTCTTCATCATTCGCTTGAGGTCCGCACGCTGAAATAATTAAATTATTTACCACTTGACTACTCATCCGTTAATGCATAAAACCTTTACTATGTATATATTGCCAAGTACCATCTGCTACCTGTCAAGCTGTTTTAACTTGAACAGCATAATCCAAGTACAGGAAATTAATTATTAATAGTAGATGTAAATAATTACCCGCAACGGGAGCTACAATTTCTACTGCTGCGTCAGGAGTTGAGTCAGTGAGTATAATAATTCCTCCACTTTGAACTTCTTTAATTGGTTTCCAACGCTTGTCATTAAGTTCCATAAAACGAAGCTATGGTAATAAAAATTGTAGGTTAGACTTCATACACTAAAATACTCCTACATCAAACTTCATGTATGTACGTATTAGGTAATAAACTTGTGCATGATCCCTTTAAAAATGACTCCATTGTTTTATTACCTGTTGCTTCATGACTCTGGCAGGATTTGCAAGAACTTCAAAATTGGGTTCTTCCTTCTTAACCTCCTTTTCTTTGACTTTCTCTTCTTCAGCAGCTTTCTCTTTCTCCTTTTCCTTTTCTTCGTCCACTTCCATAGCTTCGCCTTTCTCTGCAGCAACTGCTTTAGCTTTCTCGGCTTCACGCCGTTTGGCTTTCGCTGTTACTGATAAAACTACTGTAGCTACACGCTCTTTCTCTTCTTTCTTGGCGGTTTCAATTGGAGGAGGGTAAGCAAACATGGAGGGCTTAACGTTCGACTTGAAGTTAACTACTGGCATCTGTGTTAAGTGATCATACATATTTCATTAGCAACTTTTTAAAAAACGTATATAGATCCGAATATATGCGATAACAATACTATATACATCATGTTTCTTTAATTTACCTGAAGTTGTTTATTGACGGCAATTACAGAGGTTGGTGCGAATGACAGACCAAGGCAAAGTGACATTGGAAACCAATACCAATAATGGGTGAAGAGAAGTGCGCCGACACAGCCTAAAAGCCAGACATGACCCGTTCTTGAACTCAAGGAAACAGTTACGTTTCTTCCCCCAGCATCAATGATTCCTTGGGCTAAGATAGCTCCAAACTTTGCCATTACGTCGTCATGCTTATCATTAAGTACTTTAGTATACAGAGCCCGAAAATCTTTGACCTTTGGGCAAATCACTTCTGTTTGTTGGATCAGAATCATAGCTGATGCAAGTAGTGCTCCCTGACGTACATAATTCACTGAGTCTTGTGTAAGTGGTTCGATGAGTGCTATGGCTTCTTTACTTCCAGTTCCTGAACATGCGATACCCAGAGCCATTGCTGCTCCATAACGTACGTGTGGATTGTAGCTTTCAGCTAGGAGAGACACAACACTTGGGCATTGCTCTGGGGTCCGGAAAAGAAGGAACCCCAGGCCAATCACAGCAGCCCTTCTTACGTCATCATTCACATCACTCACGGCAACTTTCAATAATGTTTGAATGGCAGAATTGGAAGCTGTTCCACAATAGGCCATTGCAACAGAAAGGACTCCAGCACGACGGAGCAGAGCATCCTATTTATACCAATCACCGATATATTCTAGATATTTCCCAAAATCTTGATCTCCATTACAAATTACTATACAAATGGTTGTGAATGAATACCTTGTCCGCCAACAAAGACTTAATGAGATCGTCAGCTAATTCCAATCGCCCAAATACAAGCAGTGATATACCCAATGCAAGTCCACGAAGAATTTTTTCGTGTTGAGTTTCACGTGCATACGACACCATGTCTTCAATAGCGGTAGAATCCATGGAGCCTAGCATTACTAATCCCAGAGAAATACCAGCAGCTTCACCGGTAATTGCATCATCCTGCAAAATAATAAAATATATAGTCCCCAATTTTTTGAACATGCTTTTTATTATTATTTATAATAACATACCTGGAATAAGTTACTCTTCAATAGGTCATACAAATCCTTCCTCGCACTTCCCAGGGCAGCCAAACCAAGACCCAAACAACCACCGTGACGAATCATTTCATTTGTAGCATCCTGGAATAGCAAACCATGCACATTAGATTCAATATTACAAGTTGAAAAATCAATGGATTACATCAATAGCACAGCTAAATCTTGCTATAGGGGATGGCCACACAACGTGTGTTAAAAACAACTGATTGACTTGCCTGTCGTAGTCCCATATGTACAATACTTAGGAACATTAAATATGATGGATAATTTTTAAAGAGGAAAAAATTCAGCGATTACATAAATAAATATTGAGATTTGACTAATAACTTACTCTTAGTTGTTGGTGAAGATAGTCAATGATAGCAGATCCATGGTTGGCATGGATCAATCCTAAAGCATACAAAGCACCTCCCTCAGAATAGCCTGCTGAGTTCACTCCCGCTTCCCTTGGAAGATAGGACTGCATTAAATTTAAAGCTTCTTTCTCATGTCCACGATGAATCACACCCAAACTTGCTGTTGCCGTAAACTTTGCCCAGTTCGTTGCTCGTGCTAACCAATCCAAGTTCTCCCGCAGGAACTGATCCGATGTAGTACCAGCGTGCATAAAAGAATTGGCAATAACGGTTCCTGTGTGACAAATGGATACGCGCACAGAATCCTTCGTCTGCTTCAAGATAGCCATATCAGTTTTGTTTGATCTAACCAAGAATTGTAACTGGAGGGCGATGGACGTCTACAATCCGTACAAAACATTACAGATTTAATATATAACGACAAGGAGAATATTAAAATAGTATTAACCAAACAGAATGCTGACCTCTCCACTCAAAATTTGAATGAGTTGCTCCCAATGGCGTTTAGCTTCTTCTGTCACAGGTTTCACCTCCTGAGGAGCTACTTCAGTTCCCTCAGTTTCTTCTACTTCCATTGCTACATCAGCAGACCCTGAGGGTTTGTTGGGTTCAGCAGTGACAGAAGCGGGCAGAAATGCTTTTTGGGTTTTCTTTAATTCATTTAGGACCCTAGTAAGGAAATTCTGGGTAGCTGATTCGTACAGGTCGAAGGCAATCTGGTATGCCATCAATTGATTTTCGTGACTATCTCGAGATAGACGCTCTAGTAGTTTAGCTGCTTCCAGTGCATCGTCCAAAAATATGAGACACTGGCACCTATCAAACACACCAATGTACTTTCAAGGGAAAAATATCGTAACTTACAAATGATTATTAAATTATTATTTTTTAGCAGACTTAATATTTTCAAACTTACATATTTACGTAATCGGGATGCGGCAATCCACGATACAGACCAACAAGCGAACGCAATATTTGATCCCGAAAGCTTCTCTGATTTATGAGTGTCATTGCCACACGGAAAGCGTACGCCAACATCTCTGTTACATTATCACTCAGCATTATGGAGCTCTCAAACCTATGAATATAAAAAATACATACCGTTCATCGGCATTACAGCAATAATTATTATCAGATAGGCTGCATTATGAGCAAGGAAATACTAAAAATACATACATGTCCATTCTGCGTGTTTCTAGTGCGATTCCCAAAGCTTGCTTGAACTGTTTATCTCCAAAACATTGTTCAAACATCTGCTCAACAATTTTCTCAAGTCTCGAATCAATTTTTACCTCTTTTCCATCCGGCAGAGCCGTTCTGGCGTGAATATAATGATCCAGACATTTGGCTACGGAAAAAATTAATTAAAATATTTACAATTAAGCCGAAGTACAAAATTTCAAAAACATCGAATAAAAATTCTTATAAACTTCATAATATACCCAATGTAGTCTCGACGTATTCATTTCTCTGACTCAGATTGAAAAGAGAGCCAGCCCCCAGAGCAAACTGTAAAGAATCCTCGAATGCCCCCAAATGATAATAAACTTTACTGGCAACTAGTGCAGCTAACTGGCGCTGCGGGAGAGGAAAGCTTTCGTCCTCATGAAGAATTTCGCTGAAAATTTGACATACATAAAATTATATACACAATGAACGACAACTTTCGATCTTGTATAATATATGATTCACACTTACATTTTCAAAATTGAATCCGCAATCTCAGGCCAAAATTCGTTCACAATCTGATCAAGCTTTGAAAGTGCGAAGGCTTTTACTTGTGGTTGGGGTTCATCGAGGAGGGATATTATCCCAGCTGAAATACGGATAAAACGGGATGTACGGTACTCTTCAATGTTGCCAACAGTAATAGTTACATTGTACTGCCCATACCTTCCGAGGAGTGTGAGTGACATTGTGGATAAATGTGATGAATGCAACTGATAATAAAACATAGCAGAAGGCGATTGTGACAAACTGTTGCTATAAATAATACATGACAATGCCTAAACATGAAAATATGATTTCCTCAGAACTGAAACTGTTCAGTATTTTGGGATTGATGAAATTTAAAAATACCAACCCAAAGTTTACCGGCTGGCTATTTCTGACAATGCAGAGGATGCGATTCTAGTAAAACTCATATCTAAGGAGTAAATGGATCTTTTGAGTAGGAACAGAAAAGAGGCACGAGATTTTTTAGCATCCAGTATATTTCAACTTTTTAACATATTCTCTACACAAAAGACAAAATAGAAATTGTTTTCGCATACAGTAGCGAAGAAGGCTGGCTAACGGATTAAAACTACTTCTTTCTCTACAGAAGACTAGAAAAACTACATGACTGCTGGCGTAGCTGGAGAAGGGATACTATTTATAGATGATTGTTTTTCGTTTTTCGACGACTCTTTCCCTTTCTGTTTTTCACTTGATGGATTATTTTTCTCCTCCGGTTGTTGCTCAGAATTTTTGCTGCTATCATCATCTTCGTTTATGATTTTCATTTCATCTTCATCAAACTGAATAGGATCTGGATCTCCAGGTTCCGCATCCTCATCATCATCACCTTTACTGTTAAATAACTGGGGGTACTTGGAGAAGCAAACGTGCATTTCACGGAATTGAGGAAAACAATCGGAACCTTTTGGATCTTCTTGGCTGTTTCCAACAATACAATTCAAAACATTCTCACAATGTTCAAGAAGCAGCAGCTTATGAAAGGAGTAGTTCCAGTCATAAAGAAATTCTGAGGAGCTAAAAAATTGCTAAGGGTTTGGATGATAGTATTTATAAAAGACTAACCTATAATGAAAGCAGGAGAAGGCCTGTCTGAACTCTGTGCCGCAAGGCCCATGAGCTGCACCACCTAAACAAGGACAATCCCAATTGATATCCCCATTGGGCAGAATCGGACCAACTGTTTTGGGGTCGTAATTATTTGGATCAAAGTCAGTGACTTCATCTTCGGCCTCTTGGGCTTTGTCTCCTTGTTGGTCAACTTTAACAATTTTCGTTGTTTCACTCTGTTCCTTATTCAAATCGAATGGATTTCTGAGTGCGATTGATGAGGAACTCTCGATACTTGGTTCTTCCTTAGTTAACTGCCCTCCCATTGTCAGACTTTGTTATACCAACTTGGTTTGATGAAAATGAAAGGAACGATCTATGCTGCACGCACCACAAATACAAACAGAATTGTGGATGAACTTACAACACAACTACACTCCACAAAAATGTCATTGTAATCGTAAAAGAATACTCATGCAATCTCAGTTTCCTACAAATTACCAGCCTTCTGTCCCTGTCCCTACCCACTACAATAACACTGCAGGATTTCCCTGCCTTCCTACTTCCTAATTACCTAAACATTTTTCCACGTGGAAATACCCTCTAAAAGGCATTCCTCACATCATGTCCCTACCCTACAAAAATTATATGAATCACTGAAAAACATTCTCAACACCTCCCTACCACGTACAATTCAAGGGAAAAAACTCCCCGAATTAAATACAATTCCCCTACTACTCCATCCGAGATGACACAATCCCAAATCGGCAGTAACCCCTACGAAGTACCTCGCGGAACAAACCCTCCGTCGGTCGTAAGGATATTGAAGATCCCTCGACACGACCTCCACACTCATCACATCATCCACAATCCAGTCACCTCGCTCTCCTAACCTTCCACAATACAATCAACACACCACCAAAATCTCCTTTAACTCTACAACCATCCCCTCTATCCCAACCACTACAAATTTTCAGCAATGTCATTCCAACTTACCGGCTGACGTCAGATACGATGTCATAATAAAAACAAAATCCTCTCAGCAGCACAGCACTGAAATTCAAAAAAAAAAAAAATCAACCATAATAATTCCACCCTTCAAAATTCCCCCATAACAATCCCAATCCCCCCAAACCATCAAATCCCTACAAATCATCTCTTCCCACATATTCAAAAATAAAGAACGTGAATTCACTCTCAAACCATCAATCCCTACTGGAATTTGCTTACACTAAAAAAAAAAAACTATTTCCATCCCACATTAATACAAAAAATCACAACCCACCTATATCTTCTGGACAATTCCAAAAACGTTTCTCCTCCACACAAATTCAATGTCAACTGCGACTCTACTACGGACAACTCTTGACGGACGTCTGGCTCAAATCCGTAACTCTCGGACTTCTCAACTATTGTGAACGGACAGAAAAATGTGAATTTGAAACTTGAAATAATTTCAAATTACAGAAGACAATTTTAGGAATAAAATTTAATATAATATTGTAATTGTTACAATTTGACTACTGTTTAAAGTTGAGCTCTCCTCCCTCGTACCGATATAGTAGCTTCTCGTGGACTTCACAAACACACACTTCTTATTTCTGTTGAGATCTTCTCACTGACTCGGAGCTTTACTTAGTGGGAGCGATGATGATGATGAGAGCTAGTGGGGAAATAAATGCTGAGAGAGAATGACACTGCAAATCTACAGGCTCTGTAAATGTACCGGGTGAACCATGGATGAACTCTAAGCTTATGAGCGCCCTCAGTCTTCCCTCAAACCAACTACGATCGCCGGCAAAGTGAGCACTGACTATGTGAGCAAAACTGAACAGAGAGAGAAATTCTCTCCAAAAACTTTCAAGCTTCCAATTTAACACATAGCAGAGGACTGCACGACGACGGTCGGGACGGGAGTACATCCATCCAGCCAGCCAGCCTTTGTCAGCATATGTACATACAAGGTTGGAGCATCTACACATCTATAAGAGCAGCCTTCCATATGTATCCATACATACGGCCTATGCCGAAATATACACACTACACGGCTAAAGCAGCCTCTACATGTTTCAGATTTTCCGCTATTATACGCAAGCGTGTGGGGCAACGTACTCCCCCAAATCCTGCTTCACATACAACTCCAATGTGTTCAGTGTAGGAAGGGGTTCTTCAACAGGGGATCGTGTACAGCTTCATGTTATTCTCTGACAAAGTGAAAGTCGAAGTAGGGTTCGCACTGGCTGGGATGTCATTCCCCAAAATTATTCAGGATTTAACTCAAGGTTGTAGTGGAGCTGGCGTAATATACATTTTTTAATGGTCCATATGCTTCTAGAATTCTAATATTAGATGGAACTGAACTTGGGGAAGCTATTGGAGGAAGGCGTATTTATTTATTTATTTATTTATTTATTTTTAGTTTGTAAATTAGTTCTAATAGATGTTTAATATTTAGGTGTGGGAGGGGGAGGGGCTTTTGTAGGGGGATTTATAATTATATGTAGGGAATTTATTTATATTTTCAAAATTCCGCTTTAGAAGTGGAAGTGAATGTGGGGGGCTTCAGGAATAGAATTGATATGGGTTATTTATTTTGTATATTTCAAAGTCATGGGGTTCTTGAAAATTTGACTGATTGTAGAATTATTTTGGGGTAATTTATTTTTGTTTTCTAAATTAGTTGGGATATACTTGGAACTGTAGCTGGTTGTGATAATGGTTGGGGTGGGTAGATGTGAGGAGAATAGCAATTAAAGTATTTTAGCGACATTTACAGTATTTCGGTCTTGGCAGGATTTGAGTATAATCATTTACAGTATATTTTATTGTATTTGTCGTGTGTTGATTTTTAATTATTTAAAATACTTTAGTATTAGAATTGACAATGGGGAAGGACAGTCTCATTGAGGATAAACTGATACATAGGTTATTAGCTATTATTGGGACTTATTTTTATTATGATGTATGATTTATTTCCTTTGAAACCAGTCAGCTCTTTTCTGAACACTGAATATTATTTATAATTTAGGGTCAGTCATGAGTTATAATTTAAGGACAATTTATTTGACTTCCTCAAATATCCAACTGTCCGTTCATAATGTCTATCTCAGTCTGGGGTTGAACATGAGCACTAATAAATCACATAGAGACTAATGTTTTTCATTTCGACGGATAAAAAGCAACCCTTTCGTTTTCTTGCATATTTTAAATTCCCTGAGTATTTTAGTATTAATAGAAGGGGAAAGTAACATCAAAAATTAAGGAGTAGTAACATTATTAGACAGCCGACAGTCCAATGTACAGCCACAGCCCAATCTACTGAATGCCCCTAATATTATAGATTCTAAATTTTAGAATTTCATCATTCCTCTCTCATTTTTCTTGAGCGTATATAAATAAGCCAAATATCCATAGGACTACCCCAAGCACTTAACAAGCCTGATATTTCCCATCCAACTCACTTCAAAGAAAATTCATTCTTTATGTCTAACTCTAAATTAGGGATGCCAATGGTCTGGTCCGGACCATTAATAATGGTCCGTTATTGGTCTGGTCCGGTCTGGTCTAACACTTGGACCAGACCAGATACAATTGGTCCAGCTTCAGGACCAGACCAGACCAGACCACAGGACCATGGTCCCAAAAGTACGCAAAATAAAAATTTATGAGTTAACGAAATCCTGTGGAACAAATTAAAAATGTCATTTCTGAGGATAAAAAAAATTTGACTGGATAAAATGTGATTATTCAATTGCTCTGAATGGTTTTCTGGACCATGGTCCGGACCATGGTCTTTGGTCTGGTCTGGTCCGAATGACTGGATCAGACCACTGGTCTGGTCGGAAAAACTGGACCAGACCAATGGTCTGGTCTGTGCTTTGGACCAGACCAGTTTCATAAAATCTGGATCAGACCAGACCATTGGCATCACTACTCTAAATTATAATAAAATACAAATTAACTGTACCGTATATGATCTCAAAATTCAAAGTATAATCCAACACCTTTCCGTCTTACATCTAGTTTTTTTTGTACCCCAAAAGAATATCACTAAATTTTTCACATAATAAATAATACAAAATTGCTCCGTATTTCACTAATAAATCCCAATATTTATACCAAAATAATTCTAAAAAAAGTAATAATACCAAAAAAAAATAAGTCTACACTGTCTTCATCTCAACCTCCAATAATTTCACTGTTCCTTTTTATTCTCCCAAAATTCTACGGGGACAGAGCCATAAGCTTCCATTACACTGATATAGTAAGAGTCTTCGGACCCTCAGAAGGGTTTCCTCATCCTAAGAAAAAACAGATTAAAAAAAGAAATGGATTTATGGCCTCTGACTAAAAATACTTTATGGTTGATAATGTCCAGGCCAGAGGAGATAGCTAATTTGGTTTAATTATTTTCTCCCTAATGGCTACATAAGGGTCTTAGGGTTTAAATTCTAAAAATATTATATTGGCTGAGTCAAGAAGGATATTGACTCATTCAGTAATGGGTCGATGAGTCCACTCCAGCTGGGGCTCCCTTCCATAGTTCCATCGACACTATAGCGTTGAGCCTTCAGAGTTCGCCTAACCCTATTGACTTGAGGGGGGTTCAGTCGCTCTGGCATTTATGAAAATCTTTTACTCTCTTCTTGGGTTCAGCCTTCAGTTGCCACTTGCCTCCTAGTGATGTGACACAGTTGTATGTTATTCTCGTTTCTCCTGACTCATCCTTGTGTTGTTCTGTGTATAGTTGAAGTTACAAAAAAAAAAAGGAGAATTTTATAAAATCCCCACCGTTTCCCAAACAGTTGTTCTCATTTGGATCCCCATAATTTACGGGAAAAATAGTGAAATGTGAGAAATTTTTGAGGGATTTCTGAAGTTTCGGGAGTGATGTGCACACAGTGGGAAATATTTTAAGAAAAATATTCCTCATAGACGATACTCAGCAGCTCGGCTGGAATTTCTCACAGGATCAAGGAATTGAATGGGGAGGGAGTCTTCGGAGAGAAGAGACAAACGTGAAAGAATTAATCCTCTGTACAGTGGAATCTCTTGAAATCAGATGTGTTTGTGTGACCATGCATCAAATAGTGGAAAGAGTGGAATTGGTGAGTAGACTTGGGACATGCGGGCGTAGGAAATAATAATTACAATTTTTCCCCAATTGAATTTTTTGAGTAAACAACTCTCTCTCTCTCTCTCTCTCTCTCAAAAAAAAAAAAAATAATCTCTTACTCCCACAAAATCAAGCCTTGCTTTATTGGGAGGACACTTGAGAGCCAATCTCATCTCAACGTGTGATTTGTTCAGTTTTTTTTTCTTTTCGTACGAGAGTTATAATATACATACAGCAAGTGATGAGCAGTACATTGGTGATTTCCTCCGCATCATGTATATATATTTGTAATAGTTATATATAATTATAATTGTCAAGGGTGAAGTTCGTGTGAATATTGATGACTGATAGTATGGTTGAATTTTAATCAGGGATTTATTTCTTGACAAAAAAAAAAAACATTGAAGAGTTTAAGCTTTGAAGTTCTTGTGTCCAGTCTATGGCATGACGTGGGGCTGGTGGTATATCTAGGTTTAGAGGATATTACTAAATGTTGGGGAAGTTGATGAAGCGTTGAGCGTGATCGCATATATAAATCCTTGACTTGATAGAATTGAGTAATAATTGCTTGAAATTGAGTAATAATAATAATAATTTGAATATTTGACTCCCACGTTACAGACACTTTTGGAATTTTGGTTTGGGGAGGGGGAGGGAGGGAGAGATGTGACTGTGAGGTTTGAAACTCTGGAAGTTCTTTGAATACTAGGTCCAATACCATGAGGTTTCGGAGGAAATAAATCCCTTGTAGACCGATTTCAGGGAAATCGCTGATGTTTGTCTGGTCGTTCCGTTCCCTCAGCCCCTAGTATAAGTATAGGAAATGGTGTGTAATTGGAATGATCTGTATATATCGAGAGGAATGAAAGTTAATTTAGTAATTTGGGATTTTATTCTCAGGAAAAGAACCATCATTGTCACTGGGTCGTCCTCAATTTGACTCATTATCTTCAGTGAAGGTTCTTCCCATCCAGTTTTCCGCGACGGTTTTATTGTCAGCATTTTTCTCTCTCAAATATGTTTCAAAAGTATGGTATCTCAAGTGCGGGGTGCTGAAGACAAGCCATGCATAGATATTTAATTTGACGGGGAGGGAGAAAAAAAAAGTTCTTTCCTTCATCTTCTTCTCCAGAGAGACCTCGTTCAGAGTTTTACTCACATGGATCCGTATGTATAGGAGGAAAAGTAGGGGTCCGTCTTGTGCAAATTGGGGTACATTCTCTTGATTATTGTGGACGAAAAAGAGTGAAATCCGACATGAGAGAATCATTCGTCATTTTGATGAGAGAGACGAAAGAAAGCTGTGGAAGCTGAGAATTTGTGAGATAACCAACCCTGGGCTCTCTCCATTCTTGTATGTTTCCCTATGACATTGAACCAACCTACGTTGTTGATGGTGAGCGTTTGAGTCCATTACTATTAAACGGATGTAGAAAAAAAAGAGCGTTAAAAAAAATGCGAGTTATTGTGTGCAACATGGACAAGATTACTAGTATCCATGGAGTTGGGCTTAAACAAGTAGTGTGAGGTTAATTAGGGAATACAAAATACAATACAATAATAATGATATGGTCGCATCATTTCCCTTAAGACACTTGGACATATGTACATGACAGTATCCAATTTATAAGATCTGGTGTATGCTCCATTCTCCACTATATATATATATGACTCTCTGTCTCCTGCATATAATAGTACCCTCTTGTCATTAAACTTCACTTGAGCATATCAGCCGTGTCAATTTAGAACAAGTTTTGGTGGTCTCCATGGGAAAGGTCCCAGTCTGTCCTCGCCAGCCTCATCATGATCCGTTTCCTCCAAGTCTCTCCACAGAGAGAAAATCAATTTTTGTACATACCTGAAAACTCCGGGTGAACAAAATTCGGAAAATATCGACGGTGATTCCATAAAATCTGTCCACTTCCTCACCCCTTACCAAGTGTGAATAAACATTACTTACTCCACGGACTCTCGTAATACTCTTTTGCTCCCTCACACTCACACCACACTCCTTGACTAAAAGGGACAAGGGAAATCAAGCTCTCCGTACTTTATAAAGTATTAAATCAGCACGTAAATTACCAAAATAGAGACAGAACTCAAGTTGATTTTTCCTTTGCCTTATCTATAAACGAACGTACCAATACCTCCATTATCACACAGACAAATAACCTTCACCCATCATCGCCAGTCCTCGAAAACCTATATGGCAATGTTTGTCTTTGTTGTGTGCGTGAATGAAATAACATTTTCAGTCCTCTCATCTCTCTGCAATAACTACATTTGTCAGTTCTAATTGGAAGAGCCCTATTTAAAACTATAAAAAACTTCTTCTAACATTTATATAATTAATTATTTTAAAAAAAAACTTTGCGGAATCTGAACTTTGAAATGTTTAGGAATTTTGGGAAATTACGTGCATTTATTGTTCAAGAGTAAGTCCTAAAATACGAAGAACATTTGTGTGTGCTTGTGTGTGCGTGAAATGAAGCAGAAATCCCTGAGTCCTCAACACTACACCCCCTCCTTGTCTGATGACTGACTGTATATAAACAGATACTAACAAAACTGAAAAAAAATTACTTGTAATAATAATAACGGAGCCAAATGAAATTGCTTTGGGTACCTGCGTTCTGCGGTGTTTACAAAGACTGTGTACCAGAGCCGGAATAACATATTCCTTATCGGGCTGTTTTAGTATTTTTTAGTTTACATGCTAAACTTTGTAGTGTGAGAGTCGTCACTCGGATCGGTGGATTCCATGAAAAATTTCAGCACCAACGTGTTCATTCCTTTTAAGTTTTATGATAGTCTTCTTTCTTTTGTAGCTTCATTTTCCCCCGAACACTACAACTACCACAATATTTTTTATATGACCTCTTCAAAAGGTAGGTACCAACAAAAAAAAATATATAAATTTAACAGCTGTAAGACTCCCTTAAATCTACATTTTTTTTTCCAAACAATAAGTTAATTTACTGGGTCATAATAGTACTTGAACCATTTTCGTTTCCCTTGTGAGTTCTTGATCTTTTGAGACTATAACGTGATAGCTTGTTATTTCTTATTTTTGTTTTCATGCACGTTGTGTAGAGCAAATCCTCACAAGTCTAGGTGTTGTGCCAATATTCTCCAACTTTTCTGTCCCATTGCTGTTGTTCTTGTTGTTTTGTATGGATGTTATAATTATATTAGTCGAGGATGTTGTTGATGATTCTCTGATCAGAAGCTATAGACAGTTTGCCTTCATTTTTCCATGGGCGTAGACAACTTTGGGTATAGCTATATAAAGAGGTCTATCCTACAAAAACTCACCATCTCCATCTCCATGGACTACAGTGACTACACACAGAATTATACACAGTCCATGTAATATGGTTGCATGCAGTGTGTGTGGAAGAACGACGGAGGGCTGTTGTAGTATGTACTGTGAGTATAGGTGCTTTTATAGAGAAACCATCTGCAAATGATGCGTACTGAGAAAAAATTGCAGTGCACTCCGTCCCATCACCGTCACGTACACAGTTATGGGCATGACATGATAAATGGCCAGATCGTAAGATCGAACGTGCATCATTTTTATCTAGTTTCTCTTGGATAAACTGGGAAACATTTAAAAAAATTTGGGTGGTATTGAGCCCTAGATGCAACGGAGTTGCCCTATTCAATTGTCTCCACGAACGCTAAAATTCTTTGAAAGTATTTGAACATTATGATATACAGCCTGTGTATATGTACGTACATGTATCCCATGAGAGTGCAGAACTTTGACATGCTTTTGTTTGCTAAAAACTTGTGTGACTTGCTATGTAGCGAAATCATGAACTTCCCTCAACCAAGTTTTAATAAGTTTTGACAAGACAGGTGTTTCTACTTTTGCCCCAGAGTTTTGTACATTCTTTTACTATCATTTCATGGAAAAGAAGTTTTGTTTTTAAAAGCTTGTGTCGTACTTAATTTAAAAATTGAAGCTCAATTAATGATACTTTTCTATCATCAACAATCTACTAGCCACCAATCACGTAATTAAATAAATGAGTGCACTTTGCACTGCATTTGTATTTATTTGCTTTTATTTCATTTATACGCTCCTCTCAGGTTACTGAAAGCGTACTTACGTTTTTTTTGTAATGGATGATGTGACGACGGTGAAAACAAAACAATTCAAGTGTCATTTACCGGGATGACATGAAGTTTCCTTTAGAGTTAAAGCTGTTGATTTTAATTATTTTAACTGGATTTAATCAAAGCCCTCTAAATGTTTTTCCCTTGCATATACACCCCCTTGGTATGTCAACATGAATATAATTTGAATTCATTTAGCAGCATTCCTTCACCATAAGAATTGCGTGCCAGGTTGTTAGATTTACTAAAAAAAACCGCTTCGTGCGACAAGAATCAAACTATGTACATTGGGATGTATGTATATTAATAAATCTTGAACCTAGAAATAGATAATCTGTATAAACAAGATGATTTTAATGTTAAATTTTCCTGTTTCCAATTGTGTAATTTTGCCACATGAACTATGACGTGGTAGCATGTTTTCTTTTAACTTCAGACATTTTTTTTTTTCATTTTCCACTTGTTCCTATATATTCACGATTGACGACTTCTCATCTCTCTCTCTCTCTCTCTCTCTCTCTCTCTCTCTCTCTCCCCTTCTGACCTAAATTCTGATTTTATCATTTGGTATTCGGTCTAAATCTTTTACGATCCTTACCATATACTCTGGTTACCATCCAATGGACACTGCAACTGAGAGATTTAAATATCTCTTTGTACTCCACGCTTGGCTGCCTCATCTTTATTCGTATACTATTTTGAATGCGTTTCCTCATATTTTACCTTCAAGTCTACCTCATGCATTGTTCAGAGCTTTTTCGTACACCTTGGTTGTCTGTGAACGCGGGAATCCATCCTGCAAATTGAGAGGGGAATATTTTCCGTCTTACATGAGGTTTGATTGATTTCAAGATTGGAAATAGAGATGTGTGGAGGGTATCGTTAGGAGGTCAGTAGTTATTGCTCATAATGAAATTTTGTTCTTTCTATGCTCTGTTCCGGTCAGCATTTTCTAATGGGGTATGTATGAAAGTATATAATAATTTACGTATGGTAGGGGGGAAAAAAGATGATGCCTTCATGGTTGCTTTGATAACCTAAAATGACAAACTACGGAGAGATAGCGAGAGATGAGTTAATGAGAAGAACAAAGGTTCAGCCGAAATTTATAATGAAATTAATTTATGCACATTGTATAACATGATTGCATTCTGAATGATGTGTCCCGGTCTACCTTGTATAGTTTTTATGCAGCTCTCGCACTCACTCACTTACTGTTCTCTCTCCTCTCTTCTCTTCTCTTCTCCTCTCCTCTCTCTCTCTCTCTCTCTCTCTCTCTCTCTCTCTCTCTCTCTCCACATCCTCTGATCTTCAAAGTTTTTGGGAAGGGAAAAAGCTGCAGACATAAAAACATGTACATAGCCAACTGTATACAGATGGTCGTGTACGTACAGAGTAGAAGTACTCTCTCAAGGCATACACCCATCCTATCATTCCTATCCTTGGTATGGGTTTATATATGCTTTGGTCGTTCCTAGAAACATGTAGTAGAGATCCACAAATTGTGACTTCACGTGTAAGTATATACAGACAGATTGAACTGACACACACACACACACACACAAGTTCTGGTGTGGTAGAATACAATTCCTGTATGTATCTTTTTTTATAGATGTAGTAGTTCCGAGAGGGGTCTATATATTATATGCTCGCTTGTGCTTCTCTATATACTGTGTGTACGTGCACTGAGGGTGTACACTGTGTACTCACTCTGTGTGTCTGTGTGTGTGTGTGTGTGTGTGTGTGTGTACAGGCAGAGTGAGTAAAGGAGAGAAAGAGAAAGAATACAAAATGTAAGTAGAACGTCGTGCCATGAAGGACTCGAAGCCTTGTCATATATTGTATGATTAAGCCATATATACTCTCATGCAGTACGCAAAAGGAATGAGTTCAGAGTAAAACTTTACTTTTTGTTCTAATATTGCTTCTTGCATCCGTACTTGATGCCTTATGCTTGGAACTGTAGCATGTGTAGGCATGTGAGTTTACAAAACATATCGACTCGTACTTTGGCAAAAATTGTGACGATAATTATGTTGTTTCTGTTGCACACTCCATACTGCATAGTTACACACATTTTACGGGCTTTCAATTCTCCCTTCATCTAGACACTGATGATAATGGTTAAGTCGTTGAGTGACTCTGTATCTACACATAGAGGGGAAGCTGGAGTCATGGGTGTACATACAAAGTCACTTGAAAAACAAAAATTGCAAGTCCGCCTGTTCACCAAAAAAAAAAAAAAGAAGATTTTTTAAGCGTATTTATCTATTTTTAGTAGTACAGAGTGAAATGAATTATGCGAATAGATGTGTACTGACTCGTTCTGTGGTGATGTTTGAAGACGGGCTATATAGAGATAGAGATGGATGTATGTATGTGCAGTGTTTTGTTGTGGCGTGCCGCGTTAAGTCTACATTGATTTGCTTACGATAATTACCCATCCAAGTACACACTTGATTTTATTCAAGGTTGAATGTTATTAACCCTTTTTTTGTCTCTTTACTCTGTCAATTACAGATGGATTTCAAAAATATTCTCGAAGGGACTCGACCCTTTTTCCAAGGATTACCTTCACCAGCACCAACGACACCTCAACTACCACTATTACCCACACAGGTATTTTCTTTTGGTCTATATTCCGTTTCCCTCAAATTTTCACCTTCCTCTTATAAATTTAGATAAGTACCTCTACCTCTCTCTCTCTCTCTCTCTCTCTGTACAATTTATATCTGGAGGTATATCTACCTATGTATGTATGTACACCCTCGGAAAAAAAAAACCCTCGGAGTGATTCTCTCTTTTACAGGAGTCTGGTTTAAAGGTGCAGTTCCAGGTTCCGTCATACTATTTATGCCCGCCCTCTGAATAGTCTTTTAACCGTCTGGGCAAATGAATGTATAGTGCTGATTTCCTACTACACATAAGTAGGATCAGTGCACACTTCTCTTGGTCTCGGAGTCTAAGGAATGAGTTTCTCACCCGCTGTTTAGTTTTTTGGCCTTATTTTTTTTTGTCCCATTTTTTGGTTAAAACCTTAAAAGCTGAAGGTTTTTGTTGATGTTATACCTCTCGGGTGTCTGGGGTCATTACAGTTTCTGTTGAAAAGTCATCCTCTACTATTGCTGGTGTAGTTTCCTGGGGTGTATTGCTCTCTTGTTTGAGTTGACGTAAATGTAATGAATTGACTACGGTACATACAGAGAGGGACTCTGCACAATACACAATGCGTGAGTGGGTCGAAATTGAGATCACAAATAAACTTAAATTTCCTTGGAACTATCTCTATCTATATATATATGTGGGATTGCTCATTTCAGCTGTCTTATAATATGCCAATAATAAACATTATGTAGTAGTTTGCTCATATTTTTGAAATTATTGAGTCACTATGTGTGTCAGAGGATGGAAATCAGGAATTAGGATAAAATTCCTGGGTATTACAGGCGTTCTCCTATTGTGCTCTAGCGGGTCATTCATGTGAAGGTTTCTTATATTTAAATAATAGGATTTTAACTCAAGTTTTGTACTTCTCTGAGACCGGAACAGGTTAATGGGAATGTAACCTTTTGTGTTGTGGAGATGGGCAGAAAATATATATGTAATTTCCCCATCGTCGTGTTACACAGCTCCGAGGTATATTATCCTTTAGTACTTGGCTATGAAGAGACCCACATGATATAGTACATACTGGTGTGAGTCGCATTGTGAATAAACCTTGGAGCTCTGTTTACAACAGTCTTCTGGTGTAGTAGTCAAATGCAGAAAGCAAAATTTTACACTTATTAAGCCTCAAGACGTATAAATGCATGACTCTTTTCTACTGTATGCGTGCCGTACACATTAATACAGATACATGTATCCATGAGTGTTCTGTTCAAATGAGCTTCATAGAGAAATAAGGTTGAGGGAAAAGCGGAGGATACAGCTCAAAAATAGGATATCCTCGGACATGAACCTCACTCTCAGTCAGTTAGTGTAGTCTTTAAAGGCGTGTGTGTAGTTTTATATATCTGTTAAAAGTAATGCTGCAGTACGTAAATTGCAGCAAAAGCACTTAACCCAAAGCGTCTGACAAACACTTCCATACCAAATAGACGCTCTGAGTATCTACAGGTATCTCTCCCGAGCTGTATCTGTATATTTATGCATTTTCATTTGTGCGTGTTTGTGTAAATTAAGTACAATATATACCTAATTATATAAATATATATTCTCCCTTTCATACCATATGATTTTATTATTGAATGGTATATAAAATATGTAAAATTATCAACTTATCAAATTGCTGTAATTTTGTCTATATCATATATGTAATTCTTATGATTGTATTAATTCCCTGTGCATATCACTTAAATAAGAATTTCCCGGATTAGCTAATTATTTCATGTTTAATTAATTACTACTAGTTTGGAGACAGGATTCGGAGCTCGGAGCTGGATAAAGGTGGGCGGTATCTATTTGATTGCTCAGATGCAGAAATTTGGTGACTGTTTGGAGGGCTCAATACTTTACAGATTACAGGACATTAATTACTTTGAACTCAAGTATTTTAATGGGTTGTTGAAAAAAAATGTATTCCAACTGATTGTGAGGTGCAAAGGAGTTGTAATGATTAACTAATCCTCCTGGGTAGTCCTATTTCTATGTACATATGTTCTCAAGAGGAGCTACACAGAGAGAGAGACAGAGAGAGAGAGAGAGAGAGCTTCTGATTGTGCATTCTACGACAAGGCGCATGGGAAGTATTAGTGGCATTGTATCTATACTTTTCTTATAGTTTGTTGGATAATGCACGTATATTTTACAATAAGACAAGGGGGGAATGATATAATTAATTATAACAAAAGAAACAATAGGTGATATCGTTTGAGGCATGACTAACTGGAACGTTACTTAACCTACAACATGAGTCCATGACTATCCCAGGAGAATGAGTGAATTATATAAATTCCAATGCGTATGTGTATGGATTCTTGGATAAGAGGATTTTTAAAAGTGATAAGAATATTTTATTGACATCCAAAAAAAAATTGAGACTGACGATACGATACTACTACTACTACAGCTGCTGTGTCATTAAATGAATCACTAATTTTATTACTTAATAGAGGTACACCATATATATAGGTATTTTACATGGACTCACACATTGTTGGCTTTACACTTGGTCTTGTGGTATGCGAGAGGACTAGGAGTGAAGTATTTACATTGCTGTTCAGGAGAGTGTTCCTTCAGACAGATAGCAAATGGCATGTGGTTTGGGAGAATTCTTATGACATGTGTTGTACTTACGTATCTATACCCAGTAATTTTTCTTATTATGTGGTAGGTCATCTTGAGTATAGATTTACATGGAGGGAAAGGAGTGCAATATACTGGAAGATGTTTTTTTTTAATGTCCCGATGGGCTTAAATTATTGTGTGTGTGTGTGCTCTGCTCCCCGATCAGCTGAATGGAATTTGTTTCAAACTATACTGTATGGATGAGGACATGAGGATATCGTTTATAATTCAAAAAGATCCCTCAGGTATTGCATAAAGGACGTGTTTGATTGATGGCTGCATCTTGATACAATTCTTGTTGTTACTTTCCTCGACTCGTCAGTCTGACTATAATTATTCTATAGAGATTCTAGATATGTGTAGGTGCATGACTTCCCAGGAGTGCCATATTGTGATAATATACATGTAAACACGTATATTCATGTACAATGTGCTTATGAGACGTGGGTCTTCACTCTTCCTCTGATTTCAATAATCTAGTATTGACATATTCAAAAGAAGGGGTAAAGAAGGAAATAAAAAGTGTGCAGGAACTTTTGTCTCCCATGTTGCCCCTTTAAATTAATTTGGTTACACTTTCCTGAGTAAGTAACTGGGAAGAAGATGAGCAGAGTATGTACATTATTGTTTTGGTGAGGAGAGCCAATTTTGTAAAAGAATCAAGGGCCTGGTTGTGCTTTTGTAAAATATTTAATTACTTGTTTATGGTTGAGGGTGGAGTACAATAATTATACTATAAAATGATTATTATTTAATGTGATACTAAGCTAGTAAGTCAAAGTTTTCCCGAATAATGAGTATTGCCCCTCGGAATTCGTTCCTGTCAATTTTGTTTACTTACTTGAGTGTGAAGAAATTAGTTTTATTGATTTTGAAGAGTAAACAAAAACAAGTTACACACTAGACGTAATAGTTTTCAAGGGAACGACCTCATACGCTTAAATTCCCGTGTTGTCATTTACCAAAAGATTTTCTATTAGAGCCGTATGGGGATGGACATTGGACGTCTATACGTGTAATTAGTCTTGAGTTTGATACTACACCTACTAATGTTTTCATTGGAGTACCTTACTTCATAGCAATGAAGCCTCCCACCAGGACTGGCATTTGAAGGAAAATATATCAACGCTCTTTCATGAATCACATTTTTATCCCCGCCGTGAGGAAATATTGGCCGGAGTTAGGTATTCAGTTGAAGGAAATGTGGAGGAGTATTTACGGATAAAAATGAGGACTGATAAAATTTAAATTGCAAACCACTTTGGGTTAGTTAGCGTAATATTCATCAAAATCGAGATTTTTTGTGCCGATTCCGGAAACAACTAACATGGATCACACCCTCTGTACCCTACGAGAAAGTTCTAATTAGATTTGAAGGGCTTGTAGATGCTCCCGGCCTGGGCTGGGAATCCGTTCCAACTGATTCAGATGGTGAACGAAATTAAATTAAGGATCTCTAATATTTATTTAAATAACAATAGTCGGGGCAGAAAATCTCTAGTGTGTAATGAACATATGTGTACTTATCTATATGGTAAATGTGAGCAGAGGAATATTGATCTGGGTCAGTGAAAATAACTGTAGAAAATCTGAATGAAAAGTTTCTTCCCAATACGAACTTCATTAGTTTAAATAATATTAAACTGGTTACTTTTTCCTTTTTTCCCCTTCAATATTGATAGACCACTCCCTTGGCAAATTGTAATGGCTAACCTGTCTCATTACCCTTCTCATAAAATAGCCACTCTACTTAGCGGTTTATTAGATTCCGCTGATTGACTTAAATAGAATTTTTAAAAAGCGTCCACTACTAACTTCTGTCATCGTTTACTGAAAGTGTGGAAGTTACAATTGTGTAAAAAAAAGTCAAGGACTCAAAAAGTTGAAAATTCTTAAAAAATACATATCCAAGTAAAATCATCTTGATAGAAAAGTTTTGAAGTGAACCTGAAATGTCATATATGTTATGTACATACTGGACTAATTGTTGGACGACGGACGACTTCGTCCGTTTTGCTAGAATGGATTTTGAAAAAGCAAACATATAACATGTGTGTGTGTGTGTGAGAGAGAGAGAGAGGGTGCAATATGAATTCCTCATTCGGAATTTGTGTGTGTGTCCATTGGTCATGTGCAGTTCATAAACAAGAATGAAAATATTTTTGTCCTGCACAAAATGTATAGGTATGTGCATACCCTTACAGACATAGATAAAAGTAGATACTAGAAGCAGAAGCGTAGTGTAGTAATAAATGTTGTAATGTATGTATAAATGATAAAGGCCTTTCTTTGTTATTTCATAATAATTGGGAACAAGTTCTATTTATAAACACTTTACTATATGTACATACACCCTATGACTACGGAGTGTAGTATATAGCACCAACCCTTTTGAACTGGTTCACAGGAAATAAAATATAAGTAGTGTCGTTGAAAATATGAGTCAGATTTAACCTGGGACGGGGGCTCCGATGCAATGTAATGGTATAAATTCGTTTCCCAAAGTCGAAATGAGAATCAAAACTTTGGAACTATTATGATTTTGGGAATTCTTTTTCTTTCGTATTATTACTCGACTATGGGCTCTAGGAACTTGGGAGTGCTACGCTGTTATTACATGCTTGAGTTGAGAGTATCTTTTAGCATAGCGAGTCACGTACAATCTTCCCTAAGACCATATTTCGACAGCTCCCTCGCAGCTTATAATACATAGTGGGGCTTCAAATACTTGCTTTTGAGCAAAGGCGAGTGATAGAGAGAGAGCGAGCGAGAGAGAGAGAGAGAGAGAGAAAGAGGGGAGAAATAGAAAATGTCGATAAAAGAAATATATGTAATCCTTGAAGACCTTTTTGAGAGCATGTTGAATTAGGCAGACGCCCAAAAACCCGATAAACATATTTTTAAGAATATTTTTGCAGAGCTCTCTCTCTCTCTCTCTCTCTTTCCCTATAGCAGCTGTTATCTCCTCCTGTCCAGGATTATTTAAAATTTCCCTGAAAGTATTTTCAATAATATGTCATATATAGCGGAAAAAGTGACCTTGGCCTTCAGGAGGTTTACTGAACTATGTTTGACTCGAAAGGAAAATTTTATTTAAATTCAATTCATTATAAATTTGAGCATTGCTAAGAAGCATTTAATTTTTACTACCTTTCCATCGGTGTAGAGCATATGAATGAAAATACTTTGCAAAACATCCATACGCTAATGTAGTACGTTGAGGAACAGAGATAGAAGAAATCCTCCACTGAGAATGTATTTTTTTTATTTGCTGTCGTCGTCAGCTTCAAATTTGAGGATTTCCAAGGCTTCCTATGGGAGAAAATTAAGGCTGTGAACATGTTCTAGTCTTGTGTTTGCCCATGTTTTAGCTCTACACACACATTTGAGTGTTCCATGTATGTACGTACAGGAGAGATAGACACTCTTACTGTGTGGCACGTTCACCTTGAAATATGTACCGTTTTTCCTGTGGTATATCGTTATTATGGCATTGATGTTAAAATATGTGAGTTGGGGCCACACACCAGTGTATGTAATAATTACTATTATATGAAATGAATGGTCAAAGTTTAAAAATATTTTTTCCCGGTTAGTTGTTATACATATAATTTTTTTTTTGATTTGTGAATAATGAAAAAAAAAGTATTATTTTCTAGTCATTGTCAGTTGAAGCCATTAGTCATAATGTCTCATCTATAGTGTGCATGTACTGACGCTACGCTTTGCTAGCGTGAAATTAACATTTCCATCCATAGACGTGAAGGTTACAATTTGATGATCTTAAGATTGCAGTAAAGTATTGAGGCGAGAACTTTCATTCAACATCTGTCATGACTAATATTTTTTTTATTTTTTGAAGGAGGGTCGGATTTTTAGGAACTATGCATAAAAATATTGCGAGAACATCCAAACTAGGCCGCATAAATTTCGAGAGGAAAATCCTCGGTGGAATATGAAAACACGCTACTGTTTTCCAGTTCAATGCCTTTTAAAAGTGGGTTGGTCGTAAAAGTAGCATGCTTTGTAATTTGGTCAATTAAATAGCATCATATCGTGCGTATAGTAATAATAATTATTATTATTACATATCGTCTGCAGTTTCTGTAATTCACTAATTATTTTTATTATATGCATATATATATATATATAGTCTCGGCTCAATTTTTCTATATATATATTTATTTGCTCGATTTGATAAGTTACCATCATCCTCCCTTCTTCCTCACTTGAATCCGTCGAGTTAAAAAGTAATAATAATTATTATATCTTTTCATAACATCATTACAATTGGTCTGGGAGGATGAGACTCCTAGTGTGTGGCGGTGTTGATAGCTTGTAGGATCTAGTGCGTTGTAAATTGTACAAGATTTGGATCGGACTTGAGAGGTATCACTTGCAGGCATATTTTCCAATTAAGGACAACAGCAACTGGTATACGGTATAAAGTTCAGTCGAAGATATGTGGTTGTCATGATTGCTACTAGTATCAACGCAGCTTGGCAGCATGCTTGCAGCTGCATATGCAAACCTTGACCTGTGTCATTGTTCACTGGAATAGAATTAGCAGGTGACTATGTATGTGCTGTGCATCATTAAATATAAATATATATGTAGATTTTTAAAACAGTTGCCAGCTTGACAGGAGGGGTCATGCCATGTTTTGGCACACTGTAGTCTCTGTGCGTATAGGTTCTGTTGTTGTAAGGGAAATTATTATGTATGGAATACTGTATTTCATGGAACACGTCTGATTCGGATTACACTGACTGTTGATTCAATGAAGTTCTTAGAATGCTCCCGTTATATATTATGCCACATGATATTATGTTAAAGCTACAACTCTGGGAGGTATAATGGAAACGGGAAACTAGTTTTGTACTTATTTTATGCTATAATTATTATTATATGTCTGTACCTATACTTCACTAGAGAGATGCATGCTAATGGAAATGTACCCACGTGTACATTTTTAATGCATACAAGAAGCCTGTCTGGAATTCTGCATTGATATAAGGAAGTACATAGGTTGTGGCAGTATGTAGTATGCATTATTTTCGGGATTGTTTTTAACTCTGGGAGAGAGGGGGGGGGAATTATTGAAGGTAGGATAATCATAGTTGGTGGAATTAACGGAGAAAGTTTTGTCATGTTAGTGTGACAGAGATTGAAGGAGGAAAGTTTTTGGAATACTACCATGTGCTGGTTAATGTGTGATGTAAATTTGATTAGAGGTGCAGTGAATAAAACCAGGAAAAAACTGTGGACTGGTAAGCAATGAAGGGTTTGCCATACGGTGAAATGATATATTTGTATAATTAATTTATTGCGGATACTGTTGTATACACACGGAATAGAAAACATTTATTCCTTATCTTCGAAGTTATTCTATTGAAGCGTTTGTAGCCGTATGCCTATACTGTACGTGTACATTTAAGTGAAAAAGCAATGTGTGTGTGTGTGTGTGTGTGTGTGTGTGTGTACAAAAAGTGGATGAGGAGGGTTCTTTCGGGCTATGTGTAGGCCGTAAGTATACACATGAAGGGAATGGTGGCAAAAGCAAGTCAGTCCACAATGAGATGGGGCTTCTGATGCTTCTTCTATTGATTTCCAAGACACGTAAAGCATGTGATCCCCTCGCTTGCAGATGGCTAAGGTATACATATATAGCTACATATGGGAAAGGAAAGAAAGAAGCAAAAATAAAAGTATTCCACTATTTATCCCAAGGAATCAAAATTTACTGCTTGGTGTCGAAAGTCGAACTAGGAGCAATTTGGCTCTGAGGAACGAAAGCAGGAGGCAAATTTTATATGAATAAATTGTGAAAAAAGAACTATGCGACGCCTACTTTTTTTTTTTACCTTTGGAAGTATATTTTGATTCTTTCCTTGATTGATGATAAATGCATTCCTATTAAGGAGTATCTATGCGTAGATGTATTCAAGGAAAAAGGGTCTGTTGTATGCACATATGTATCTACATTATTGGCAATTAACACTGCCATATACCATCCTTTACTTTGTAGGGACATGAGGCACACGCTGGAAATACTTGTAATTTCTAATAATTATAAAACTATTCTGTCATTATGTAATTATGTGTATCAATCATATAGAGGTAATTATAGAGCATTATACATATACATACAGTGTAATAGTACTGATTGACATTGTGTTAAAATTACCAGTAATTTATCTAGCGAAAGGACCTTTTGCCCAGAAATATATTTTAAGATAGATACCTGCTGCAGAAATGTAGAAAATGCTACTATGATGAGTACAATGTGACAGTAACCCGTGCGTTAAAACCCTGCTTTAGTACACAAAGACCCGAAGGTTGCCTGTTTGTCATGTGCGTTGCGGTATTGAGTTTGGGTTCCACTTTTGTGCGACTAGTTTCAGTGATCAGCATGATTTGCTTCCACAGGAAATCAAGGAATCAGTCATTCGCAGTCACTCGGCGATTTCCCTGTCGGTCTCCTGATGAAAGTAGTAAATTTTGATATCTTCAGGAAAATAGTGGAGTACTTGTATTTTTGATACCGTTTTTTTTTTTGGTTCAGGCTTGTCAGGAAGCAAGACAGTGTTTGTACTTTCATAATAATTTGGAGGAATCCGAGGATGGGGAAAACATTGCTTTGTATGTATGTGTATGTATGTACATGGTTCCTGTATCATAGGCTCATATTCATACCTAGGGCTCTCCATGTTACGAGAATGATGTTACGCTCCGTGACCAAGTTATAGGAAAAAGTAATTTTCTTAGTGATAGAAATCCAACATGCTTGATAGAATTGGAATTTTGATCCATGTACATGTTTATTTTGTTCTTCGCAGATGTTACAGCCTTTACAAGATTGTGGACCACTAAGAAAATTTGAAGAAGGACTAGGAGCAACGTTGAGTCAAATGTATTCAAGTTCATCCGTAGCACAGACTGCAACACCCTCATCCTCTTCCTCACCCAACGGAAGTAAGGGAATATCGAGTTCCCGTTCGAGTGGAAATACTCAACCTACAGTTAATCACACATTACAAAATGCATCTTCGTCGAACCCACCTGTATTTAATATGGTCGGTCGAAGAGAATCCCCGTTGGATCTGTCGGTGAAGACCGTACGTCAGTCGGCGGATTCCTCTACAAGTTCAATGGCTGTGATCGATGGACATGGTGGCAGTAGTAATAATAGTGTGACCAACAGATCACTGTCCAGCTCTGGTTCATCCACCCCTAACCTCAACAGTATTGCTAATCACAGTAATAGTGCCAATGCTGTTGTTGCAGCTGTGGCTAATTCAACTACAAGTTCAATTAAGGAGTTACAAGGACATAGTACGGAAGGTAAAGCGCCGTCCGGGAGTGGAGGTGGAGGAGGAGAACGACACAGTCACAAATCCAAAAAGAACGTAACGCCGACATCGAATGTACCAAATACGAATAGTAATAGTAGTAATATTAATAATGCCAATAACAATACAACGGAGAATAGTAGCACTAATTCGCCACATCATCTGTTTGGACACCATCCTGTGCATCAGTCTCCTATGTCTCTTCACACATTACATGGGAACGCGCGCTCATTACATACCTTCTCCAATCCTCCTCCCCACGCTGCTGGTCCAGGTTCAGCTCTAAGTTCTACAACGGATGCCGTTCATCATCATCACTCAGTACAACCTCAACAGCAGCAGCAACAGACACCACAACAATCACAGCAACCCCAAAGACCGAGTTCGGTCATACCACCCTACAATCCCCCGCCTCCCCCTTTATCTTCGAATATGTCTTCGTATCACCATCAATATCATCAAGGTCAAGCCCATCCGTCGTACCATCCCGGAAGTTACCCCCAGTATCACCCCCATTTCCCAACCCAATCGTCAGCGAATCACACGGGACAGCAGCATCTTAATTATTTTTCTTCGTACGGTCATGGTCATACGAACACACCGGTGTCGGCTCCTCCACAAGTACAAAATCCGAGTAGTTCAACATCAAGAGATTCAAGTGTTGGAAGTCAGAACGCTTCATCCAATCAACAAGTTCATTCCCAAATAAATTATCCAACACCTAAATCCATTGCCCCTCCAATGGTGTCGCACTACCAAGTGCCCACTTCGGCACCACCAGCTCCGTCGCAAGCAAACTATGCTAATTACCCTCATGGCTTGACGACAAACGGCCCTGCACCCCAATCTCATGCTCACAATCATTACTACCCTCCAACAAATCCACCAGCAGCTGTACGTCAACAAGATTCAAGTACGCCGATTCATCAGGCACACTATCATAGTGCACCTATCTCTCATTATGGCCAATCGTATGGCCACTATCCGCCACAATCTGCGTACGCAAACTATCATCAGTCCAATGTGTTACCACCAGCAGCTCCAGTTCCACCACCAGGAAACAATCAGAGTTCAGCTAAACCCGCACAAACCAACCCCAACTACCCAACTAATGCCAACTTGGGTAGAAATATAAGCAGGCCCCTATCTAGTGGCTCCGTCGCTCCATTAGGAAATGTAATGCCATCATATCCAGCTGCACCTCATATAAGTAACTCTGAAATTAATGGCTCAATTTCATTAAAAACCCCACAAGTCCAAAATAATCAGCAGCCTGTAGTAAATCCCGCTCCAATACAACCTCCTCCACCTTCACATGCGGCTCCCCTCACAGGGAAAACAAAGCATGGTGGGGGACAATCCCGTTCAGGGGGAAGAGAAGGTAAAACATCTTCGCGTAAAAATCTTCTAAGTTTACTTCGAAATTCATGTGAAACTAGAATACATGAAAAACAGGAAAAAGAAAAATTTCAGTTCAATCATCAAACATGGAATTTCCATGGTAGGAAATTTAATACTGTTCTACCTCCGCTTAACGCTACTGGAAATACAAGTAATGTCAATCACTTATCTACTGGACTAAATGGTTCGGACAGCAATAATCTCCCTGGTGGACCTCCATCCTCCAGTCCGGGAACTGGCACAAATGTACATAGTGGCAAGGTCAGTTCAGTAGATCATCCACCATCTAGTCTGCAAATAAAATCCGAAAAAGATTCTCAAGCATCATTATCCGGTCCGGACACTGGAGCCAACAGTTATCATTCGTTAACCACCCTAAATCGTATTCGTACTAAAGCGGAAAAGAAACAATTATTTCCTAATCTTCTTAGTCAAATTGAGCAGGAGAATTCAAACCGGGGACTGAGTACTTTGTCGGAGTCGGATGTAAATGCCAAGAGCCATGACAGCTCTCAACAGAAATCCTTTGGAGTTCTAACGTCATCTGGTAGTGGCAAGCCCGCGACGTCAGTGTTCGATTTCCAAGACGATGACGATGATGTTGTCAAATCAATCAAAACCCTGAAGAAATCCCCAGTCAAGAGTCGTGGAATAACATCCAGGAAAGAGAAAGACTTACCCCCATTACCTGAGCTCTCGAAAAAATTAGCTACCCCAACTTCTAATGGTCCGGAAGTAATGAGTGAGACAAGCACCTCAACAGTGAAGACCACTTTGGTAGACTCCTCAATTCCTACTCCCGCTGGTCTTCCAATATCATCCGATGCCAAGCCAAATGAAAACGTGGACAGTTTTTGGGCAGCTTGTGACTCCTTCCTAACCGACTTGGCATCCAATCCCGTCACAATAAAGTCACGACGAGGTGGTCTATGGCAAAAACTCAAGAGTAAGAGTAATAGTACAAATCCTAAAGTACCATCTAGTAGTTCGAAAGCGAAACGTGCTTTCAAAAATTCTAGTGAAGAAGATTCTGATTTTAAAGTAGAAGATGAAAAGTCCGAGGAAAACGAAGAAGAATCTTCTGCGGAAGAAGAGGAAGCTAATGACTCCTCAGATGCTTCCACCATATCAAAATCAAAGAGTCAGTCAAACTCCGATGAATTAATCCTACCAACCAAAAAGCGGAAGCAGATTCCAGCGATACAAGATACTCCTCCCAGCAGTCCCAAACCTGGAAGCAAACGAAGGAAATTGTCACCATCAATTAAAAAATCATCCCGTAAGGGCAAAAATCAGTCGAATGGTAGAACTCGAGCTACAAATAAAAGAAGCTCTCCAGAACCCTCCCGAACAAGAAGAAGCTCGCGTAAAGTTAGTGGCAGTGCCCGTGACCCATCCATGAGTGATTTGGAGGATGAAGATGCAACCAGTCGGACAAGCATTGGCAGTGAGAGTGACGAGGACAACTCCGATGATTCGGACAGCTCCCAAAGTTTTTCGGTTGACTCCTTCAACTCCGACTCAGAAAACTCTGACGTTACCACAAGTGGTAGCAAAGATGACAGTGATGCTGATTCAGACTCAGATGTGGACTCTGATGATGATTCTGATATAGATTCCAATAGTTTATCTTCGGGAAATGTACGCAAAAGTAAGCGTGCTACTGTGACCTCAAAGGATAGAAGAAAGAAAAAGTCATTGCGGAACTCAACTAACTCCATGTCCCTCAGGAGGAAGTCTAGTAGGTCAGCTAAGAAGAGCAAAAAATCGTCAAAGAGAAATAAGAAAACTAGAGCATCTAAACTAAGTAAACGAAATTCCATTAAAACGAGAAATCTGAGAAAATTAAGACCAAAGAGAAATTGTGCGCCTGTTGCCGGTAAAGGGCGACTCAAAGATATTTCCGGAGAAAGTAAGCTCACTTTTTTAGATGCTTATTTCATGCTTAAAATAACACACATTTATACGTAATCACAATACAAATATCCCTCCTTGTGTAGGTTTTAAGACCAACAGAAGAGTTTATCTGATGTAGTTTTATAATTAATTGATCATTTAATTGGAAGAATAATTAATGTTATTCTCTTGTTATTATATTACTAGTCAATTGCTAATTATACCTCAATTCATTAGGGAAATAGCAGCTGAAAGCAGTATTTCAGTTCTACTAATAGTTTCCAAACGTACTTATCGTGTTATGTAAGTGTAATGACTTCAAGTCACAACCGTATTCCCCTTTATAATATGTATCAACTTTATTTTAGTTATTAAAAACTTGATTACATATTTTTCGAACTCATCTTATACCAATATTTCTCGTCTACTGAGAAATTAATATTCAGAGTTATGAGGAAGATAGACCTTAGCAGTTTGTTGTGAAAACAGATTTGAAGTATGTGCCGCTTTGCCTCTGATACTGCTTTATCGACTTAACCAAGGCGTCGAAAGTGTAATTTGACAGATAAGATAACATGAAATAAGTTAGAAATAAGGAATGGTAAAATGAGGTACATAAACTTTGCTTGTTTGAGTTTGTGTGGCGTTAGGTGCTTTTTAAGTCCGTAAAAATTTTATTTTGGAGGCATGATTTCGTATTTACTGCAGTTTTGGGTCTATCCGAAAATGGCGAATACATTAGATTTAGTTTAGTTTATAAATTATTTAGGTGCGAAAGCAGTAGTTCCTGTAGATATAAAGCTACTGGTAGAACATCAGCATTAAAATAGGATACATGTGCCAGGCTTTGTTACTATTTTTATTTGTTATCAGAATGTAGCGTTTTGAAAGAAAGTTGTGAAATATGTTTTCGTTTTCACTGTTGTAGGTGAAGAGGATGAGAAGCAGGATGGATCCTCTGGTGAGGAGTGGATAATGCGTGGAGAACTGGGAAAGAAGAAGCGCCGAATAGTATTTGGTGACGGATCAGATTTCCGTCGTCCTGGTTGGGAAGAAGAATTGATTGATTTTAAGAAAAAATTAAGAATGCCTTCAAAATTGATACGAGTTGCCAAGCCGTCCTCCATGTCTGCCTCCAATTCTGTGCTGGGTGGAAATTCTTCAAGTTCTAGTGTGACGAAAGAAGGTGATCAAGATACGAGAGATAAAGAAAACGGTGATCATGAAAAGACCGATTCAGGAAAGAAACCGAAAGGAAGGCCACCTAAAAATTCTCCGGCCAAACTAGAACCTACAACGAAGATAGCAAAGACAAAAGGAAAAATCAAGGAGGAGAAATCTGCTGAAACTATTGAAATAATCGAAAAAGAAAAATGTAAGGAAAAGGATGTGAAGGAAGAGAAGGAGCCAGTGAAAGAGGAGAAGACCAAGAGTCCAAACAAGAAGATTGGGTCCAAAAAAGAAACACCAGAGAAGTCTAAGCCTAATCAGCAAGACGAAGCAGAGACTGTAGAAACTAAAGATGTCGGTGATCGGTACACGAAATTAGCCAAGGAAAAGGAAGCACAAATGTTGCCGACTCCAGGTGCGGCGGGTAATAAGTTCAATAAGAAGATGTCGATTAAATCCGTGTTTGGCGTGGATTTACCCGCTATAGCTGCGCCACCGCCAACAACGAAGAAGACTTTAAGGAGGAATAAGTTTAAAAGTGGGTTTGATTATATTCGTAAGAAAAAGCGAGCCACTGCTACCCCGGATGGATCAGTTGCACCTCCCCCGCCAAAGAGAATAAAGGTGTGTAAATGTACTTTCCACTCAAAACTTACCAGCAAAATATAAATAGTATTCACTCAAAATATAATATATTTGCAATATATGCAACAAATTGTGTAACCGTACACCGTACCAAAGTTACGTGCAACAAGAATTATTGGATGCCTTTTGTTTATATATAATTTGGATATCCCCTTCTGCAGGTGATTATTCGCAAGCGCAATTGATTAAAGATTAAATTCTTAAATTTCAGACTAACGAAAATAAAGTACTGAAGGTAGAGGATGTACAAGCGGAGATGAGAAGTTGGGTGCTCAATAAGGGTCTAGGTGAAACTGTGCTCCATCGGGCCGCCCGGCTCGGTTACCCGGATGTTGCCTCGTATTGTCTGGAACATGACCTGTGCTCACCTAATAGTAAAGACAACGCGGGTTACTCTCCTTTACATGAAACGTGCATCAAAGGACATTTGGAAGTGGCCAAAGTATTGTTGGCTTACGGAGCAAATCCTTCGCAAGCTGCGCCCGGTGGGATAAGGTATGTGGTCATTTGTATTCACATGTGTATGACATGCGTGGGCACCTGTTTTGTATGTGATGGAGGTAATTATCATATTTGTAATAATTATTACTCAGGCCCCTTCATGAAGCTTGTGAGAACGGACATGTGGAGCTTGTACGATTATTAGTATCTTATGGAGCTGACCCATTGCTTGCAACGTATGCTGGGCAAAGTCCTATGGAATTGGCAGAACCTCATGAGCCTGTTCGCCGTCTCCTGCAGGAACATATCAAGGATGTTCAAGGAAAGCCTAATACACCATGGGTATTTAGAGGTTCTGGAAACTGGGCTGAAGATAAATTTGACAGTGGTTTTGAAATTACGGATGCCGTACCGTCGCCCGATGCAGGAGCCGATCCGGAGGCTTTTGAATTCGAAGCAAGTGAAAATACCCTACCCCCACTTTACCGGCTAAAGGTATGTGAAGGAAGCAGATTTTAGTACTAATACGAGCCTACTCCATCTGATGTTTCATATAGGTTGTACATGATCATATGTTTTTATTTACAGGGTGAAAATGAAACGTCGTTCTATGTTTTGTTGCAAGACCTACTGAATTATATAGGCCAGCCAAAAGACCGATTTTTGAAGAATAATCCCACAGCTGATGTTGTTGAGCTAAATTCCAACGATTTTCTAGAGCAAGCTCACTGCTGTCATCTTTTGGGAGAAAAGTTTAACTTGAATTCATCCTCTGATCTCCTCACTTTAATTAAGTATGACGATCGTGTTAAGAAAATGCTAAATATTGAAAGTTGTTTTATAAAGTAGTTGCCTAAGTAATTCTAAATAATAATTACACACTTTACACAAAACACGAATAGATTAGTTTCTTCCGCGTATTAATAGATTAGACTTATGGCATAGAAAATAAATGCTTAAATAATTGCGGTTTATTTTCTAAAGTTGTGGCAATTTCCACAACAGTACTTTGGTAAACCATAATGATCGATTGTCTTCATCGTATATTAAAATACAGGCACATCAAGGTTGTCAGTAAAAATAAGAATAAATTCTTTTGTGTTTATTTTGATTTTTGCTGAAACTGGAAAATTAAGAGCATAAGAGGAAACAAGGGCATACATACCCACTCTTATGACATTTTTGTCGTATTTTTCCTATTCATTAAATTAAATTAATTGTAGTTTTTAACCTCTATTAAATTATGTAATCATTTTATAAACTTGTTGTAAATAATGTATAATATGATAGTAAGTCGTCACCTACTTACTTACTAATAGTAGTAGCTAGTAGTATTTTCGTGAAACTGAGTTCTTATTTGTTTTACTTGATAAAATCAGATTTGTTACTGGTAGCGTTTTATTAATCTACGTGGATGGTCCGTATGGAGTATGGATTTTACTTTTTAGCTCAAAGGTTCAAATACGAAAGGAAAAAGTTGTTTGATTTTCCTCAGATCAATACAAAACGATTACCAATAATAATTTTAAGTACCCACACAGGTTTGTTATAAAAGAAAATGAAGAAAACGGATGATCTATTTCATTGCTGATAATCAATGTCATCTTGTAGTTTGATAATTTAAGATTGGATTAAGTTAATTACCATTTGAGGATCGCTATTATTCTCATTATTATTATTATTAAAATCATGTTTATGGCATTAGTTGAGAAAATTTTAATAAGCAAATATTTTGTGATTGTAACAGTAATAATAATTGTACAATAATTACGTCATTTTGTAATAACATCAATCTTCCATAAGTAATAATTAAGTTTACATTTCTTTATGAGATTAATGTTTAGGTTCGTTCCTCATTAAGACAGGTCTTATTTAAGTTGTTAATTTTTGTTTATATTTATAAACATGGGTACAATCTAACCTTTAGCTGCAATTTTTTCTGCTTCATGAGACTCATCGTTAGGTCAGGTTTTAACCTATTGGTTTTGTTGTATTTACACTGTTTGTAAGTGTGCGTACATATGTACATTTAATTAAGATGAACGAACTATGATTTGACCAAATCCCAGTTGATTATGGTCGCATAATTACACACACGATTGGATAGTTGCAATATAATTTATTGTACGGACAACTGTTTTTGATTAAATATTTCAAATCAATGCATTTTAAATTTCTGGTAGTGTATAATTCCTTACCATGTTATTGGGGCATTGTTTAATGTTAAGTTCTATGTGTGTATATGTTGTTGTAGTTATTCCCCCGTCAAAAATCATCACGTCAAACATAAGTACGTGAGTAGTACAAAACTTAAAATCATACCAATTATTCGTCGTACAAGAAGCATTTGCTTTCCATTCTTATTGAACTTCTTACGCTGGTAATCTCTTAACTAACTCCACTTAAGTTGAGTTTTTGCCAAAAGCAATAATATTTCAGTAAAATTTTAAACAAAAGCAGATGCTTTTTTGTGTAAGCTGGCGTTGTAGCATTAAAAAAGTGTAAAGCAGCACACGTTTTTCCATTCGTGCTCCGTACGTTACATGCTGTAACTAATCATTGGCTTCTTACAATTAGGGACAAGTTTACGCACAACAATGTCGGTATTTGAGCTTGTGTAACCATTAAAATTAATTACTTCGTTAAGGTGGTTGATGAGCTATTTCTTAAGCGCTTAAGCCCTGGTCCTGATAGCACTAAACAAATTTAATTTAAATTGTAATAATTTTTATATTTCAGGATAAATTGCTTATCAACCCTGGCTTAAGCTCAAACCTCAACTCTAAGAGGTAATAGAGATGTAGACATGACACACATGAAACACCCCCCTCTCCCCTACATAAAGCTCCTGAAAAATCAAAGCATTGGCATAGTATCGAATCACACTCATTAAAAGGTGTGACCTGCACAAATATGGACACCTTTCCTTCGAAACGTCTCTAACGGTTATTACACGCACCTCTCAGTTGCATTTTATTTTATCTTTCAAGAATACGAGTAAGGAGTACTTATAATTAGGGTATGTCCATGTCGATTTGAAAATGCCCTGACATTTTGGTCATTTTCGTTCGAGGCAAAAAACGGCACAACTGGGCACATTGCCCAAGGGCATTTTCCATAAAATTCCACAGAAGCTACTTCATAAACTATTTCAATAAAGAATCCAAAAATTACAAAAACCGCTTATTTGTAACACCAGTGGGTAGACAACTTATTGGTTTTAATCTAACAGTACCAACGGGGTATTGATTGCAAAAAATTATAACAAAATATACTATTTAACCTTAATTTTTCATGTTTTGCATCACATAACTATATTATTTAGCACTAATTTTTCAGGTTGGTTGTACATCTCATAAATGTTATTTAAAATCATAATTTATTTTTATGGAAGCCACAGAAAATCAATCATTTTTTTCAATGGTTCCCATTACTATTTTTTTTTGGAACTTGGCACATTTTGCTGTTACCTTATTGCCTTTCTAAAAGCATGTAAAACATTTAGTGGCTGATGACAATAATTTTTATTAAAACCGGTTTAATCTCATAATCTTTTCGGCCGCGCTTTTATAATTTGGGCACCGCACAACACTAGCAAGTCAGTTTGCGTTTTAATTACTGTATTTATAACTCGGGAAAAAACTTGAGAGAATTGTCATATTCTACAAACTAGTGGTTCGTGTAAGATGGTTATATGTATTTTGCAAACAGTTGGCCTATGGCATGGTATTTCGGAAAATTGGTACAACTGTTTTCCAAATACTACTGTATAATTTTTAGAAGAAATGCAAAGCTCGATATAAATCCCAAAGTTCTAAGGATACAACCAATTGCAAAAACTCGTTATGGTAACCCCGACTCAGGTTTTTGTAATAATTAACGAATTTTTTAAATTTTGACCCCGAATTTTTGAAAAACCATAAATTTTGACCTTTTTGACATGAAATTTACCTAGAAGAAATCACCTGAGATCTACCCAGCTTACAATTAGAACTAATTCTCTTATAATGGAGTTTTTAAATAATTCAAAACAAATTATATAATATTTTCTTGGATTTGAAATTTCGAAAGAACCGATTTCGAGGCCTCGAATAACTTTTAAAAAAACTGTAATAACTTTGGTCTCACAAGGCACATCGCTGTCGATAATAGTCCATTCAAAGGTATTGCTCTACAATTTAAAGTCATGTCAGCCGAAATTTCGAAATCCTAGTCAAATTTTTGGATGAGTATTCAAATTCATCATTTTTCGGTCAAAGTTTCAGTATTTGTTTTCGTCAAGAAGGAACCATCTGAGACTTCGCCCTCGTCCCGCAGAACAAGTTGCCCGAAGTTGAAGTTTCCAAATAAAGTTTAAATTTGCGTCAACTGGTATTCAATGTTTTGAAAGAGCAAATTTTCCGAGCGATTACGAAATTAAATTTCAATAAAAAGATGTTTAATGGGTTCAACAATTATTTCAACCGAAATTTTAAAATTTGGGAAAAAAGCGCTTGTTGAATACGATTTCTTGCTTAAACTACATTGTCTTTTTCATGAACCATGCAGTAGATATTGCATGAATTCGCAGACGTAATTTGAAAATTATTGTAAACATTTTTCAAAAGTGGATGCATTTAAAAGCGAGAGAGAATGTTCTAAAGGGAGTTTACGTTCAAGTAGTTCGTCGTGAAATGTCGTCTGTCTGGAGCGTTTTGATATTGTTAGGGGCGAAGCGCACTACAAGTTAGCGATTATTAAAGTAACAGTATCTATTTTAAACTGGCAGTGTACATATTATTAGTTGTTGGTAGTAAGTGAAAATTATACTTCAAGTCACAAGTTTAGTTACTTGTAACGGTGATAGATTTATTAGTAGCAAGCGAGCATCAGTTTTTAATTTTAAGGTGCTATAATTGTGGCAATTAATTAGTTGAGTAAGTTAAATGATTTGAGCGAAGTGTTTAAAATTGATTAATAAAGTAACAATAAAATAATATAATATTAAACCACGTGAGTCACAATTAATGCTTATTTAATATCAATGTATCAATGTAATACAAATATTTGAATGTCAGGTTCAGGATTAGTGCGTAATAAATCATTATAAGCTGTTCGAAGGCAAGTTGGTGCCGTAGCTTGACAAGTCCCATGGCAATATTTTTCTGTCGGCTAAAGTGATTATTTCAATTTTTTGATTGGCCATAAAACAGTTGTAAAGGTAATACAGGGGTGTACAGCAAATTACAGAAACACTTCTCGTTCACGGTTTCGTTTTGTGTAATGCAACTTGCGAAGATTTTGTAAATTTGGAGAAGCCACTTTTCCATTCCAGGACCCCTTCAAATATGACTACATTTTTGAAAAGTTTACCGAGGAGGTGAAAAAACGAAGTCATCCCTTCTTCTGTGAATCTTCGCAATGAAGATTTCATAAGTTCGAAAACATGATGTAGTAGACTTTAATTATGATTGAATTACTGAAGGAATTTTTTAATAGCCTTCAAAAACGTATCTGTAATAAATTTAATTATGTGCCCCGTTATATTAAAGGGCCAAGTCTCAATGTTTTAAATTATATTTTCGATACCCTTAAACCTCACAAGAATTTCGTCAAAAACGAACCTGGAAAAGACCATTACAAAAATTGCAATGCTACATTATAGGCAATTTTTTAAATTACTGGAAAATTTCAGTACAAACAGATTCATATCTCGTAAACTAAACGTGTTGTGGAGGTGAAGAAATAATTTATAGGACGTTGCAAAGACTGCTCGTTCATTTTGAGCCCATAATCTTTGAATTATGTTAAAAGGTTCGCAAGTTATCCTCAAATAATATTTTTCCGGGTCCTGCAAACGCATTTCGCTAAGCTTTGCTTTTTTTTCGTAAACGACTTTTCAAAAGTTAAAAACTTATGAATCAGAAAAAAAATCATCTAAAAAATTAGAGTAAATTGGATCAGGGTGGAATTAAATAATGATTTTTCTGAAAAAATTCATGTTTTTTTTCCATATTTTTTCTTGTTAGGCGATTTCGGTGAACATATTATTACCGTCACCGTCTTTCATCATGCCTCTCTAGACTGATTGAGCACTTTTGGTGTAGGTTTCAACTGAATAGTGCTCCTGCTTGAAAAATGGCTGCCTCTGTGGTATCGCTCCGCTCAAATGAAGATCTAATTGGAGAAAACGAAGAGGATCAAAGTAGAACAAATGGCACAGTAGGAGATGAAGATGAATATCAAAGTGATGCTTTTAATTCCGAAAGTTTGCAAGCAAGGCTAATACGTCCCTTGTCCTCATGTTCTTCCGGAGCTAATCCTCCAGTTGACAAAACAGCATGTCTTTCCGTATGAATTCACATCGGAATATTTTCAATGAAGTTACTATATGTTTGAACTGTTCGAAGTCACACTTCACTGCAATACAGCAGTAGACTGTTTCTATAAAGTCATCCCATAATGCAGAATTTGACTCAAAACAGGTGTGATAAATAATGTTGAGGTTGAGACAGAAGCCACCGACGGGTCCAGTATATCTATTGAGTGATAGAAAAAAGGGTTGTACTACGATATGTGGCCCCGAACTACGATAAGTGGCCCAACTTTCCGAACTACGATATGTGGCCCCGAACTACGATATGTGGCCCATAAGGACGCTTGAAAATGTGCTCAGGTTCAAGGTTAGACATGTGCTCGGGTTCAAGGTTATAAATTCCGGTTATACTACGATAACTGTCCCAAAACTCGAAAGATCCGGTTTACGATAACTGTCCCCGAATTACAATAACTGTCAAGTTCCGAATTACGATAATTGTCCCAAGTTCCGAATGAGCAATTCGGCGTACTTGGCACGTAGTGCCAAGTTAATGGCTGAAACTCTTATTTGCATTTCCAATTACATTTATTTCAATAAACATTCCCACAACAACTTATCACTGCAATACGGACTCAATTATTTTGCTATTTCTACTCCTTCTCAACCATATCGTACCCCCAGGTGTGGATTCTGTGTGGTAGTCGTTGAGGACAGTGAGGGTTAGGTTAGTTTAGGCTGGAAAGGGGTGCCGTGACTATGATGGCCCCGAAGGGGCCTTCACAGTCACATTGGCACCCCTTTCCAGCTCTAAACTAACCTAACCTGAACGTCCGAAACGACGGGGTTAGGTTTTCAATCCGGAAAGCTGGTATGCCCTCCTCATAATGACATCGCTTCACTTATCCAATTTACAACGTTGGGAAACTTATCGTAATTCGGGGCCAGATATCGTAGTTCGGAAAGTTGGGCCACTTATCGAAGTTCGGGGCCACATATCGTAGTTCGGAAAGTTGCCTTTCCTTCCCCTGAATCCTCACCCTTCCACCAAAGGGCCATCCTTTCCCCGGCCCTTAGGTTTGTTATTAGTTAGTTGGGCCACTTATCGTAGTTCGGGGCCACATATCGTAGTTCGGAAAGTTGGGCCACTTATCGTAGTTCGGGGCCACATATCGTAGTTCGGAAAGTTCAACTTTGGGCCACTTATCGTAGTTGCCCCGACCAATGTATAGAAATGATATACGATTTAACTTCCTTGTAGCTCCGAAGATTTTTTTTCCATGCCCATAAATGAGATTCAGTTGCTAACTTGTGTGTAAGATTGTTCTTTAAATTTACAAGAAATTCTTTAAAAATGGGAAAATCTATACTTTTGTATAAGCTAGCTAACGAACTATAATGTGTAGTCCTATAAGTACATACATACATTGTATGTAGCCACTGGCAATGTAAAATGTAACTAGAATTAAGAAAAAACAAATCTGTCCCCACTTTTTTGGACGTTCCGGAGTGCCTGCAGCAGTCAGCAGGTCAGTACTGGTCAGTGATTCTGGGAAGGTCAAGAGTCAGTAGGTGAGTATTGGTCAGTTATACTTGGAAGGTAAGCAGGTCAGTTCTGGTCAGTGTTTTAGGGGGTTCAGTGGTTCTGTTGTTCAGTGGTTCAGTGGTTCATCTGTTCAGTTGTTCAGTGGTTCAGTGTTTCAGTGTAAAAATCAGTAGTTCAGTAGTTCAGTGTTTTAGTGAGACCCCCGTTTTAATAATATCTTAATTCGAGCAAATAATAACAGCAATACTGTAGCTGTTAGAAATACTTATGTCAAATCCTTGTACCCAAATGGATTAAGCAGGTCAGGAATTATTCCTCGTATTATTTCCCCATAAACTGGCTAAAGTTACCCTCTACATTACTCTTATTTGAATTTAATTTGGAGATGCAATATTATTATGCAGTTTTAAATGTAGCATGGGCAGGAGCGGTTTGATTCATATCTCTGAATTTAAATCTTGATCATAGTGGTATATAGTTATGTCGTTATGCACCAACAAGGGAACTTTAGCTCTGTACGTGTAGTGTATACAGACACGAAACTGAAGGAACTTTGTTCGAATAGTGCAGCAAAGTAAGTAAGTACTAGCAATTTACTTAATTTAAGGGAACTGTTGAAATTCATTGGATTAGTTGTTCAACGAAGAGGTACCACCGAGTTCCCAGTGTCCCCCCTGAATGTATTTTGGCATTGGATAATTGTCGTGTTCGTTTAACCAGGGGTTCCTGTTGAAGGGCGGCCGGGTTAGTGCTTGTGGAAGGGTAGTAATGTTACGGTGAGTTATTGGTATTAAATGTGTAACCCGAGCCTTTTTTATAATTTTAGGAAAAAGTAGTCTTTGAATTGAGTTGTACTGATTGTAACTTCTTGTGAATGTCAACTTTAGATTTAGATAAACTATCTGCGGGGACAAATTTACTGAGGATAAGATCAGCGGGACAAGATCACTGAGGACAAGATCAGTGGGGACAAGATCAGTGAGGACAAAATCACTGAGGACAACATCACTGAGGACAACATCACTGAGGACAACATCACTGAGGACAACATCACTGAGGACAACATCACTGAGGACGAAATCACTGAGGATAAGATCAGTGGAGACAAAATCACTGTCCTCAAAAGTCCTCACTAATTTTTTCCGCGGTGATCTTGTCCTCAGTGATCTTGTCCCCACTGATCTTATCCTCAGTAAATTTGTCCTCACAGATTTTGTCCCCACTGATCCTGTCCTCAGTGATTTTGTCCTCTGTTCTCGGTTCTAGCCGAAAGTGTCCTCGGTTCTTTCGTCCTCACTTCTTGTCCTCTGTTCTCTGTTCTCGATTGTCCTCACTACTAGCCTCTCTGTTCTCTGTACTCAACTGTCCTCTGTTCTCGGTTCTAGCCTGACCCGACGTCACGGTGCTAGAAACTTGTGAAGATGTGGACTACAGCAGTTTACGATTACCTTTTTCTGGGAGTGGATACTTTAGTTGTAGGAATTTTGTATGCGGTGTACAAGACGCGAAAGGAGATTATTGCTAATATTGTTGTAAGTACCATGACTAAATACAGAAACAGTTGTCTAGTAATAATTGCAATTTTACTGTGCATTATAATAAGAATGCACTAGATTCGTTTGGGTGAAATAATGGGTCCGATGTGATTTTGAAGTTGACCTATATAGTGAGAACATCTTGGGTGACAATGTTTTCTTGTTGCTCTACAGAAAGCTCCTTCAGCCACAGTTGGACCCGAGTTGGAAAAGTTACTGGAAGAACATGGAAATAACGTTGATTACATCATATTGAAAGGCAAAGTCGAGGCTTTGGAAAAGCCCATTCAAAGTCAAACGGGCATGCAAGGTGTCCTTCAAGTCGTTACCTTGAGTGAGCATAGTGTAAAAAGACACGCGTTTGGACAGTGGTATGATGCCAGTAAAGGCGATGATTTTTAAAAGATTTAAATGGAATATTTTGGAGCGGAAGTAATAATTTAGTTGGGGTTTGCCTGAATTTCAGGGGCGATGACGTCCGGACACTCCAAAAAACTTTGAACGCCGTACCTTTTGGTTTACGAAATCTTGCGAAGTCAGGCCGTGAAATTATTGTGGAAGTTAAGAATCCATTAGATGCTGAAGGAGTAAATCTTTTAATGCCTGTAGCTACAAATTTTTCCCCAGCGAATTCTAATATTGCAACTGCTGTGGTGGACTTTTTCACTGGGCATGCTTCAAAAGGATTTGAGACTACGGAGAAGTTTCTCCCTGTTGATACCGTAGTAACCGGAATCGGCCAAGTTACCAGAGATTCAAGTGGACATATTGCCTTAATTGAGCCCACGCAGGGTGATATGTTCCCTTACTACCTAAGTACCTTACCGTCCGAAAGTGAGTGTCTACCTCTTATCTTTTGTGGTTACTCAAAATTAGAAACATCCCAAACTCAATAATAATCGTTGCGTTTAATAAATTCTTTTTTTGCAGATATAGTTAAGCGTTTAGAAAGAACCAACACGTATATAAAAATCGGAGCCTGTCTACTGGCAACCGTGGGAATAATTATCGCAGTGCGGAGAATAACTGCATGGTGGCAGATACGTAAGGAAGCAAAAATGCGAGACTTAATTTTAAAGAATAGAAATAAGGTAAATTTAGACGGATTATCAGACGCTGAAATTTGTATTATTTGCCTGTCAAATCCCAGAGAAATTATTATTTTGGATTGTGGACATGTTGCCGTTTGCGCAGATTGCTCCGCTAGATTGAATGGCAAATGTCCCGCTTGTAATCAGGTTATTAAAGGGACACATGTGGCCTACATTGTTTAGACTTACTGTATTTTATGTGCGTCGTTTTAAAACTATGCGTGAAGTACTTACAATTAGATCAATACATCAAATGAATTTGGATTTATGGATTAAACACCACTTTTGCATGAAGTAATCTGGAGATGCAGTTATGTACACGTCAAATATTAACGAACGTTTTAGTAAGATCTGTCTTAATCCTGGACTTTATGCAATCAGAGTGTGGTGCTGTTATTTTTAAATAATCGATTGTATCCTTTATAAATAATTAATAAATGAGCTGTCGCCAAAATGTTACAAGTAATATTGAGTTCCTTTTAAAATGTTTCTTTTACTTTGAATGAATCGAATGTTCAAACAACACGCTTGAAAAAATTCCGAATGTCAGGAGATATTTAAATTTCTAAAAAGTTACATTAGGTATTTAAACAGCTGCGGTAAAGACTTCCAAAGCACTGTGCTGATTTGCAGCGCTGGGAATTGTGAAGGGGCCGGCGTAGTGAACTCCGTATTGGTCCAAACTGTTGCGGTCGCGTTCATAAATGACATCAGCAAGACCTCGTAAGTACGCAGTATAAGGTCGGTTAGGAAGAGCTCGGTTTAGCTCACCTAGGTTACGAATGAAAATACCCTTGAAGGAAGTGGCATCTCCTCCACATTCTCCTCCATTAATTTCGCAGGGCTCGCGTAAAATACCTTCAGGATTCAAATGCGAACTTCTCAATACTGCATCTGCTATTTTCCGGGCTTTATCTAAGTACACATTGTCCCCAGTGGCGATCTGGAGCTGAACCAATCCTCCTAAAATGACACCTTGGTTGTAGGTCCATGTATCGCGTCCATTATTTTTGCAGTCATCAGTTAAGCCGTCGTTAATTAAGTTGTCCGAGTTGTACATCCCACTTTGCTCAAACCAGGTCAAAATATCAATAGCTTGAGATAGGTATTTGGTATCACCCGGGATTCTGTTGTGAAGGGACGCTGCAAGTTTTATGAATAGTTCGTTCGGGATGGCATTCTTGTAGTCCTTGATTGTGGTCCACCAGACTCCGCCACCACAATGGTCGTCTTTGGTTTGATACATGAAGTCACTATCAAGCTTAGCCATGTCCAAGTATTTCTGATTGCGAGTTAAATCAAAAGCGTCCACCCAGGCCAATCCCCACCAGCCAACATCATCGACATACATATTCGTAAAGTTTCCATCCTCACTATTTATGTTCTTCACGAAAGTATTATCGATGGCATATGTGTAAACAGTAGAGCCTGTCACTCTTGAGTAGTCAATTATTGCAGTGAGGCAATTGGCTGCATTCCACCAACCCGCTGATGTCCATAAGCCTTTGTCATTGTAGAACTGCATGAGTGCAGTAGCCGCTGCATCAATACGAGATCCTGCTAACACAGTAGATCTTGCCCAGCTGGTGCAGACAATCTCATTCCGATCCCCAGCCTTTCCACAAGCTCGCAGAGCCCCAATACGGAAATTATTCTTGGGATCGTCCACGTTGTACATGACAGTGTTCACCACCCGAGAGCCCCCTGGAATGGTTGCATACCCAATTCTGCTGTCACCCGACCAACTCAGTCCTCCATCGAAAGAACGGTCCAGCCATACTTCATCTCCAGGGTTGCCGTTAGTGATTTTGGCAAAAGCCATGTTGTCTACATCCGAAATTACTAGTTCAATTAATCGACCGAAAATTTCCACTCGAACCGGAATTCGAGGGCTCGTTGCTGAGGACGAGTCTCTTCCATCACAATAAATATTGCAAACTTGATCTTTCGGAATCACACTAGGTGTAACCAATGGCACTGACAGACACAAAAGAGCCAACGCTGTCAAGATGCGTTTTTCCCCCATGATTTTCGAGAGGATAATAATGTATTTCAAAACTACAAGGAAAATCAAAACCTCCGAACAATATTTTAAAGTTGTCTGGCAGAGAACTAACTTCAAATAAGTCGGAAGCTGTCACTTTAATAGCACATTTTAGTTACCTCCCTCCACTCAACAGGGTGCACTTAAGATAAAAAGTCTCTCAATAAAAACTCACGACAAGTCACAAAGCTGTGACTTGCTAATTGATATTCAGTCAAGTAATAATTGGGTAATCAAGTAATAATAATAATCTAGTACTCCCAACCCATGGAAGTCAACATATCCATCAACCAATTAGTCACGGCAGGTGTCTCTTGATCGGATTTGCTTATGGGATAACTCAAACCCGACCGTACTCTTTGAAGTACTTGTGTTACCTACCTAGTTTATTAACTATCTAATCTTGACTGGCAACATCAATAATAATTACTGGAGACAGGGCACAATACAGTCACATTGAAATCTGTAATATATGTAAATTACTTATAGAAAACTTGAACACGCTCTGTCAACAACCTTCATGAGAAATGTTCTAGGGGCAGCAGTTCAGTTACGTCTGCTATGCTGGTGTCAATTGAATATCTAAAAGTCTGACGTATGTATATGCATATTCTGTTTTGTAATTATCTATATTGGAAGAAATTACCACTAAATAAAACTTTTAGTCCTTGTTAAACTTTTATAAGGCATTATACTCCCAGTTTACATGGGTCGTGCCCACAATTTTCAGCGTAGGGAAACATTGGATAGATGCCTGGAAAGTTCATAAAATTTCCTACAAATGAGCGTCAAAAGATATTCTAGAAAATATTTTGGCTGGGAGCAAAAAATTGTACTATATAAAATCCTCAAAACATCTTGACTTTGCTTCACGTTTTTGACGATTGACACACAATACTTGACCTAGATGAACGAAAGAAAATTTGAAAAATCTCTAACAGAATTTACTTGAAAATGTGGAGTTATTCACATATAAATGAAACAATAGCTTAAAGGCAGAATAGTGGGTTTCACTCGGGTGCCTGAATTTAACATTCATTTTAACTTTAATATCGTCCTTGCGAATGCTCTTGGTTGTTATTTGAAATGTAACACGATAAAATGAAATAATCACTTAAAGTTGCATAACTTATCACAAAACTTGGTCCAGCAGCTTCCCTGCCGATTGTTGCAGTGTACTCATACATTGTAGCAGCACATCATCTTCGAAAAGTTCTCTCTTAATTAGCCTCTCTTCCAGACTCTCACCCTCTAATTCCAGTTCTTCAAATAGTTTTTTCTTAGCTTCCTGAGTCTTTGAATAAGCTTGGGAAGCCATTAGTAAAGTGTCTTGTAGTTTATCATCAAGAAGGGGTATTTCTACGATGCTTCGAACCACCAGAGTTTTCCTGTCGGGGCTACTACCCTCCGGTTGGTACGGCATCACGGCCACTGCATCCATCGGTTCTTGCCCGTATAAACCTAAATGAGTGCAAACAAAACAATTCATATCATTATTGCATGCGTAGATTAATTTTTTTAAATTAGTTCATCAGTCTTTCAGAGGCTTTAGAGCAAGGCATGAAGTAGCAGTACCTTTGACATCCGAAACGTTTCTCGGATAATCTCCGGGGTGCTGGGTGCCCAGCTTTGTAATTGCTCTTGGTAGTTCTGGTATGGTAATTTCAAATGGGATCTCAATCTCTCCTTCTAATTCTTTTTCTTCGCCTTCTTCCTCCTCTTCTTCTTCTTCCGCTTCCTCTTCTTTCGGCTCAGCTTCAACTGACTCTTTCCCTTTACTCTTTTTCTTCTTCCCGTCAGTTTTCTCTTTCTTGTCTTTCTTTGACCCCTTTCTCTTCCCTTCAGATTCTGCATCTTCATCTTTGTCCTCGCCTTTGTCCTTGCTTTTCTTACCTTTGGCTTTCTTGTCCGCTTTTTCTGCACCAATTTATTTAATGGAATAATAAATACACAGTCATTGCACACGCCGTCGGCGTAAAATAATTATAAATAATATTACGTCAAATTCAACAACTACAAAACCTTTTAAAAACAAATGCAGCAAATGCAGCTAGGTAAGTTGAACTTATTTCTTGTTCTTGTTTGTTTACGTATTAGAGCGAATGTGGGAAATTGTGCATTTACAAAAGTTTTCAAACTTTAAAAATGAATAAAGGGTAAAGCGTTGGGTAATGAGAAAAACTGTAGAAAAAAAAGTTTGAAGTTATACATTCATTAATAGAATGTCATTTTTACCTCCAAACTTTTTGAGCGACAATACGAGAAGGATTGTAAAATTAAATGATAATTATGAATGAAATAATGGTTAGAAAATGGATTGCTCTTAAATTATTTTCAAACGGGACTGCTCTGAAAATACTAACCTTTTTTGCCTTTGCCCTTCGTACTTTTCTTGTCTTTCTTTTCCTTCTTTGAGTCCTTTTTGCTATCTTTTTTCTTTCTCTTCTTACTTAACTCCAGTTCCTCCTCTTCCTCTTCATTGTCACCTTCCTCTTCTTCCTCTAATTTCCTTAAGGCCTCCAGCTCAGCCTCTCTTGCTTTAGCTTCCTCCTCTAGTCTGAGAGCCTCTTGCTGCTTCGCTAGCATTTCTTCTTTCTCTTTTAAATACTTTTCTTTCGGACTAAGAAAGTAGTTGCCCCGTTTGGTGTGGGCATTGGCAAGTATTTGAGCAAACCATCTCAATTCATCTGGTCTGGCGATTCGGAAATCCTTATTGCAAAGGTATCGAGGTCGGAAGACTGGTTCACGGTAGTTATTCTTCCAAATCCCATGAGGGTTCTGGCAGTTCCTGATGGGCTCCATAATTGTGATGAATTTCCGCTTCTCCTTGTTTGGTAGAGGCTCTGCAACAACTACGGCTTCGGGGACCTGTTTTGCCTTCTTTATCATGCGGTTGACGAAGGATAGCTTGAGGTACTCATAGCCACTCAAGTCTCTTTTCACCACGAATATCCTAGTTTTAGGTCTCTTGTCACACACTTCAGCAGGAGGACATTTCGAAAGGGAATCTTTTTTGGACTTCCGTCGAAGTTTCCTTTTGGAACTTGAGGTCATCATTTCTGATAACGTTTGCTTCGGGAGTTGAAAGGAATTAGATAGCTCCTTGACAATATCTGATGTGGATGTGCAGGATTTCTCTTCGTAGTTTATGCCCTTGTCCACAATCATATTGCCAAAAAGGTCCATGGCAAAGCGGTTGTCATAAGAGTCAATGGCCTTGCATAGAGTCCATAGGTCAGTGAACTGTAAGAATGAGTCCACCTCAAACTGTTTCCCAGTATCTTCCATACACCATACAGATGGATTCGTGGTGATGGGCTCTTTGGTCTTGCTCTGTTCTGATGTCATTTCTGATGGAACTGGAACTTCAGGTAAGTCATATTCTCCAAGGTACTCATATTCTCCTGGAAATTCTCCCGGGAACTCATCTTCTGCTTCATTAACGACAGCAGTTTTAGTAGAGGCTTTCTTACCAGTTGGAGCTACGTGCTTTGCAGGAATACTGGGTCGAAGGTTTTGTTCCATAAGCCCCCTAGTGGTTTCACCAGCAAAACTCTGACGTTTCGATAGTTGGCGTTTCAAATCATACGGAGGTGGTGCATCTTCTCCATACTCATCCTCACCAAGCCATTCGCCAGCCGTGTAAGTTTGAGATGGAGAGTTCGATGCAGACAGAAAACCTTGAAAATGATAGAGCTTCACTACAGTCAAATTAGGGATGTCCGACAGAAGGTGAGAAATAGGAGGACAGGAAGTGACTGCTCTGTACTGATCTACATCAAGTTTGAAATCTTCATCAACCGCTATGCGGGAACTCCCGTCCCCGAATACTCGTACCCACTCACCCTATGATGCCATGCAAAAAAAATTATTTATTGTAGAGAATTTTCTTCATAGCACATAGGGCAACCAGAAATGTTTGCAGCCTCTTTAGGTACTTATGCAGCCCTTTGCTAAACTGTCTGGCCTCATTTCCGTAAGTTAATTACCAAGGACACGGGGAAACGGAATCCCCTTTTTTTAAAAACGTTTGGGTGGTTAAACGATTTACCCCAGCTACAATTTTTTGGACGGATAGTTCTTTAAACCTTGGAGTAACTTTCCCAGCATAGATCATTGAGGTCAAACAGCAACTATCCGAAACTGAACACTTTCTGCTACCATCTTACTGAAACTACTGTTCCATATTATTTTCTACTGGTTGTGAGTAATTGCAACCTGTGGGAGTCGGATGTGAGCATTCCCAGACAAGGTGTTAAAAATCACGGGGGCGTAATTCGGGTGTTCAATCATATACTTCATTCCGACAACCACCCAGTCTTCAAAGTCTGGTATCTGAGAACAACCAGGAGTGTCTTAGGAATGCCTATGGATTTGG